>JAACNH010000271.1:14357-225153 GCA_019447015.1 Hymenochirus boettgeri | reverse complement strand
ACTTCCCCTTACTTCTCACCTAGAGAACTACATAATGCATCTATGGTTATTATTATTAATCAGGCAGACACGTTAGTTCCCCTTTAACCCAGTGACCATATTAGGGCAGCACCAGGGGCCTCCCATAGCACAGTCAATACAGATCCATTATATATTGTTAGGGGGTAGGAGCCTGACCTATTATAATATGAGGGGGTAGACAACCCGACTAATTATAGTATGAGGGGGTAGACAAACCAACCTATTATAGTATGAGGGGGTAGACAACCCAACCTATTATAGTCGACCCCGAAAACCGACGCTCGCCGAACCGACGACGACGAACGAAAGAAGCCGCGAACGACGAAACGCCGAAAACGAAACGCGCGGCCCGCGCCCGCGCGAAACGACGCGACGAAACGCCGACGAACCGGGGAAAGACGACGAACGAACCCGAACCGCGCCCGAAACCGCCCCCCGCCGCGGCGAAACGCCCCCCGCGCGATCCGAAAACGCGGCGACGCCGCGCGCGAACTGAACGCGCTCCGCCGACGCGACCGACGACGATAGACGCTCCCCGCGGCGCCGCCGGCGACCGCGCCGCCCGACCGGGCCTCGCCGCCCGCCGACCCGCGCAGACTCGCGACGAAACCCGAACCCGCGGACGCGCGGACGTTCCGGACGACGGAAACGAAACGATCGGCGCGCCCGCCGCCGCAAACCGACGCGCGAACCCCCCGGCGGCCGACGGCCCGACGCCAGACCCGCAACGCTGAACGACGACCGAACCCGACTCGCGCCCGCCCGGGGCCGACCCGCTGCGGCGCGACAGGACACCCGCGCGACGCCGACCGCGACCCCGCGACCGCGCCGACGACGAAACCCCCGGCTTGCGACGCGCCCCGACCCCCCCGCCGACGAACGCCCGGCGAAACGCCGCGAACCGACGAAAACGAACGACGCCCCGCCGACGACCCGCACCTGCTGCGGCCCCGAAACGCGCCCGAACGACGACCCGACGACGCCCCGCCGCGCGCCCCGCCGCAGCCGACGCCCGCGGAACGCGCCGGCCGAAAATAGACGACGTCGTGGGTTATTTTTTTTTTGTTATAACGTACAAAGTAGGAGTGTTTGCTGCTGAAGAGATGAATTAAGACATGACAACATAAGCTTGTAATGGTTAAAGTCCGCCTGACTGTGTGAGTACAGCTGCGTAGGAACTTGGTATCTGATGGAGCGAATCGAGTTTGTAGGGGGGCAAAAGGAGTCAATAGTAGTGGATATAGAGTTATACGAATGTATTAGTTAATCAGGGTTGGGATCAGACATGAGGGCATTGGGCTAGAATTGAGAGAGGAGGAGAGAGTCGAAGGTCTATTGCTCGGTGTTGCGAACAAGAACAGTGATGGCGTCAGAGTAGAGAGGGGAGAGTAGGTGGTTGAGAAAGTAATTAGATTATCAGAGAGTGGAAGGAGTTTTACTAGCAAACTGAGAGACAGAAAGATTTTAAGTAAGACCAAGTCAAGGAAGTGACCATCCTTATGGGTGTGCTAGTGTGGTGTCCACTGCTGGAGGAAGAATGAGGACATTAGGTGGAGGAAGGGAGAGGGCCAGGATTGCTTAGTGTCATCAATGTGACAATTGAAGTCACCTAGATATAGCCAGACAGTCGGAGAAAGAAAGATAGAGAGCCAGGTTTCAAACTCTGTAAGAAAGTGGTGGGGCTGAGGCAGATGGAGGTCTGTATACGATGCTACCGTAGATATAAGGGGTAGAAAAGTTGGGCAGCATGGACTTCAAATGAGAAAAAACAACAGAGGGTGAAAAAGAAAAAAGTTTAGTGCGGCAGATAGGGGAAAGAGAAGCCTACCCCTCCACTTAGGGTTTCCAAATCACCTGCGGATTGTAGGAGTCTCTTAATTAATGCAGTTACCAGGCTGCCCTGATTGCATTAAAACTGCATTACTGCTGACTCAGCCTTGCTACATGTGATTTTAATAGGTTCCTCTAATTTTTTCACTGATCTGGAAACCCTACCTCCACTCCGTCCTGAGGAACAGGCAAATGAGAGAAAGATGACCACCGGGAGAAAGATAGACCACCATGCGTAATGGAAGCTTCGACCACAGTATCATGGTGGGAGATCAAAGTCTCCGTAAGAGACAGGAGATGAACAGGCGTTAGAAACAGAACAAGTCATGAATAAAGGTGTGTTTGTTATCAAGAGAGCGTGTATTAAGGAGGCCACAGGAAAAAGGTAGAAGCGAAGGTGAAAGAGTAGGGACAGTTAAATATAGAAAGATTAGACCTCTAAAGGAATAATTAGGGGGGGGGGTAGAAACGCGGGAGGACGATGGCAGATGGAAATGTTGCAGGGTCCTGGGTTGGGAGCAATATCCCCAGCAGCAAGCTGAATAATAAACAGGGAGTGGAGGTGGGCTAAGGATTTGTACTGAAGTTTCCTGGGGTGTTTGGAATGGTGAAGGGAACAGTATGTTGTAAATGCTGATATAGTGGTGAAGGAATATTGGTAATTGGATGGAAGAAGAGAGGCAGAATAGGGATATGCAGGGAATGAATGGGAAGGGGGTTTTGGAGCCAGGGAGTAGACAAGACAAAAGCAGAGCACATTGTAACATTGATTAAAACTGTTAAAGTCAGGTAGTGATTTACTTGTTGTCGATCTCCTTGTTGAACTCCCTTGTTAAACCCAATTTCACTTAGGATAGCTTCAGCAACAAGGTCTAGCAGGGAAGACCCATCACACACATAAACTCATTAGTAAGGAGACAGAGTAAAGTAAACTAATTTTGACCCATTTCAAACCATTTCATTATAAATAAACAAATGTTCAGAGAAAATTACAGTGTTGGAGAGTATGTGTACCAAATTATGTGAAATACATAGGATGAAGTTGAAATATGGAAACAGGGTAGCAATGATGAGTAGATATGCGTACCATATTATGAGAAATACATAGGATGAAGCGCTGTACAAGTTTAAAGAATATATATAACTATATATATATATATATATATGTATAATGCAGTTAAGCAGAACTTTGGCACGCCAGAGGTTTGAAAACTACAACTCCAGCATGCCTTGTTAGCATACTGCAACATAGGGAGTTGTAGTTTCCAAACCTCTGGAGTGCCAAAGTTCCACATCAGAACTTTATAGGGACAGTTGAAATCTCCACACTATGGTCCTCCAGGTGTTTAAATAAAAACTACAACTCACAGCACTCCTCAGTTAGAGAGAGGCCAGGGAATGCTGGAGTTACAGTTTTCTAAACACCTGGAGGGCCATATATGTAGTTTTCATTAGATAACTGGACTTAAGTTTAGTACTTGAAAGGGCATAGTTTGAGCATTCTGATGAAAGGCTACCTCGCCCAGCCACGGTACACCATAACCAGAGACCAGTGACAGACCATTACAACTCCCACGTATCCCCATCCTGAGAGCAGCCAATCACTAATAAGAATCTGCGCGACGTCACACCTCTTGCAGCCGGACGTTGACGGATGTAGTGACCAACCAATCAGACTCTCGCGAGCTTTCTAGCTTCCCCCATTGGAGTGATCGACAAGATTGTAGCCAATGGTATCCTAGAGCCGGTTGGAGCCGGAAAGGCGGTTCCCTGGGTTGCCTGGCGGTAGTAGGTACGCGCAGGTCGGAGACACAGCATGGCGGAAGACGAGAGCGATCAGGAATCCGAACGGCTGGGGGAAGAGCTGGTAGCGATCGCGGAAGAAGATCGCGGGATATCGGTCTTGTCACTGAAGAGTAAGGAGTTACTGCCGGCGGTTCTGTGAGGTGAAGCGAGAGGAGTGCGGCCCAGAGTGTGGTTCGGGTTCGGTAGGAGATACCAGTCCCTGTACCTGCCCCACCAGACCCCTCTCTGTGCTGGAACCACCGTTAGTCCTACCCCCTAACATTATAATAGGTCGGGTTCTACCCCCTCATACTGTAATAGGTCGGGTTCCTACCCCCTCATACTGTAAAGGTCGGGTTCCTACCCCATACTATATGGTCGGGTTCCTCACCCTCATACTATATAGGTCGGGTTCTACCCCTCATATATAAAGGTCGGGTTCTCCCCCTCATATATTGTCGGTTCCTATCCCCTCATACTATAATAGGTCGGGGTCCCCCTAATATATGGTTGCACCCCCTATACTATAAAAGGTCGGTTCCCTACCCCCTTATACTATAATGGTCGAGTTTCTATCCCCTCATACTATAATAGGTCGGGTGTTCTACCCCCTCATACTATAAGGGTGGTGTCTACCCCCTCATACTATAATGGGTCGGGTTGTCTACCCCCTCATACTATAAGGTCGGGTTGTCTACCCCCTATACTATAAAGGGTCGGGTTGTCTACCCCCTCATACTATAATGGGTCGGGTTGTCTACCCCTCATACTATAAGGGTCGGGTGTCTACCCCCTCATACTAAAAGGGCGGGTTTCTACCCCCTCATACTATAATGGTCGGGTTGTCTACCCCTCATACTATAAAGGTCGGGTTGTCTACCCCCTCATACTATAATAGGCGGGTTGTCTACCCCTCATACATAAGGGTCGGTTGTCTACCCCCTCATCATACTATTGTGGTTGCTACTACCCCCCCCCCCTCTGGGGGTAGACAACCCGACCCATTATAGTATGAAGGGGTAGACAACCCGACCCATTATAGTATGAGGGGGTAGACAACCCGGTTCCCTACCCCCTTTACTATAATTGGTCGAGTTCTCCTATCCCTCATACTATAATAGGTCGGGTTGTCTACCCCCTCATACTATAATGGATCGGTTTCTACCCCCTCATACTATAAAGGTCGGTGTCTACCCCCTCATACTATAATGGTCGGGTTGTCTACCCCCTCATACTATAATGGTCGGGTTGTCTACCCCCTCATACTATAAGGGGTCGGGTTGTCTACCCCCTCATACTATAGGGTCGGGTTGTCTACCCCCTCATACTATAATGGGTCGGGTTTTCCACCCCTCATACTAAAGGGTCGGGTTGTCTACCCCCTCATACTATAATTGGCCGGGTTGTCTATCCCCTCATACTATAATGGGTCGGGTTGTCTACCCCCTCATACTATAATAGGTTGGGTTGTCTACCCCCTCATACTATAATAGGTTGGTTTGTCTACCCCCTCATACTATAATTAGTCGGGTTGCTACCTCCACCCCCCCCATTTACTCTAATGGTCAGGCTCTACCTCCTAACAATTATATTATCTGTATTGACTGTGCTATGGGAGGCCCCTGGTGCTGCCCTTATGGTCACTGGGTAGGGGAACTACGTGTCTGCCTGATTAATATAATAACCATAGATGCATTATGTAGTTCTCTAGGTGAGAAGTAAGGGGAAGTAATATCCACCTTTTTGAGTTTAACCCGTGGGATTCCATGCATTTATTATTTTGTACATTTATATAGTGCCAACATCTTCCGTAGCACTTTACAATTACATGTATACATTCATATCTGACTCTGCCCCAAAGAGCTTACATCTAAGCACATTTATTTGACACATAACCCTACAGTATGCTTGTGAAGGTTCTCATTCATTCCAGGTCATGGTATATCTTTTGTATTCAATTAGATCAACTGGACTTAATGTAGTTCTTGAAGACGGTTTCGCTAGTCATCCGAATGGCTTTCTCAATTCAGAATTGAGAAAGCCAGTCGGATGACTAGCGAAACGTCTTCAAGAACTACATTTCCATTTCCCAGGTGCCACAGCCATTTCCTGTAAGTTACCATTGTTAGTTTAGCTGTAAATCATCAGAATTTTTTGAACTATCACCCTCCGTTGACTTTAAAAGGTCTGAATTCGAACTTTCAGTTTTCGAAAAGTTCGAAAGTTTGAAAACGGACCGACCTTTATGGAGTTCGGCCATCTCTAATAAGATGAGGCAAGTCATTTTTTTGGTATAGTTCCCTTTAAATCTTTAGATGGCAGAAAAAACAGTCAGTCTGGATGAATGTTTCTGGCAATTTTTGATTTAAACATGTACGATCTTAGCAAGAATGTATAGTTTGTATCTCACTCCAACCAGGTGTTGACTAGACCATCTTTGCTGTAACATAAATGATTATTTCAAGACTTTACTGAACTGCTATTGGCTTTAATGTTCAGAGTTAAGCAGGTCACATCTGAATTAATTATGGAAGGTTTACCACAGGCATTTTTCTAACACATTTCACTTCGAAGGGTTTGACATATGGTGCAGTTAACACCGTTAGCACCATTAGTTTTTATTTAAGTAAAATTCACATATCGTCATTAAGGATCTTAACCCAGGTGACTGGAATCAATATATCTAAGGCTCCAGAATAAATTACATAAAATTGCTAGAACTTGGCTTTTCTGTGCACAAATAATGCTGTGGAAATAAACATGGCTGACAAACGGTTTCTTATTAATTGCTTCCCCCATCTCTCTCTGCGTGTAATGGAATCCAAACAAGTCAAGGATTGTTTTCTGAGGCAGTAATAGAATTGAATAGTGTACATAAGCTATAGGCAAACATGTAATCTGGCTTTAGCAAGCTTCCCTTTTTCTTTATATATAACTAAAATCAGATCTGTAAATATGTTCTGTTCTTTGGTTGACTCTGTTTTAGGCAGTCGGTGTAGGCAACCAATGGGGAAAGTCATATACGTTGTACAGAGATATTTAGTTAGCTCTAGACAGGGGTGCCCCTAGTATGAAGCAAACTGAACCATTTGCTGAGGACTGCCCCTGCGGAACACTTAATAGGTGGCAGTTAAAAATCTCCTTCTGCAATAAAGCATTTCACACCGTCCACAATCAGTGTTTGCTAAAGTGGACTAAGTTATAATGAAACTGATTGAAATACTTAAATGATATTTTTTCACTATTTGCGCTGTAGGGAGAGCTGCCAAACATCCTTCAACATAGTTGTATAGATTAAACTATCTATATAGTATTTTTGCAAGAAGATAGGGGGCCACACCTTTTTTGGATGGCTGACGGGTTTACTAATGGTTGGGTATGTTGTCTGGTAACATTCGTGAAGTTTTTGGCACTGTACTATCATTAAAAAAACCATCTTAAATCTAAAACTAAACGAATTGCAATACAATTGCTAAGAAACCTAGACCATTAAAGAATGTTTATACTCAAAAAGTAACTATTCCTTTAATTGTATTGATTGAAGCCTGGGAAGTTAAGGTGCTTACCTTACCTTTTGTTCTTCATCAATCCCCCCCGTAGCGACGGACGAAGAACGTAGAAACTTACCTTACACACTCAATCCTCCTCTGCAGCGTGGAAATTCCTGACCGCTTCCTGTTCAGGGTAACTATGTTGTGCATTGCTTGTGAAGGTTCTCATTCATCCAGGTCATGGTATATCTGTTGTATTCAATTAGATCAACTGGACTTGAATGTAGTTCTTGAAGACGTTTCGCTAGTCATCCGACTGGCTTTCTCAATTCAGAATGACTGTACAAGAATCTGTGGCAATTAATGTACCCTGGAAAATCCCAATTGCATATCACACAGCCAGGTGTTAGGTGTGATTAGATAGTGGCTAAGAGGTGTTATAGGAACGCCCAGAGTAAGGTGTTAAAACAGCATTGTATATTGAGACAGTTGGTGTCGAACCCTTAACACCTGGCTGTGATATGCTATTGGGATTTTCCAGGGTACATAATTGCCACAGATTCTTGTACAAGTCATTCTGAATTGAGAAAGCCAGTCGGATGACTAGCGAAACGTCTTCAAGAACTCCATTTCAAGTCCATTGATCTAATTGAATACAACAGATATATTTGTGCATTATCGGCATGCACGATATAGTTACCAGCGGTAACCAGGGTCAGGACCTGTCACTGCTGCTGCGTGGATTGCGAGTAAGTAAGTTTTTTCGTTCTTCATCTGTCACTCCTCGGAATTGATTGAAGAACGGGAAGTAAGGCATAGCTCCTTAACCTCCTTTAACCTCGCTTTCAAGTGAACTATTCCTTTAAAGTTAGTTGATCAACTGAAGTTTGGAAAGGGTACCACTAAAAGAACAGTAGCCCAATATCTGTCTGGTGTGGTCTTGTAGCTGATAGTATGTCAGGTCTAAACTATTTATAATCCATTGCTCATGAAAAAATAATTTGATATGAATAACAACGGTAAGGAAGGACTGTTCCAATTCACCATAATGTATAGTTGTCTTGGACTAGATAGACGTATATGTCTTTATTCACCCTCAATTAATGTTACTAAGGCTTAAATATTAACATAATGTTACTACGTTGAAGACATTATTTTTTGAAGAGATATTATTTCAAATGTTAAGTGTGAACGTATCTTAACTTTACTCTTTATAAAAACGTATATATAAGCAGCAACTAATAAAGGGCCCGTAATACATTATTTAGGTACATAACAGAAGACGAACCAGGGTACTGTAAAAAAAAGTTTCTCAGATTCAGCCCAAGACAAAGAATGTAATATTTATTTGAACAGCCAGTAACACAGGCAAGCAAAGTGGTTACAGGCGTGCTTGTCTAGGCATTAAAACAAATGTGTAGAAAGAAGGAGGATGCAGGAATAACATACCCTAGACTTATTTAAGATCTAGCTCTTTATCTTCATGTTTCAAACCATAAACATATCTATTGTAGTGCTCTGATCCATAACACATGGTTTTGCTTACAATGCAGAGTAATAGTATTAGCTGCAGATTTCTATTTTCGGCATTCTTTATCTAACCACTAATTATTCTCAATCAAGGAGATATTTGCAGATGTTGCTACATGCCTGCTATACAACCATTCACATCCATATCCATTTCATTTAAATGGACGATAACATGTTTACATTTGTAAAATTGTCAGTTGGGAGCCACCGAGAAATAAACCAATTGGAGCTTTCAAAAGATTCTTTCTTCAGGCATGGTGGGATTAAAGGGAGTAAAATCACAAACAACAATAAACATCCTACAAGTAAAATTAATTCATCAGAGAAAAGAAAAGCCATAATATGTGAATGGAGCAACATATAATTACTTACAATTTGTGAAATCATAGTTAGAAAGTGTCTCTTAAAACGAGCCATCACCCACCTCTCTACGTGCTCCACAGCCCAGATATACAGAAATGACTGACCAGAAAGTATGGGTGGGGGCTGACTTGTGACATTCCTAAGGCTTCTCCTTCACAGTGCCACTGGCGAGCACAGCCTCAGACTCCCTCAGTGTGTGAGGGGACAGGAAGTCCCTCCTCTCTGCTGTGTGAAGTTCTGATAAGGAAGGGAATCTACAGCCCTTCTCTTTCACTTCACACAATTCCCCCCACCACTGGCCCCACTCTGTAGTAAATAAAATCCTTACCTCACATCCCAGCTTCAAATGGTTCTCCTGTAATCCCCCCTCCCTCCCATTTTGGACTCCCCATCCCTAGCTACAAATCCATACTATATAGTTATCATTTTTTAATATAAGAACACTTCCCCTATATTTACTTACCTTCCCTCTTTCCTCCACCGTTCAGATCTACTGGTAGCCGTGTCTGTAAGTGGCTGCCTCTCAGCCAATCACTGACGCAGCTAACGGTCCCGCCCCTCTGCTTGCATCTTTGCGCAAGCAGAGGGCCGGGCAGTGCGGCAGAGGAAAGAGGGAATGTAATAATGTTTGGGGAAGTTTCTTACATTAAAAATATAGCGGTTGGGGCTGGGGAACTAACTACCCTACACTATAATAAAAATCAAAAAGAAGGGTGGACATACTGTCTCCTCTGGACGCGGAGTCTAAGCACCTGCTGGTCTTCACCAGAGCCTCTAATGGTGAGGATGTTTTGCGGGCAGGCAGGCACCAGGTCGCGGCTCCAGAAGAGAGAATCACAAAGACCAATCCACAATGTGGAGATGCGGGCCGGAGGTAGAAGCTGTGGTAGTATGCAGGCCGGAGGTAACTGGAGGTAGAAACTTAGTAGTAGGGCAGATCGGAGGTAGGACAGTGGGAGTTATGCAGACCAGGGTAACTGGAGTAGGATCTGGAGTGGAGATACGGACCGGAGGTAGGAGCTGTGGTAGATATGCAGACCGGAGGTAACTGGAGGTAGGAGCTGGAGTAGAATACGGACCGGAGGTAGGAGCTGTGGTAGTTCTGCTGACCAGAGGTAACAGGAGGTAGGAGCTGGAGTGGAGATGCAGACCGAGGTAGGAGCAGTGGTAGTTATGCTGACCGGAGGTAACAGGAGGTAGGAGCTGATGGAGATGCAGACCGGAGGTAGGAGCAGTGGTAGTTATCTGACCGAAGGTAACAGGAGGTAGGAGCTGAAGTGGAGATGCAGACCGGAGGTAGGAGCAGTGGTAGTTATGCTGACCGGAGGTAACAGGAGGTAGGAGCTGAAGTGGAGATGCAGACCGGAGTTAGGAGCAGTGGTAGTTATGCTGACAGGAGGTAACAGGAGGTAGGAGCAGTGGTAGTGCAGGCAGACTGGACACAGGAGACAGGAACCACTGGATACCAACACCAACGCTAACCAGGAGCTAGGAGTTCAGAGCAACAAACTCTGAACTGGCAGCAAGAGACCAACTGCCAGGAGGAGCCTAAATAGGCCCTCTGTGACCTCATCCCTGCTGGCCGTGCCCCGGAAGAAGATGGCTGCCAGCAGGGTAAAAGCCTCCGCCGCCCACGTCCTCGCGTCACTGAGGACGCGCTGCGCGCAGAGCGTGCACACGAGCGGTTACCTCGCGTCATCTCGCGCCTCCCGCTCGCGACCGCCGGAGGAGGATCCCAGGCTCGCGGCAAGGTAAGTTCCTGACACATACCCTTTAATCAGATGATTGGATTTATGATTTTTCTGCAAAATTTCTAATATTTTCCCGGAATCTACAGTTTCGGCAGGACATAGCTACCACGGTAGCAGGAGTGTGACTGTTCAAGGTTAAATCTCACAGTTAGTCCATTGACTTAAAGGGCATGTCCACCCTTAAAACAAAAAAAATGGCGATGTCAGCACTGTATTGCATGTATTTTATACACAAAATGATCAGACACATAAAAAACAAACAGTAGTACCACTTTAAACTGTTTATCAATTGTGGGAATATTGGGTATTACCTGTCCATGTGTACCAGCCTTATTCGGAATATCACATATCTTCTATGGTGCTTGAGGTTTTTTAGCTGCAACCAAGCACATTGCTCCACATGCATACCATTGTCCCTTGTGATTGCGTCAGGAGGTACCTGTGAAAAGAGAAATAAAAACAGATAACACGTTTCAGCAGGTGTACCTATGTTTAGGAGAAACTAATTCCCCTGGGAGATTACGGCTCTTAGAGGGGTCAGTTATTAGTCTCACACCAGCTGTTGAGAATCATTTTGCTTCATCGCTGGATCTTCACAACAGTTTTTTATCTTACGTAGTGAAAGATAAAAGGGGTAGGTAAAAGGAATTTGCAATAAAGAACTCTAGAATGTGCTCAGTTTATGAAGATGAGAAAGATTGCAGCTTCATTCTTGAAAGGTCTATGGACTGTTTAGTATATGTATTACAATTTCATTTGTTTCTATAATATCTATCTTAACATGTTAATGATTGCTCAATGTATTTAGCCATAAAGTACCCAGGGGTGGGACCTGAACAATACTATACTTAGCTAACTAATATAGCCTTACCTAAACGAATTCTTGCTAGGTATAGTGTTCCCCACCCCTGCTGTGTCCAGGGCCTGGTGAATGTGAAGAGGTGCTCTGTAAGAAGTTTGTCTGTGTTGTCTTTCTATTTGCCGTACAGATTCAGGACGAGGGAGGCAGGGCACACTTGACCCGTCAATTAGATATAACCTCCAATCTAAATTGTTGTATATATATATATATATATTTAATGACTGAGTTCATTAAAAAATTCCCTGAGTGCATTGGACTTCTCTTGGATTTTATATATATATATTATATATATATATATATATATATATATCTTCTATATATATATTTTTTTTTTTTTTTATTATATATCTATATATATATCTTATATGTGTGTGTGTGGTATATAACCTGCAAATGTAATTCCGAGCACTCCAAGAACTTAACAAGGCACTTTATTATATAAGTAGGATCATATCACCTACGCGTTTCAGCCATTAACAAACAGCCGTCATCAGGCCTTCATCAGAATCTGTTGGCAATTATATACCCTGAAAATCACAATTAGCATATGACAACCAGGTGTTAGGGACCTTCTGATGCACGTTGTGTTTGCATTTACTGAGAGTTGTTATCAAAACTTCCCAGGTAAGTTGTCAAAACAGCATTGTACATGGAACCGCAGGTCTATTCAAGGCCTGGTTTCTTTATTTTTACATAAATGGCCTCCTGGACACCTCTCTGAACCAGTCCTGTTCCTTGCCAAGATGTTGAAATTATGTCCTTTTTCCTTAAGATCATGTACACAACAACCGCTGAGTCCTGACCCGAGCAATAGTTCTTCTGTGTGCTGGGCAATATGTTGTGTGCAGCTTGCGGTTTTAGAGATGCGAAAACGCACTACTTTTCGTTCGGTTTCGGGATTCTCGGATCTCTCGATCCAAAAATCCAAAACCGGGGCTATTGATAATTTTCAAAAATAGTCTTGAACGTTAGAAATTATCGAAAATACATCGGAGACCATTTTTCGAGTTTCCGATCGTATTTTTCAGATTTTCGAACGTTCAAGGCTATTTTTAGAAAATTAGCGAAAATAGCCTAGAACGTTCAGTTTTTGAAATAGTCTCCGATCGTATTTTCGATCATTTTCGAGGTTCGAGGCTATTATTTGAAAATGATCAAAAATAGCCCTGTACTTTCGAAAATTATTGAAATTTCTTCCGAAGTCCACAAATCCAGGATCCGTTTAGATTTGGACGGATCTTTCGGATTTCGGAACCGAGGGTTCCATGTTGGATCCGGGGTTGTGTCGAACCTGGATCTCATCTCTACTGCTGTTTGGTCTCCCCCCACATACAAATCAAAGCAATGGTCACTGCACATGTGATTTGCTCTTCTATGTTTCACTATTGTTCTTTTGGATGTATCAATTGCGGCCTCAGTGTGTTTTTTGGTTTAAAGCAGACAGGGATACGGTGTTTTTTGAAATTATTCTTAATTTGTTGGAGACCCCCTGCTACATATGGGATGACCATGTTCTTTCTTCCTGTCTTGCTTGCCTGTCTTGCTGTTAGTATTTGTATTCTTTTCTTTTCTTCTGCCCCTTGTAATGATGAGTCCCTGTTTTGATTCGGAAAATCTGCAGATCAGACTATTTATTGGAATTTTAGGAAATCGACAATTAGATTGAGTTTGAAAATCGAAACTTCCTATGGAGAATCTAAAAATTCCAATTCAAATGATTTCAAATCGAATTTCCGGAAATTCAACTCACCATTTTCTTTCCTCTTCCTCTCGTGCCTAGTGATCAGTTACTGCCCCCTACCCCAACTGATATATTAAGCTCTGACGTTAAATGCAGTATTTGCACGTTTTAGACGATCCTCCCCGCTTAATCTCTTTATAACTTGAGTGCATAGAGAAGGCTGCAGGGAGGTTCATCAGTCAATCATGTGCCATGATGTCAGATGATTTTCATGGCCCATATTGATTGCAGGAGTACAGGCATACTTGTCAAATGGGGCAATACTTCTGACTGCAGCAGAGCTAAACAGCACAGAGCTAAATCTAGCAGATAGGGCGGTTGGGCAGGTAGCAGAATGTAGGCACTATTTTTAAACCCTTTAGGTGCATAAACAAATATAACATATAATATTTTTTTTCCATCTGCCAAAGATACAGTTTAGCTCTTCTGTGTGACTTTAATTTATACATGCATAATTTTATACCTCTGCCCTATAATTTCTGTTGTGTGTCACAAGAAGATGTTTACCTTAATTGAACATCCTCGGAAAATCACTAATCAGAGTTTAGCTTCATTCATAAAATCCCCAAGTAATACAAATACTTAACAATCAAGACAAGATTTCCCATCTCCACGAAACTGTCCAAATAATTTCCCATTATATCATCTGGTGTAACAATACTGCCTCCTAGAGGCAAAAGAAAGAGAGGGATAAAAATACAATTTTGGCATTGTTGTTGTGCATTTTTCAATGCGTTGCTGTGTTATTTTTTAAAGATCACAAGCTAGTTAATTATAGAAATGTCGCACACAATGGTGTAATAACCATTGTTGTGGCGATTTACTCCACTGTCCTATTAAGTTGTAATGGTATCTGTAATGTGTAAAATGCACGCAGCTGTGCGTTATTGTGTTACATTTTCCCCAAAAAGCTGCACTGATGCCATATGAATAGGATAGAACACGGCAAGCTAATAGTTGCCACTACCAGATTATTCCATCACTTTAGGCCAGTGAGGCAAACCTATTAGAGTGCCCAACTGCAACCCAAAACCTCTCTGTTTATGCATGTGCCAACATGATCATTTAACCTGAATACAGAGTTTTTACTTTAGAAAAAAACAACTCAAATATACCAGACCAATACAGTAGATAGAATTGATTATAGATTACCCATTAACCCCTACATTACCACACCGGAGTTTGATATCTAAAACAGTGACCATTAACCCCTTACATTACACACACAGAGTTTGATATCTAAACATGACCATTAACCCCTACATTACCACACAGGAGTTTGATATCTAATACTGTGACCATTAACCCCTACATTACCACACAGGTTTTGAGATCCGAAACAGTGCCCATTAACCGCTACATTACCACACGGAGTTTGATATCTAAAACAGTGACCATTAACCCCTACTTACCTCACAGAGTTTTGATATCTAAAACAGTGACCATTAACCCCTACATTACCACACAGGAGTTTGATATCTAAACCGTGACCATTAACCCTACATTACCTCACAGAGTTTGATATCTAAACAGTGACCATTAACCCCTACATTACCACACAGGAGTTTGATATCTACAACAGTGACCATTAACCCCTACTACCACACAGGAGTTTGAGATCTAAAACAGTGACCATTAACCCCTACATTACTACACAGGAGTTTGAGATCTAAAACAGTGACCATAACCCCTATATTACCACACAGGAATTTGAGATCTAAAACAGTGACCATTAACCCCTCCATTACCACACGAGGAGTTGTAGATCTAAAACAGTGACCATTAACCCCTACATTACACACCCAGGAGTTTGAGATCTAAAACAGTGACCATTAACCCCCTACATTACCACAAGGAGTTTGAGATCTAAAACAGTGACCATTAACCCTTAGATTACCACACAGAGTTTGAGATCTAAAACAGTGACCATTAACCGCTACTTACCACACAGAAGTTTGATATCTAAAACAGTGACCATTAACCCCTACATTACCACACATGAGTTTGAGATCTAAAACAGTGACCATTAACCCTACATTACCACACAGGAGTTTGAGATCTAAAACAGTGACCATTAACCCCTACATTACCACACATGAGTTTGAGATATAAAACAGTGACCATTAACCCCTACATTACTACACAGGTGTTTGATGTATAAAACAGTGACCATTAACCCTAAATTACTACACAGGAGTTTGATATCTAAAACAGTGACCATTAACCCCTACATTACCACACAGAGTTTGAGATCTAAAAACTGTGACCATTAAAGGACAACTATACTCACCTCACCCTCGCTCCTCTTACTCCATAGCTGCATAGTACCCAGGGTGAGGACCTAAAATCGCCAAGTCCTCACCCTGGTACTTTCCCTAACTCCTCACTACTTCCCGCAAATCTGCTTCGCCGATCGCTCCATTCCTCCGCTCTTCCTGCTTCAGTGACAGATCGCGAGGCAGCCAATGGAGATACGCTCTGCAAGGAGGCGTGTCTTCCAATTGGCTGCCCGCGACTGTCACTGACAGTAGAAGAGAGGTGGAACAGTGTGGAATCGGCGAAGCAGATTTGCGGTAAGTAGTGCAGGAGTTAGGGAAAGTACCCAGGGTGAGGACTTAGCGATTTTAGGTCCTCATCCTGGTACTATGCTGCAGTGGATCGGGGAAAAGGTGAGTATAATTGTCCTTTAACCCCTACATTATTAGACAGGAGTTTGAGATCCAAAACAGGGACTCAAGCAGAGCTGAATATGCTTTTGCAAAGTGCTTAGTACAACGCAGGATCTCAGGCAGGTACTTTCTGGGAGATTTACCCAGAGCCATAAGTGCATTGGGCAAATCTCACGTATTGGATTTACCAGACATGTGCGACTCTGGGTGAATCTCACCCACACATAAATATTTCAACGATGTGATGGCTGCGTGAGTGCCTGTTTCTCGTATTCGCGACAGCTGACGCAAACCGAGACTTGCATGCCCACAGACTCCCAGGTAAATGAGGCCCACTAGTGGGGACAAAAAGAATTGCATTTCCTCCTAAGAGGGGGTGCAATAAATTGTGCTATCCCCTAAATCAGTAACATGTAATTGAGGTTGAATAAAGGCATCGTCCAAACGCTAACAACCATGCTAACCAAGTACCAATTAGGTAGCAGGGTCTTTCACTAATTTCTGCAATAAATTTAGCCTTAATTTTTGCATTACTTATCAGACCCAATATTAACACCTTTTCAATTGGAGCATTAAGCAAGATTGTGATTTATTATTAATGGTCACAAAGTGGTTAATTCCTTGTCCAGAATGACTGTAGTAAGTCATGATAAGAAACTTACTGCATCTTCCCTTAGGGGTTTTAGAACATAGTTCCTGCTAATGGACAGAGATTTGCTTCCCATCCTTTGCCTAACATCTAATTCACAGTGTAGATGTATGTGTGTGTGCATGTGCATGTGTGTATGTGTGTATCGGGACGATCAGTCTGAAAATCACATCTATTTGTCTCCTCATTAGTTGCACTTCATTTTTCAGTTCACCTGGATCCAATTGACAAGGGAAAGTATGATTTGACATAAATCATATCCTTCCAAGTCAGATACAGATGTCCCATTTCCATGAAGGCACGTGGATTTATTGTTAATATAGGATGAGGTTTGCTTTGTGGAGGAAAAGTTGCAATGGGCAGATCTGATTTAGCAATGTAAACAGATATGTCTGTTCACAGATAAAAGGGGAAGGCGTTCATCTATGAGTTCGGTTGATTTTCTCACATATGTCTGTACTGTAAATAACAGAAATCTGGTTTCTTTTAAATCTGGCTTGTGACAACGACACTGAAATCTGTTTATGAAATGGTCCACACTCCCGCTTGGCCTTTCTTTGTTGTACATTTTTGAACTTAACCATTACACAGAAAGACAGGTATGTGCTGTAATATCACTTTACAAAACAAATGAAAGGGAAGACGTTTTTTTTTGTTTAGTTTTGCAGATATCCACCCACAATGAATGTTTATTAAAAGAACTAAAGTCTCTAACCAACACTTGCCCCATAGACAGTGCACATTCACAAAGATACGTGCACATCTCACCTCTCCCTTTTCTGTGACTACTAAGTTATTAATGAATTAACCTATGTGTACTAGGGGTCGCTCCCTATCCCCTTCACTGAGTGCCCCCAGCTAAGTGTATGCTGTACACTTCACAGAAGTTGAATCTTTCCCTTAAAGCTGACAGCCAAACATATACAGCACAGAGAACTGCCTCTGATAGTTACTGATCATGCTACAACAGCAGATCCACCTCTTTGAAACAGAACAGATATTTAACAGTGTTAAAGGGAATGTCCAACAATTTTTAAAATATTTTTTATTCAGTTTAAAACTGAAGAACGGAAGGTGGAAGCATGGACCTGTCAGTGAGAAGCCGACACCGGAGAGATTTGCGGTAAGTTTTTTCTTCTCTCCTGCAGGTTTTACTGAAGAACGGTATGTAAGATATCGCGCATTTACCCTCCCGTTCTTCATTAAACTGAATAAAACATCCTTTAAACATAGGTGACATACCCTTTAAAATAATCTCTTCTTCCTCCTTGCATTTCATATACTACATTACAAAAAAAGTCTTCCTATAATGCACTTAGGGAAAAAAAATAAGTAAGTCTGTGATTTGAACCTGTGACCTCATAGGCTGTCTGTTTTTAAAATAAGTGCTTTAAACTGCTGAGCCGCCACAGCATAACCAATAAATATCCTTTGTTAGCACAGAATAAAAGCAAAAAATAAAGAGACAGTAAACCAGCTGACTATTTTGTATTGTTTCATAAGTAAGTCTGGGAATTTTAACCTGTAACCCCCCGGGTTGTTGTATATTAAAATGTAGTATTTGTATGCTAAGCTACCAGAGATTCACAACTAAAACATTTAGAAACATTCAGGGTTATTCAATAAAAGTTCTTATCGTTTTAAAATGGTGCTAATTTTGCCCCAACCAATCAGATATTATATACATTTGAGTGCTAACATCTGATTGGTTGGGGCAAAATTAGCACCATTTTAAACGATAAGAACATTTATTGAATCTCCCTGTTTATCTTTTGCTAGGACAGAATCTTACAATGTATAGGTGTTCTAGGAATAAAAGCTTTCAACATAAATAGTTGAGTCTTCTTTAAACCCAAACACATATGAAATCTACATGCTAAATGCCATTCCATTAAATGCATTCTGTTTGGCTAAACTGAAATCAATGAAGCCTGCATCACATTTTAAAGGGTATTATACTGTAAATCCAACTTCATGTTACTAGATAGCTTAGGATTTAGATGTTAAGTGGGTGGGGTTTTTTTCTTCTTCTAGCACCCTCCCATCACCCTACCTTTACTCCTTGAAACTTCTGTCTTCATCCTCTTGTCTCCTTGTGTTTTTAGCTTTGCCTCCACAAAATGTGCAAATCCCTTTGGCAAGCAAATACTGTTTCCATAACTGTTACTGACGGCTGCTACTCAAAAGCACTGGAAAGCCAGAACACCAGAGCTGATGGGTAAAAAAAGATTATCTCTATTCAGGAGATGACCGTGAAACAAGTATCTACAGGGAGATTCAATTAAAGTTCTTATCGTTTAAATAGTGCTAATTTTTGCCCCAACCAATCTTATTAAACTTTTGAAAGCTAAATTTTGATTGGTTGGGGCAAAATTATCACCATTTTTAACAATAAGAACTTTTATTGAATAACCCTGATAGTCTTGGGGGATCCTCCATGATTTTTGTCAGTGACTTTGTTTAACCATGGTGTCATATGTGTGTGCAGCACTCCCCCCTTTCCCCTCCCCTCTGGTACCTCCTCCATGTCTCACTCCGGCTAACCGACAAGCTTATCATGTGCAGTAGAGTTAAAAAAGTTCAACATCCTGAAAACACACGCACACGCACCAATAGAAGCAAGCTGTCCTGGAGACACAGAAGAAGGAGCTCCGTACAGCTTATGATCTCTCCATCATCAATCAGTGAAAGCTATTAAAGGGGGGTCAAGTGCAGCCTTATATCTAACATCAAAGCTACCTCTCTCCCCCTGCTAATGCTCCTATCTCTATGTTTATTACAGAGCAGGGAGGGGGATCAAGTCACAGGGATTTGATTGACAGTCCAAGTAGGAGTAGAGGAATGCAATCACGTATTCTTCTAATTGGTGTGTCTCAGGACAGAGAGGGACTTGAAAAAGTGAAGACACTCTGGGGGTTGGGGGAATTATAGAACACATGGAAAGAAAGAAAAAAAGTTCATTTCCCACTATAGATGCCCTTTAAGGTCTGTCACACGTATGATTCTTTGGCCGTCAAAGACTCAGAGCAGAGACCACTTGCACGGGCAAACCCTGTCTAGGCCATTGAACGCACTGTTTATGCGTTCAGTCGGGCGATGTTCGTCAATCCACCATGGCGGACCACGAACGATGCCCGAATGGAATGCATACACTGTGCAATTGTTGGTGGAAACGGCCATTCGTCACATTGTACGCTCTCTTGGGGATTGTTCCTGGGGAGAAGAGTCATTCATGTGTACGGACTTATACTAATTATTGTTGTACATTACCTAGACTACACAACTTTAAAATTACTTTAAAATACGCAGTATCAGCCGAAAATACAAACATATATCCTTGACTGTTTTTTTCTTTTCTACCAAAATTTGCTCCAGGCTGAGCTAATATATGTCTCCATGGTTTGTTTTACTCGCAGGTCCACATATCAGGTGAAGTTTAGAACATCAGGCATTGATATGATGTTCCATTACATTTAGCTGGTTTCCAGATGATCGGGCCAAAACTTACTTTGGAAACTCCACACATTCCTAGTACCTGAATAATGCAGGCACAAGAATCTTCATGAAGTCCTTTCTAATTCCTGGTGCATAGGCATTAAAAGAGGAACCTGTGGTCTCCATATTATTAAAAAAATAGGCTTGTAAATACACTTCCTAGTCTGTCCTTGTCTATCTGAATCTGTGGGCGTCCTATGATGAGCACCCCACCCCCAAAAAGAACAATCTTTTCTGGAGCTAGTTACAGACCTTCAAACCATTCTCTGTCCTTTCCTCTACCTATGGACACCTTAAAGTCAATGGAGTCAATAGTTCGAAAAGTTTGAATGAAATACAATTAAAATATCAATGGTAACTTAATGTAAATTGTGGGACCTGGGAAATGGTCTGGGGAACATGTTCGAATATCCAGGACATTCGAAAAATCGATTTTACTCTCATGTGCGCTACTTTCGAGCTCTCACGTTCGAACATTTGATAATTATCCCATGAACGACTCACGGATTCGATAATTCAATATTTACTCGTGTATAGGTATAATAGACATTTTACTTGTGGATTTCGATGTTTACTCCGCGAATAGGTATAATAACATTTTACTTGTGGATTCGATGTTTACTCGCGAATAGGTAAATAGACAATTTTACTCGCGGATTTGATACTTGCGTATAGGTATAATAGACATTTTACTCGTGGATTTGATACTTGCACATAGGTATAATAGACATTTTACGTGCAGATTCGATATGTGCTCGCGAATAGGTAAAATAGAAATTTTCTCGCGGATTTGATATTTACTTGCTATAGGTATAATAGACATTTTACTCGCATATTTGCACGCTTCGAACGTTCGAACATTCGATAATTATCGAAAGTCCGGGCAAATATCGAAAGTGCAAAAAATTCGGATCCGGATAGTTCGAGAAGTCCAAGTACGTTCGAACTCGGGTTCGAGTTCTAGTCAGCCATGTGCACTTTAAGCCACTGGATTTCTCTTTGACTTATTCTAATACCTACTCTATAACATATTCTCCTACCTTCTGTATAACTTATTTTCTTGACTTTTCATGCAGTACTCATCATGTGCAGAAGGAGAGAACCCGTGAGCAGACACACTAACAGCTCAAGTGCATGCAGCTAACTTCCCCGCATACAGCCATCTTCATCAACTGAGCACCATACTATTTTACTATATAAATCATATTTTTGCAGATTGTAGGTAAGGGCTCTTTTTGCACTGGTACTTATGGTTTTGTTTTTCTTGATTAATATGGGGTAACTAGACCAGATTATACTTCCCCTGTGTTACTGCACATTAAAAAATAAAACACATTATGACATGGGTTATAGTGTCTCACTCACTTTTAATGCATTAGATTACAATCAATGCAGCTATACTGATTAAATCAGATCAGATTCCTGGTAACACCAAAGTACAACATGACAAAATCAATATCCAAGGCAATGGTTAAGGTGGATCTTTAAGGCTGGGAAAACTGAGAGAGGTTAGTAATTCGATACAAAAGAAAAGTGCTGTTTATTATTTACAATGTGGCTGTTATAACAGGAGGACCACTTACACTGTAGCTATCAAACCGAATAGGCAAGGAGACGCCACACCAGTATTAACTGCAGATTGTACATTTATTTCGGTGCTTCAGTCATTGTAGCTATATTGATTTAAGGTGAATTTATACTTACTTTCTCCTGCCCCTCTCCTTCTGCCATAATTAGTACCCCAGGGTGCATGCAAATCTCTGCAGGCAATAACACTGCACATGTTTAATTTTCCACTTCTATTGTGGCCACTGCAGATGCACTCTTTGTAGAAACGTCTGTTTAACAAGGTCTGGACTATGAGAGGCGGAGAGTACCACAGGAGCAAAGGAAATTTAGGATAAAGGGACACTATACTGAAACAAAAGGCCCATCTTAATCTATACTTGAATCCAGCACACATTTTGTTAGGAGCAATTCCCTCCTCCCTCTTTAAACCACTCCCCTTCCATCCGCCCTGACTGTCAGCCTGCACACAGCACTCCAACTGTCACCATTCCAGCTAAAGTAAAACTGCTCACAGAAGAATAGTTTTTTGAGAGCAAAGACTTGATTGACAGCTGAAAGGTCCTCACCCCTGGGTACTATTCAGGTGTGGATCAGGGGGAGGTGAATATAGTTTTCCTTTAAAAAAAATGTCATTAAAGTAAAACTCCAAAAAGTTTTACTTTAAAGTTATGATCAGCCATAAATTTGTATTGTGATATCTCTTCCGTGCATGCCATTGCCTCGGAGATTTACTTTGCAGTGGATAAGGAATGTGGGTGGCTGTTATTTTCGATAGTTATCATAAATCGATAATATGAAATTTACTGACCGTTCGCTAACCCTCGAAAGTATTGTTTTTTTTGAACCCTCGAATGTATAGATCATTTTCACTAACCCTTGAATGTATCGTTCGCTAACCCTCAAAAGTATAGTTTATTTTCGGTAATCCTCGAAAGTATCGTTCGAAGCGTTTTAACAAGTTTTGGTGATAGTGACATGTTCCCCAGACCATTTCCCAGGTGCCACAGCCATTTACTGTAAGTTACCATTGTTAGTTTAGCTGTAAATCATCAGCATTTTTTGAACTATCACCCCTCGTTGACTTTAATAGGTCTGAATTCGAACTTTCAGTTTGAAAAGTTCAAAAGTTTGAAAACGGACCGAACTTTATGGAGTTCGGCCATCTCTAATTAAGATGAGGCAAAGTCATTTTTTTGGTATAGTTGCCCTTTAAATCTGTAGATGGCAGAAAAAACAGTCAGTCTGGATGAATGTTTCTGGCAATATTATAATTATAATATTATAATAATTATAATAATAGTTTGTATCTCACTCCAACCAGGTGTTGACTAGACCATCTTTGCTGTAACATAAATGATTATTTCAAGACTTTACTGAACTGCTATTGGCTTTAATGTTCAGAGTTAAGCAGGTCACATCTGAATTAATTATGGAAGGTTTACCACAGGCATTTTTCTAACACATTTCACTTTGAAAGGTTTGACATATGGTGCAGTTAACACCGTTAGCACCATTAGTTTATTATTTAAGTAAAATTCACATATCGTCATTAAGGATCTTAACCCAGGTGACTGGAATCAATATATAGCTAAGGCTCCAGAATAAATTACATAAAATTGCTAAGAACTTGGCTTTTCTGTGCACAAATAATGCTGTGGAAATAAAACATGGCTGACAACAGGTTTCTTATTAATTGCTTCCCCCATCTCTCTCTGCGTGTAATGGAATCCAAACAAGTCAAGGATTGTTTTCTGAGGGCAGTAATAGAAATTGAATAGTGTACATAAGCTATAGGCAAACATGTAAAATCTGGCTTTAGTCAAGCTTCCCTTTTTTCTTTATATATTAAACTAAAATCAGATCTGTAAATATGTTCTGTTCTTTTGGTTGACTCTGTTTTAGGCAGTCGGTGTAGGCAACCAATGGGGAAAGTCATATACGTTGTACAGAGATATATTAGTTAGCTCTAGACAGGGGTGCCCCTAGTATGAAGCAAACTGAAACATTTGCTGAGGACGTGCCCCTGCGGAACACTTAATAGGTGGCAGTTAAAAAATGCTCCTTCCTGCAATAAAGCATTTCAGCACCAGTCCACAAATCAAGTGTTTGCTAAAGTGGACTAAGTTATAAAATGCAACTGATTGAAATACATTAAATGATATTTTTTCACTATTTGCGCTGTAGGGAGAGCTGCCAAACATCCTTCAAACCTAGTTGTATAGATTAAACTATCTATATAGTATTTTTTGCAAGAAGATGAGGGGCCACACCTTTTTTGGATGGCTGACGGGTTTACTAATGGTTTGGTATGTTGTCTGGTAACATTCGTGAAGTTTTTTGGCACTGTACTATCATTTAAAAAAACTCATCTTAAATCTAAAACTAAACGAATTGCAATACAATTGCTAAAGAAACCTAGACCATTAAAGGAATTGTTTACTCAAAAAGTAAACTATTCCTTTAATGTATTGATTGAAGCCTGGGAAGTTAAGGTGCTATGCCTTACCTTTTGTTCTTCAATCAATTCCCCCCAGTAGCGACGGACGAAGAACGTAGAAACTTACCTTACACGCAATCCTCCTCTGCAGCAGTGGAAATTCCTGACCGCTTCCTGTTCAGGGTAACTATGTTGTGCATTGCTTGTGAAGGTTCTCATTCATCCAGGTCATGGTATATCTGTTGTATTCAATTAGATCAACTGGACTTGAAATGTAGTTCTTGAAGACGTTTCACTAGTCATCCGACTGGCTTTCTCAATTCAGAATGACTTGTACAAGAATCTGTGGCAATTATGTACCCTGGAAAATCCCAATTAGCATATCACAGCCAGGTGTTAAGGGTGTGATTAGATAGTGGCTAAGAGGTGTTATAGGAACGCCCAGAGTAAGGTGTTAAAACAGCATTGTATATGGCAGACAGTTGGTGTCGAACCCCTTAACACCTGGCTGTGATATGCTAATTGGGATTTTCCAGGGTACATAATTGCCACAGATTCTTGTACAAGTCATTCTGAATTGAGAAAGCCAGTCGGATGACTAGCGAAACGTCTTCAAGAACTAAACTTCAAGTCCAGTTGATCTAATTGAATACAACAGATATACCATGACCTGGATGAATGAGAACCTTCACAAGCATATTTTAATTGCCACAGAGTCTTGTACAAGTCATTCTGAATTGAGAAAGCCAGTCGGAATGACTAGCGAAACGTCTTCAAGAACTACATTTCAAGTCCAGTTGATCTAATTGATACAACAGATATACCATGACCTGGATGAATGAGAACCTTCACAAGCAATGCACAACATAGTTACCCTGAACAGAAGCGGTCAGGAATTTCCACTGCTGCAAGAGAGGATTGCGGGTAAGGTAAGTTTCTTCACGTTCTTCGTCGTCGCTACTGGGGGGAATTGATTGAGAACAAAAGGTAAGGCATAGCACCTTACTTCCTTCCCAGGCTTCAATCAATACATTAAAGGAATAGTTTACTTTTTGAGTAAACAATTCCTTAATGGTCTAGGTTTCTTTGCAATTGTATTGCATTTTCGTTAGTTTTAGATTTAAGATGAGTTTTTTTAATGATAGTACAGTGCCAAAAACTTCACGAATGTTACCAGACAACATACCAAACCATAGTAAACCCTCAGCCATCCAAAAAAGGTGTGGCCCCCATCTTCTTGCAAAAAATACTATATAGATAGTTTATCTATACAACTAGGTTTGAAGGATGTTTGGCAGCTCTCCCTACAGCGCAAATAGTGAAAAAATATCATTTAATGTATTTCAATCAGTTGCATTTTATAACTTAGTCCACTTTAGCAAACTGATTTGGACTGGTGCTGAAGCTTAGCAGAAGAGCATTTTTAACTGCCACCTATTAAGTGTTCCGCAGGGGCACGTCCTCAGCAAATGTTTCAGTTGCTTCATACTAGGGCCCCTGTCTAGAGCTAACTAATATATCTCTGTACAACGTATTAACTTTCCCCATTGGTTGCCTACACCGACTGCCTAAAACAAGTCAACCAAAAGAACAGAAACATATTTACAGTCTGATTTTAGTTTAATATTAAAGAAAAAAGGGAAGCTGACTAAAGCCAGATTTTACATGTTTGCCTATGCTTATGTACACTATTCAATTTCTATTACTGCCCTCAGAAAACAATCCTTGACTTGTTTGGATTCCATTCACGCAGAGAGAATGGGGGAAGCAATTAATAAGAACCTGTTGTCAGCCATGTTTTATTTCCACAGCATTATTTGTCACAGAAAGCCAAGTTCTTAGCAATTTTATGTAATTTATTCTGGAGCCTTAGCTCTTATTATTCCTAACTCCTGCCACTACTTACGCAAATCTGCTTCGCGATCCACACGGTTCACCTCTCTTATACTGTCAGTGGACAGTCGCGAGGCAGCCAATGGGAAGACACGCCTCCTTGCAGAGCGTATCTTCCTAGTGGCTGCCTGCGATTCTGTCAAATGAAGAGGAGAGCGGAGGAATGGAGCGATCGGCGAAGCAGATTGCGGTAAGTAGGGCAGGAGTTAGGGAAAAGTACCCCAGGGTGAGGACTTGTCGATTTTAGGTCCCACCCCTGGGTATATGCAGCTATGGAGTAAGAGGAGCGAGGGTGAGGTGAGTATAGTTGTCCTTTAATGGTCACAGTTTTAGATCTCAAACTCCTTGTGGTAAGTAGGGGTTAATGGCACGTGTTTTAGATATCAAACTCCTGTGTAGTAATTTAGGGGTTAATGGTCACGTTTTATACATCAAAACACCTGTGTAGTAATGTAGGGGTAATGGTCACTGTTTTATATCTCAAACTCATGTGTGCGTAATGTAGGGTTAATGGTCACGTTTAGATCTCAAAACTCCTGTGTGGAAATGTAGGTAATGGTCACTGTTTTAGATCTCAAATCATGGGTGAGTATGTAGGGGTTAATGGTCACTGTTTTAGATACAACTTCTGTGTGGTAATGTAGCGGTTAATGGTCACTGTTTTAGATCTCAACTCATGTGTGGTAATATAGGGGTTAATGTCACTGTTTTAGATTCTCAACTCCTGTGTGGGAATGTAGGGGGTTAATGGTCACTGTTTTAGATCTCAAACTCTGTGTGGTAATGTAGGGTTAATGGTCATGTTTTAGATCTCAAACTCTGGGTGGTAATGTAGGGGTTAATGGTCACGGTTTTAGATCTCAAATTCCTGTGTGGCTAATCTAGGGCGTTAATGGTCACTGTTTTAGAGCTCAACCCTGTGTAGTAATGTAGGGTTAATCGGTACTGTTTTAGCTCTCCAAACTCCGGTGGTAATGTAGGCGGTTAATGGCACTGTTGTAGATATCAAACTTCCTGTGTGTAATGTAGGGGTTGTCTATAAATAAAATAAAAAACAATATTTTAAGTCACATTTTTAAATAGATTTATTAAAATGCAAATTAAAATGAAATTATCTACTTACTTACTATTAATTATTTTAATTAATTATATTAAAATTTACAATTTTTTAAAGTATGTCACGTTTTAGATATCCAAAAACTCCTGTGAGGTAATGTAGGGGTTAATTGTCAATGTTTTAGATATCAAACTTCTGTGTGGTAATGTAGGGGTTAATGTCACGGTTTTAGATTATCCAAAACTCATGTGAGGTAAGGTAGGGGTTAATGGGCACTGTTTTCGCTATCAAACTCCTGTGTGGTAAGTAGCGGTAATGGTCACTGTTTCGCGATCTCAAACTCCTGTGTGGAATGTCGGGGTTAATGTCACAGTATTTAGATATCAAACTCCGTGTGGTAATGTAGGGTTAATAAAAAAAGTTTTTTTTTTTTTTTTAAATTTTTTTTTTTTTTTTTTTTTTTATTTTAATTATACAAATAAATGGTCAATGTTTTAGATATCCAAAAACTCTGCTGTGGGAATGTAAGGGGTAATGGCACTGTTTTAGATATCAAGACTCCTGTGTGGTAATGTAGGGGTTAATGGGTAATCTATAATCAATTCTATCTACGGTATGAGTCTGTGTATATTTGAGTTGTTTTTTTTAAAGCTAAAAACTCGTATTCAGGTTAAATGATCATGTTGGCACTATGCAAAAACAGAGAGGTTTTGGGTTGCAGTTTGGGCACTCATAATAGGTTGCTCCACGGCTAAAGTGATGGAATAAGATGGTAGTGGCAACTAGTAGCTTGCAGTGTTCTATCCTATTCATTATGGCAGCAGCTGCAGCTTTTTTGGGAAAATGCTAAACAATAACGCAAGCTGCGTGCATTTTACAATTACAGATACCTTTTACAACGTAATAGGACAGTGGAGTAAATCGCACAACAATGGTATCGACCATTTGGTGTGCGACATTTCTATAATTACTAGCTTGTGATCTTTTAAAAAATAACACAGCAACGCATTGAAACAGGCACACCAACAATGAAGATGGATTTCTTATCCCTCTCTTTCTTTTGCCTTAGGAGGCAGGATTGTTACCCAGATGAGATAATGGGAAAATATTTGTACCGTTTAGGGAGATGGGAAATCTTTGTCGTGATTGTTACGTATTTGTATTCACTGGGGATTTATGAATGAAAGCGAAACTCCTGATTAGCTGATTTTCCGAGGATGTTCAAGTAGGTAACATCTGCTTTGGACACAACAGAAAGTATAGGCAGAGGTATTTAAAAATTATGACTTGTATAAATTAAAGTCCAGAGAGCTAAACTGTATCTTTGGCAGATGGAAAAAAAAATAATTCTATATGTTTATATTGTTTATGCACATAAAGGTGAAAATAGTGCCTACTCATTCTGCTACCTGCCCACCCGCCCTATCTGCTATATTTCGCTCTGTGCTTCTGTTTAGACCTCGGACTGACAGTCAGAATATTGCCCCATCTGATCAAAGTATGCCTTTACTCCCTGCAATCAATCATGGATGAAATCAATGACATCATGGCACTGATTGACTGATGAACCTCCTGCAGACTTCTCTATATTTGCAATCAAGCTTATAAAGAGAATAGCGGGGAGGAATCGTCTAAAAAGTGCAAAATACTGCATTAACGTAGAGCTTAATATATCAGTTGGGGTAGGAGGCAGGTAATGATCACTAGCACAAGAGAGGAAAGAAAAGGTGAGTTGAATTTCCGGAAATTCGATTTGAAATAATTTGGAATTGGAATTTTTAGAATTCTCCATAGGAAGTTTCGATTTCAACTCAATCTAATTGTCGATTTTCCAAAATTCCAATCATATGTCGGATCTGCAGATTTCCGAATCAAAACAGGGATCATCATTACAAGGGCAGAAGAAAAGAAAAGAATACAAATTACTAACAGCAAGACAGGCAAGCAAGACAGAAGATAAAACATGGTCATCCAATATGTAGCAGGGGTCTCCAACAAATTAAGAATAATTTTCAAAAACACCGTATCCCTGTATGCCTTTAAACCAAACAAACAACTGAGGCCGCAATTGCTACATCCAAAGAACCAATAGTGAAACATAAGAAGAAGCAAACATCACATGTTGCAGTGCCATTGCTTTGATTGTATGTGGGGGAGACCAAACCAGAGAGTAGAGATGAGCTCCAGGTTCGACACTAAACCCCGGATCCAACATGGAAAAACCCCCGGTCCGAAAATCCGAAAGATCCGTCCAAATCTAACGGACCTCTGGTTTGTGGACTTCGAGAAGAAAATTTTCCACAATAATTTTCGAAAGTACAGGGCTATTTTTGATCATTTCAATAATAGCTCGAACCCGAAAATGATCGAAAAAAAAAATTTTTTTACGATCGGAGGATATTTCAAAAAACTGAACGTTTCTAGGCTATTTTCGTAATTTCTAAATAGCCTTAACGTTCGAATCTTCGAAAAATACGACGGAAAACCTCGAACTGGTCCTCCGATCGTGATTGCGATAATTTTCTAAGTTGTATGCCCCGAGAGCCACTTTTTTTGTGAAGAGCTCTTCCCACGTCTAACAACATGCAGTCCACCAGGACGGTGGCTTTCTCTCGCGCGCCATCGCCACGCCTGTACACTTGGTTTTTGGATCCGAGGAATCCGAGAATCCCGAAACAGAACGAAAGTAGGCGTTTCGCCATCTCTAAACCGCAGATGCCACCAACATATTGCCCAGCCACAGAAGAACTTATTGCTCGGGTCAGGACTCAGCGGTTTACTGGCATCTTAAGGAAAAAGGACATAATTTCAAATCTTGGCAAAAGGGAACAGGACTGGTTTCAAGAGAGGGGTCAGGAGGCCTTATGTAAAAATAAAGAACCAGGCCTGAAATAGACCTGCTGCTTCCATGCTACAATGCTGTTGACAACCTTACTTGGGAAGTTTTGATAACAACTCTCAGTAAATGCAAACCACAAGTGCAGCAGAAGGTCCCTAACACCGGTGGTCAATGCGAAGTGGGATGTTCCAGGGGATATAAGTGCCAACAGATCTGATTGAGGCCTGGTGACGGCCTGTTGTTAATGGCTGAAACGCTTAGGGGATATGATCCTACTTTCAGATAAGAAAGGGCCTTGGTGTAAGTGCGTGAGTGCGCGGGAAGGACAGTGGCATGGAGAGAGACACCACACACACAGAGAGAGGAGAGAGAGAGAGAGAGAGAGATATACTAAAAAAAAAAAAAATAGATATAATATATATTATCAATTTAATATATATATAGATATATATATAAAATCCAAGATGAAGTTCAATGCACTCAGGGAATTTTTGTAATGAAATCAGTCATTAAATATATATATCTATATATATACAACAATTAGATGGGCGGTTATATCTAATTGACGGGGTCAAGTGTGCCCTGCCTCCTCCTCCCTGAATCGTACTCGGCAAATAGCAAAAGACAAACAGACACAAATTCTTACAGAGCACATCTACACATTCACCAGGCCCTGTAACACAGCCAGGGGGTGGGGCACACATACCTAGCAAGAAATCGTTTAGGTAAGGCTATATATAGTTAGCTAAGTATAGTATTGTTCAGGTCCCCACCCTGGGTACTTAATGGATAAAATACATTGCGCAATTAATTAACATGTAAGATAGAATATTATAGAAACAAATGATTGATTAATACCTATACTAAACAGTCCATAGACCTTTTCCAGATGAGCTGCAATCTTCCTCATCTCTAAACTGAGACATTCTAGATGTTCTTTATTGCAAATTCCGTTTTACCTACCCCTTTTTCTTCAATACGTAAGATAAAAAAAACTGTTGATGAAGATCCAGCGTATGAAGCAAAAGATTCTAACAGCTGGTGTGAGACAAGTAAACTGACCCCTCTAAGAGCCTGTAATCTCCCAGGAATTAGTTTCTCATAAAAATAGGTTAACCTGCTTGAAACGTGTTATCTGTTTTTATTTGCTCTTTCCACAGGTACCTCCTGGACTGCAATCACAGGGACAATGTATTGCAGGGGAGCAATGCTTGGTTGCGCTAGAAAAAACCTCAAGCCACCATAGAAGAAGATAGGTTGATATTCGAATAAGGCCTGGTACACATGGACAGATTAATACCCAATATCCCCACTAATTGATAAACAGATTTGAAAGTGGTACTAATGTTTGTTTTTTATGTGTATGATCATTTTGTGTTATTAAAATACATGCATCAGTGATGACATAGCCATTTTTTTTGTGTAAGGTGGAAATGCCCTTTAAGTCAATGACGAACGTGAGATTTAACCGTGAACAGCCACACAACCTGTACAGGGGTAGCGAGGTCGGACACACACGAGGGGAGGGGAAGAAAAACCCCTCCCCCCCCCCCCCTCCCCCCCCCCCCCTCCCCCCCCCCTTTCCCACCCCCCACCCCCCCACCCCCATGCCGAAACTGTAGATCCGGGAAAATATTTAGAAATTTTGCAGAAAATCATAAATCCAATTCATCTGATTAAAGGGTATGTGTCAGGAACTTACCTTGCGCGAGCTGGATCCTCCTCCGCGCTGTCGCGAGCGGAGCGCGCAAGATGACGCGAGGTGGGTACCCGCTCGTGTGCACGGGCTCGCGCGCCTGCGCGTCCCAGTGAGCGAGGACGTGGGCGGCGCAGGCTTTTACCCTGATGGCAGACATCTTCTTCCGGGGCACCGGCCGCAGGGATGAGGTTCACAGGGGACATTAGGCTCTCCTGGCAGTTGGTCTCTTGCTGCCAGTTCAGAGTTGTGCTCTGAACTCCTAGCTCCTGGTTAGGTTGGTGTTGGTATCCAGTGGTTCCCGTCTCCTGTGTCCGTCTGCCTGCATCCTACCACTGCTCCTACCTCCTGTACCTCCTGTCAGCATAACTACCTTACTGCTCCTAAACTCCGGTCTGCATCTCCACTTCAGCTCTACCTCATGTTACCTCCGGTCAGATACTACCCTGCTTCATACCTCCGGTCTGCATCTCCACTTCAGCTCCTACCTCTGTTACCTTCGGTCAGCATAACTACCACGCCCCTACCTCCTGTCTGCATCTCCACTTCAGATCCTACTCCTGTTTAACCTCGAGTCAGCATAACTACCAATGCTCTACCTCGGTCGCATCTCCACTCCAGTCCTACCTCCTGTTACCCCCCTCTGGTCAGCAGAACATACACAGCTCCTACCTCCGGTACCGTACTCTCTACTCCCAGCTCCTACCCAAGTTACTCCGGTCTGCAGATCTACCACAGCTCCTACCTCCGGGTCCGTATCTCCACTCCAGAGCATACCTCCAGTTACCCCTGGTCTGCATAACTCTTCTCAATTTTTTTCCACTGACTCTACCTCCGACTCTGCCTACCTTACTACAGTTCTACCTCCAGTTACCGTCGGCCCTGCATACCTACACAGCTTCTACCTCCGGCCCGCTCTCCACATTGTGGGATGGTCTTTGTGATTCTTTCTTCTGGAGCCGCGACCTGGTGCCTGCTGCCGCAAAACATCCTCACCTTAGAGGTCTGGTGAAGACCGAAGGTGCTAGAATCGCGGTCAGAGGGACGTTATTGTCACCCTTATTTGTGATTTTTTGATATAGTGTTAGGTTAGTTAGTTCCCAGCCCAACCGACTATATTTTATGTAAGAAACTTCCCCAAACATTACTTACATTCCCTCTTCTCTGCCGCACTGGCCCGGCCCTCGCGGGGGGGTGGTTGGGGGGGGGGGGGGGGGGGGGGGGGGGGCGGGGGGGGGGGGGGGGGGGGGGGGGTGGGGCCTGGGGGGGGGGTTGCGGCAAAGATGCAAGAAGAGGGGCGGGACGTTAGCTTCCGTCAGTGATGGCTGAGAGGCAGCCACTTACAGACACGGGCGACCAGTAGATCTGAAGGTGGAGGAAAGAGGGAAAGGTAAGTAAGATCGGGGAAGTTTCGTATATTTAAAAATGTATTACATATAGTATGGATTTGTAGCTAGGGGATGGAGTCCAAAGGGAGGGAGGGGGGATTACAGGAGAACATTTGAAGCTGGGGATGTGAGGTAAGGATTTTATTTATACAGAGGGGGCCAGTGGTGGGGGGCAGGTAGTGAGTGAAAGAGAAGGGCTGTAGATCCCTTCTCTATTTTTCCGAACTTCCACACAGCAGAGAGGAGGGACTTCCTGTCTCCAGATCACACAATGAGGGAGTCTGAGGCTGTGCTCGCCAGTGGCACTGTGAAGGAGAAGCCTTAGGAATGTCCAATCAGCCTCCCACCCTTAACTTCTGGTCAGTCATTTCTGTATATCTTGGGTTGGAGCCCGTAGAGAGGTGGTTGATGGATCGTTTTAAGAACATCTTCTAATTCTATGATTCCAAAAATGTAAGTCAATATAGTGCTCCATTCAAATATTATGGCTTTTTCTTTTCTCTGATGAATTAATTTTACTTTGTAGGATGTTTATTGTCCTGTTGTGATTTTTCATTCCCTTTAATCCCACATGCCTGAAGAAGAGAATCTGTGAAAGCTCCAATTGTATTCTCGGTGGACCTCCCACTGACAATTTTACAAATGTTAACAGGTTATCGTCCATTTAAATGAACTGAGTATGGATGGGAATGGTTGTTTATCGCGGCATGTAGCACATCTGCAAATATCTCCTTTGATTGAGAATAATTGTGGTTAGATAAAAGAATGCCAAAATAGAAATCGGCAGGCTAATATATTGACTCTGCATTTAAGCAAAAACCATGTGTTATGGATCAGAGCACTACAATAGAATGTTTATGGGGGTTAGAAACATGAGATTAAGAGCTAGATATTAAAATAAGTCTAGGGTATGTTTGCATGCAGCCTCCTTTCTTCTTACAATTGTTTAAGGCCTAGACAAGACGCCTGTAACCACTTTGCTTGCCTGTGTTCTGGCTGTTAAATAAATATTACATTCTTGCTTTGGGCTGAATCTGAGAAACTTTTTTACATACCGGTCTGTCTTCTGTTACGTACCTAAATAATGTATTACGGGCCCGTTTATTAGTTTGCGCTTACTTATATACGTGGTTAATAAAGTAAAGTTTAAGATACGGTCACAACTTTAACATTTGAAATATATCTTTCAAAAATAAGGTCGCAACTGTAGAGTAACATTATGTTAATATTAAGCCGTAGTAACATTAAATTGAGGGTGAATAAAGGACATATACGTCTATCTAGTCCAAGACAACACTACATTCTGGGGAATTAGGAACAGTCCACCTTACCGTTGTTATTCATATTGCAAATTATTTTTGCATTTGAGCCAATGGATATAAATAGTTTAGGAACGGAATACTATCAGCTACAGACCACACCAGACAGATATTGGGCTACTGTTCTTTAGTGGTATACCCTTTCCATAAATCAAGTTATGAAAGGGTACCACTAAAAGAAACAGTAGCCCAATATGGTCTGGTGTGGTCTGTAGCTGATAGTATGTCAGTGTCTAAACTATTTATAATCCATTGGCTCAAATGAAAAAATAATTTGATATGAATAACAACGGTAAGGAGGACTGTTTTCCTAATCACATAATGTAGTAGTTTGTCTTGGACTAGCTAGATACGTATATGTCTTTATTCACCTCAATTAATGTTACTAAGGCTTAAATATTAAACATAATGTTAATACAGTTGAAGGACATTATTTTTTGAAGAGATATTATTTCAAATGTTAAGTTGTGAACGTATCTTAACTACTTTATAAAACGTATATAAGTAAGCAGCAAACTAATAAAGGGCCCGTAATACATTTTAGGTACATAAACAGAAGACAGACCAGGGTACTGTAAAAAAAGTTCTCAGATTCAGCCCAAAGCAAAGAATGTAATATTTATTTGAACAGCCAGTAACACAGGCAAAGCAAGTGGTTACGGCGTGCTTGTCTAGGCATTAAAACAAATTGAGAAAGAAGGAGATGCAGGAATAACATACTAGATTTTTAAGATCTAGCTCTTTATCTTCATGTTTCTAAACCATAAACATATCTATTGTAGTGCTCTGATCCATAACACATGGTTTTTGCTTACAATGCAGAGTAATAGTATTAGCTGCAGATTTCTATTTTCGGCATTCTTTATCTAACCACTAATTATTCTCAATCAAAGGAGATATTTGCAGATGTTGCTACATGCCTGCTATACAACCATTCACATCCATATCTCATTCATTTAAATGGACGATAACATGTTTAACATTTGTAAAATTGTCAGTTGGGAGCCACCGAGAATAAACCAATTGGAGCTTTCAAAAGATCTTTCTTCAGGCATGGTGGATTAAAGGGAAGTGAAAAATCACAAAACAGGACAATAAAATCCTACAAGTAAAATTAATTCATCAGAGAAAAGAAAAAGCCATAAATATGTGAAGGAGCAACATATAATTACTTACAATTGTGAAATCATAGAATTAGAAAGTGTCTCTTAAAACGAGCCATCAACCACCTCTCTACGTGCTCCACAGCCCAAGATATACAGAAATGATGACCAGAAAGTTAATGGGTGGGAGGCTGACTTGTGACATTCCTAAGGCTTCTCCTTCACAGTGCCACTGGCGAGCACAGCCTCAGACTCCCTCAGTGTGTGAGGGAGACAGGAAGTCCCTCCTCTCTGCTTGTGGGAAGTTCTGATAGAGAAGGGAATCTACAGCCCTTCTCTTTCACTTCACTACAATTCCCCCCACCACTGGCCCCACTCTGTAGTAATAAAAAATCCTTACCTCACATCCCAGCTAAATGGTTCTACTGTAATCCCCTCCCTCCCATTTGTGGACTCCCATCCCCTAGCTACAAACCATACTATATAGTATACATTTTTAATATAAGAAACTCCACGATTCTTTACTTACCTTCCCTCTTTCCCCACCGTTCAGATCTACTGGTAGCGTGTCGTAAGTGGCTGCCCTCAGCCTCACTGAGCAGCTAACGGTCACGCCCCTCGCTGATTCTTTGCGCAAGCGCAGGGCGGGCAGTGCGGCAGAGGAAAGAGGGAATGTAGTATGTTTGGGGAAGTTCTTACATTAAAAATATTAGCGGTTGGGCTGGGGAACTAACTAACCCACCTATATAAAAAATCAAAAAGAAGGGTGGACATACTGTCTCCTCTGGACGCGGAGTTACAACCTGCTGGTCTTCACCAGAGCCTCTAATGGTGAGGATTTTGCGGCAGGCAGGCACAGGTGGGCTCCAGAGAGAAACTCACAAAGACCAATCCACAATGTGGAGATGCGGGCCGGAGTAGAAGCTGTGGTAGGTAGCAGGCCGGAGGTTACTTGGAGGTAGAAACTGTGTAGGTAGGCAGATCGGAGGTAGGAGCATGGGAGTTATGCAGACCAGGGTAACTGGAGGTAGGATCTGCGAGTGGAGATCGGACCGGAGGTAGGAGCTGTGTAGATATGCAGACCGGAGGTAATGGAGGTAGGAGCTGGAGTAGGAGATACGACAGGAGTAGAGCGTGGTAGTTCTGTGACCAGAGGTAACAGGAGGTGAGCTGGAGGGGATGCAGACCGGAGGTAGGAGCAGTGGTAGTTATGCTGACCGGAGGTAACAGGAGGTAGGAGCTGAAGTGGAGATGCAGACCGGAGTAGGAGCAGTGGTAGTTATGCTGACCGAAGGTAACAGAGGTAGGAGCTGAAGTGGAGATGCAGACGAGGTAGGAGCAGGTAGTTAGTATGCTGACGGGGTAACAGGAGGTAGGAGCTGAAGTGGAGATGCAGACCGGAGTTAGGAGCAGTGGTAGTATGCTGACAGGAGGTAACAGGAGGTAGGAGCAGTGGTAGGATGCAGGCAGACTGGACACAGGAGACAGGGAACACTGGATACCAACACCAACGCTAACCAGGAGCTAGGAGTTCAGAGCAACAAACTCTGGAACTGGCAGCAAGAGACCAACTGCCAGGAGGAGCCTAATAGGCCCCTGTGACCTCATCCCTGTGGCCGTGCCCGGAAGAAGATGGCTGCCAGCAGGGTAAAAGCCTGCGCGCCCACGTCCTCGCGTCACTGAGGACGCGCAGGCGCGCGAGCGTGCACACGAGCGGGTTACCTCGCGTCATCTGCGCGCTCCGCTCGCGACCGCGGAGGAGGATCCCAGGCTCGCGGCAAGGTAAGTTCTGACACATACCCTTTAATCAGATGATTGGATTATGATTTTCTGCAAAATTCTAAATATTTCCCGGAATACTACAGTTTTCGGCAGGACATAGCTACCACGGTAAGCGGGATGTGACTGTTCAAGGTTAAATCTCACAGTTAGTCATGACTTAAAGGGCATGTCCACCCTTATTTTAAAACAAAAAAATGGCTGTCAGCACTGTATTGCATGTATTTTAATACACAAAAGATCAGACACATAAAAACAAACAGTAGTACCACTTTAAATCTGTTTATCAATTAGTGGGGAATATTGGGTATTAATCTGTCCATGTGTACCAGGCCTTATTCGGAATATCACATATCTTCTGATGGTGCTTGAGGTTTTCTAGCTGCAACCAAGCAATTGCTCCCACATGCATACATTGTCCCTTGTGATTGCAGTCAGGAGGTACTGTGAAAAGAGAAATAAAAACAGATAAACACGTTTCAGCAGGTGTAACCTATGTTTAGGAGAAAACTAATTCCCTGGGAGATTACAGGCTCTTAGAGGGTCAGTTAATTAGTCTCACACCAGCTGTTGAGAATCATTTTGCTTCATAGCTGGATCTTCACAACAGTTTATTCTTAGTAGTGAAAGAATAAAAGGGGTAGGTAAAAGGAATTGCAATAAAGAACATCTGTAGAATGTGCTCAGTTTATGAAGATGAGAAGATTGCAGCTTCATTCTTGAAAGGTCTATGGACTGTTTAGTATATGTATTAACATATTCATTTGTTTCTATAATATCTATCTTAACCTGTTAATGATGCTCAATGTATTTTAGCCATTAAAGTACCCAGGGTGGGGACCTGAACAATTATACATTAGCTAACTATATATGCCTTACCTAAACGAATTCTTAGGTTAGTGTTGCCCCACCCCCTGGCTGTGTCCAGGGCTGGTGAATGTGAAGAGGTGCTCTGTAAGAAGTTTGTCTGTTTTGTCTTTCTATTTGCCGAGTACAGATTCAGGGAGCGAGGGAGGCAGGCACACTTGACCCAGTCAATTAGATAAACCTCCAATCTAAATTGTTGTATATATATATATATATATATTAATGACTTGAGTAATAAAAAATCCCTGAGTGCATGACCTCTTGGATATAATATTATTATATATATATATATAATATATATATTTATAATATATTTTATATATATATATATATATAATGGGTGTGTAATAACATGCAATGTAATTCAGAGCACTCCAAGAACTAAACAAAGGCACTTATTATATAAGTAGGATCATATCACCTGCGTTTCAGCCATTAACAAACAGGCCGTCATCAGGCCTTCATCAGAATCTGTTGGCAATATATACCCTGGAAATCACAATTAGCATATGACAACCAGGTGTTAGGGACCTTCTGATGCGTTGTGTTTGCATTTAGACATGAGAGTTGTTATCAAAACTTCCCAAGGTAAATTGTCAAAACAGCATTGTACATGGAAGACAGCAGGTCTATTCAGGCTGGTTCTTTATTTTTACATAAATGGCCTCCTGGACACCTCTCTTGAACCAGTCCTTTCCTTGCCAAGAGTGTTGAAATTATGTCCTTTTCTTAAGATGCATGTACACCGCTGAGTCCTGACCGAGCAATAAGTTCTTCTGTGCTGGGCAAATGTTGGTGCAGCTGCGGTTTAGAGATGGCCGAAACGCACTACTTTCGTTCGGTTTCGGGATTCTCGGATCTCTGGATCCAAAAATCCAAAACCGGGGCTATTGATAATTTTCAAAATAGTCTTGAACGTTAGAAAATTATCGAAAATACGATCGGAGACCATTTTCGAGTTTCGATCTATTTTTCGAAGATTTTCGAAGTTCAAGGCTATTAGAAAAATAGCGAAAATAGCCTAGAACGTTCAGTTTTTGAAAATAGTCTCCGATCGTATTTTCGATCATTTTCGAGGTTCGAGGCTATATTGAAATGATCAAAAATAGCCCGTACTTTCGAAAATTATTGAAAATTTCTTCCGAAGTCCACAAATCCAGAGGATCGTTTAGATTTGGACGGATCTTTCGGATTTCGGAACCGAGGGGTTCCATGTTGGATCCGGGGTGTGTGTGTGAACCTGGATCTCATCTCTACTGCTGTTTGGTTCCCCCACAACAAATCAAAGCAATGGTCACTGCACATGTGATGTTGCTCTTCTTATGTTCACTATGGTTCTTTTGGATGTATCAATGCGGCCTCAGTGTGTTTTGGTTTTAAGCAGACAGGGATACGGTGTTTTTGAAAAATATCTTAATTTGTTGGAGACCCCTGCTACATATGGGATGACCATGTTCTTTCTTCGTCTTGCTTGCTGTCTTGCTGTTGTATTGTATTTCTTTTCTTTTCTTCTGCCCCTTGTAATGATGAGTCCCTGTTTTGATTCGGAAAATCTGCAGATCAGACATATTTATTGGAATTTTAGGAAATCGACAATTAGATTGAGTTTGAAAATCGAAACTTTATGGAGAATTCTAAAAATTCCAATTCAAATGATTTCAAATCGAATTTCCGGAAATTCAACTCACCATTTTCTTTCCTCTCTTGTGCCTAGTGATCAGTTACCTGCCCCCTACCCCAAACTGATATATTAAGCTCTACGTTAAATGCAGTATTTGCACGTTTAGACGATTCCTCCCGCTTAATCCTTTATAAGCTTGAGTGCATATAGAGAAGGCTGCAGGGAGGTTCATCAGTCAATCATTGGCCATGATGTCAGATGATTTCATGGCCATGATTGATTGCAGGGAGGGTAAGGCATACTTTGTCAGAATGGGGCAATACTTCTGACTGCAGCAGAGCTAAACAGAGCACAGAGCTAAATCTAGCAGATAGGGCGGTGGGCAGGTAGCAGAATAGTAGGACTACTATTTATCACCTTTAGGTGCATAAACAAATATAAACATATAGAATTATTTTTTTTCCATTGCCAAAGATACAGTTTAGCTCTCTGTGACTTTAATTTATACAAGTGCCTAATTTTATACCTCTGCCTATAATTTCTTTTGTGTCACAAGAAGATGTTACTAATTGAACATCCTCGGAAAATCAGCTAATCAGGAGTTTAGCTCATTCATAAAAATCCCCAAGTGAATACAAATACTTAACAATCAAGACAAAGATTTCCCATCTCCACGAAACTGTCAAAATAATTTCCCATTATATCACTCTGGTGTAACAATACTGCCTCCTAGAGGCAAAAGAAAAGAGAGGGATAAAAATACAATTTTGCATTGTGTGTGCATTTTTCAATGCGTTGTGTGTTATTTTTTAAAAGATCACAAGCTAGTAATTATAGAAATGTCGCACACAAATGGTGTATAACCATTGTTGTGCGATTTACTCCACTGTCCTATTAAGTTGTAATGGTATTGTAATGTGTAATGCACGCAGCTGTGCGTTATTGTGTTACATTTTCCCCAAAAAGCTGCACTGATGCCATAATGAATAGGATAGAACACTGGCAAGTAAAGTTGCACTACCAGATTATTCCATCACTTTAGGCCAGTGAGGCAAACCTATTAGAGTGCCAAACTGCAACCCAAAACCTCTCTGTTTATTGCATAGTGCCAACATGATCATTTACTGAATACAGAGTTTTACTTTAGAAAAAACAACTCAAATATCACAGACCAATACAGTAGATAAATGATTATAGATTACCCTTACCCCTACATTACCACCACAGGAGTTTGATATCTAAAACAGGACCTAACCCCTTACATTACCACACAAGAGTTTGATATCTAAAAACAGTGACCATTAACCCCTACATTACCAACACGGAGTTGATATCTAATACTGTGACCATTAACCCCACATTACCACACAGGAGTTTGAGATCCGAAACAGTGACCATAACCGCTACATTACCCAACAGGAGTTTGATATCTAAAACAGTGACCATTAACCCCTACATTACCTCACAGGAGTTTGATATCTAAAACAGTGACCATTAACCCTACATTACCACACAGGAGTTTGAATTCTAAAAACAGTGACCATTAACCCCTACATTACTCACAGGAGTTTGATATCTAAAACAGTGACCATAAACCTTACATTACCACACAGGAGTTTGATATCTACAACAGTGACCATTAACCCCTACATTACCACACAGGAGTTTGAGATCTAAAACAGTGACCATTAACCCTACATTACTACACAGGAGTTTGAGATCTAAAACAGGACCATTAACCCCATATTACCACACAGGATTTGAGATCTAAAACAGTGACCATTAACCCCTACATACCACACAGGAGTTTGAGATCTAAAACAGTGACCATTAACCCCTACATTACCACACAGGAGGTTGAGATCTAAAACAGTGACCATTAACCCCTACATTACCACACAGGAGTTTGAGATATCTAAAACAGTGACCATTAACCCCTAGATTACCACACAGGAGTTTGAGATCTAAAACAGTGACCATTAACCGCTACATTACCACACAGAAGTTTGATATCTAAAACAGTGACCATTAACCCCTACATTACCACACATGAGTTTGAGATCTAAAACAGTGACCATTAACCACATTACCACACAGGAGTTTGAGATCTAAAACAGTGACCATTAACCCTACATTACCACACATGAGTTTGAGATATAAAACAGTGACCATAACCCCTACATTACTACAAGGTGTTTGATGTATAAAACAGTGACCATTAACCCCTAAATTACTACACAGGAGTTTGATATCTAAAACAGTGACCATTAACCCTACATTACCACACAGGAGTTTGAGATCTAAAACGTGACATTAAAGGACAACTATACTCACCTCACCCTCGCTCCTCTACTCCATAGCTGCATAGTACCAGGTGAGGACCAAAATCGCCAAGTCCTCACCCTGGGTACTTTCCCTAACTCCTGCACTACTTACCGCAAATCTGCTTCGCCGATCGCTCCATTCCTCGCTCTTCTGTTCAGTGACAGATCGCGAGGCAGCCATAGGAAGATACGCTCTGCAAGGAGGCGTGTCTTCCAATTGGCTGCCTCGCGACTGCACGACAGTAGAGAGAGAGGTGGAACAGTGTGGATCGGCGAAGCAGATTTGCGGTAAGTAGTGAGGAGTTAGGGAAAGTACCCAGGGTGAGGACTTAGCGATTTTAGGTCCTCATCCTGGGTACTATGCTGCAGTGGATCGGGGAAAAGGTGAGTATAATTGTCCTTTAACCCCACATTATTAGACAGGAGTTTGAGATCCAAAACAGGGACTCAAGCAGAGCTGAATATGCTTTTGCAAAGTGCTTAGTACAACGCAGGATCTCAGGCAGGTACTTTCTGGGAGATTTACCCAGCATAAGTGCATGGGCAAATTCACGTATTGGATTACCAGACGATGTGCGACCTCGGGTGAATCTCACCCACAAATAAATATTTACGATGTGATGGCTGCGTGAGTGCTGTTCTCGTATTCGCGCAGCTGACGCAAACCGAGACTTGCATGCCCACAGGACTCCCAGGTAAATGAGGCCACTAGTGGGGACAAAAAGAATTGCATTTCCTCCTAAGAGGGAGGTGCAATAAATTGTGCTATCCCCTAAATCAGTAACATAGTAATTGAGGTTGAATAAAGGCATGCGTCCAAACGCTAACCAAACCAATGCTAACCAAGGTACCAATTAGGTAAGCAAGGGTCTTTCACTAATTTCATGCAATAAATTTAGCCTTAATTTTTGCATTACTTATCAGACCCAATATTAACACCTTTTCAATGGAGCATTAAAGCAAGATTGTGAATTATTATTAATGGTCACAAAGTGGTTAATTCCTTGTCAGAATGACGTAGGTAAGTCATGATAAGAAAACTTACTGCATCTCCTTAGGGGTTTATAGAACATAGTTCTGCTAATGGACAGGATTTGCTTCCCATCCTTTGCCTAACATCTAATTCACAGTGTAGATGATGTGTGTGTGCATGTGCATGTGTGTGTATGTGTGTATCGGGACGATCAGTCTGAAAATCACATCTAATTTGTCTCCTCATGTAGTTGCACTTCATTTTTCAGTTCACCTGGATCCAATTGACAGAAGGGAAAGTAAGATTGAACATAAATATATCCTCCAAGTCAGATACAGATGTCCCATTTCCATGAAGGCACGTGGATTTATTGTAATAGGATGAGGTTGCTTGTGGAGGAAAAGTTGCAATGGGCAGATCTGATTTAGCAATGTAAACAGATATGTCTGATTCACAAGATAAAAGGGGAAGGCGTTCATTGATGAGTCGGTTGATTTCTCATATGTCTGTACTGTAAATAACAGAAATCTGGTTCTTTTAAAATCTGGCTGTGACACAGACACTGAAATCTGTTATGAAATGGTCCACTCCTCTCGCTTGGCCTTTCTTTGTTGTACATTTTTGAACCTACCATTACACAGAAAGGAAAGTATGTGCTGTATATCACTTTTACAAAACAAATGAAAGGGAAGAACGTTTTTTTTGTTTAGTTTGCAGATATCCACCCACAAATGAATGTTATTAAAGGAGAACTAAAGTCTTAGACAACACTGCCCAATAGACAGTGCACATTCACAAGATACAGTGCACATCTCACCTCTCCCTTTTCTGTGACTACTAAGTTATTAATGAATTAACCTATGTGTACTAGGGGTCAGCTCCCATTATCCCCCTTAACTGAGTGCCACACCAGCTAAGGGGATGCTGTACACTTCACAGGAAGTTGAAGTCTTTCCCTTAGAAGCTGACAGCCAAACATATAACAGCACAGAGAGAACTGCCTCTGATAGTTACTGATCATGCTACAAGCAGATCCTACTCTTTGAAAAAGAAACAGATATTTAACAGTGTTAAAGGGAATGTCCAACAATTTTTAAAATATTTTTTTATTCAGTTTAACTGAAGAACGGAAGGTGGAAGCATGGACCTGTCAGTGAGAAGCCGACAACGAGAGAGATTGCGGTAAGTTTTTTCTTTCTCCTGCAGGTTTTACTGAAGAACGGTATGTAAGATATAGCGCATTACCTCCCGTTCTTCAGTTAAACTGAATAAAACATCCTTTTAAACATAGGTGGACATACCCTTAAAAATAATCTCTTCTCCTCTTGCATTTCATATACTACATTAACAAAAAAAGAGTCTTCCTATAATGCACTTAGGGAAAAAAAATAAGTAGTCTGTGAATTTGAACCTGTGACCTCATAGGCTGTCTGTTTTTAAAATAAGTGCTTTAAACTGCTGAGCCGCCACAGCATAACCAATAAATATCCTTTGTTAGCAACAGAATAAAAGCAAAAAAATAAAGAGACAGTAAAACCAGCTGACTATTTTGTGTTCATAAGTAAGTCTGGGAATTTTAACCTGTAACCCCACGGGTGGTTGATATTGTAAAAAATGTAGTATTGTATGCTAAGCTACCAGAGATTACACAAATAAAACATTTAGAAAACATTCAGGGTTATTCAATAAAAGTTCTATCGTTTAAAATGGGGCTAATTTTGCCCCAACCAATCAGATATTATATAACATTTGAGTGCTAAACATTGATTGGTTGGGGCAAAATTAGCACCATTTTAAACGATAAGAACATTTATGAATCTCCTGTTTATCTTTTGCTAGGAACAGAATCTTACAATGTATAGGTGTTCTAGGAATAAAAGCTTTCAACATAAATAAGTTGAGTTCTTCTTTAAGACCCAAAACAATATGAAATCTACATGCTAAATGCCATTCCATTAAATGCATTCTGTTTGGCTAAAATGAAATCAATGAAGCCTGCATCACATTTAAAGGGTATGTATAATGTAAATCCAACTTATGTTACAGATAGTTGGATTTAGATGTTAAGTGGGTGGGTTTTTTTCTTCTTCTAGCACCCTCCCATACCTACCTTTACTCCTTGAAACTTCTGTCTTCATCCTCTTGTCTCCTTGTGTTTTTAGCTTTGCCTCCACAAAATGTGCAAATCCCTTTGGCAAGCAAATATAGTTTCCATACTGTTACTGACGGCTGCTACTCAAAAGCACTGGAAAGCAGAACACCAGAGCTGATGGGTTAAAAAAAAGATTATCTCTATTCAGGAGATGACCGTGAAACAAGTATCATACAGGGAGATTCAATTAAAGTTCTTATCGTTTAAAATGTGCTAATTTGCCCCAACCAATTATTAAACATTTGAAAGCTAAAATTTTGATTGGTTGGGGCAAAATTATCACCATTTTTAACAATAAGAACTTTTATTGAATAACCCTGATAGTTTGGGGGATCCTCATGATTTTGTCAGTGACTTGTTTTTAACCATGGTGTCATATGTGTGTGCAGCACTCCCCCCTTTCCCCCCTTGGTACCTCCTCCATGTCTCAACTCCGGCTAACCGACAAGCTTATCATGTGCAGTAGGAGTTAAAAGTTCAAAATCCTGAAAAACACGCACAGCAGCCAATAGAAAGCAAGCTGTCCTGGAGAACAAAGAAGAAGGAGCTCCGTTACAGCTTATGATCTCTCCCATCATCAATCAGTGAAAGCTATTAAGAAGGGGGGTCAAGTGCAGCCTTATATCTAACATCAAAGCTACCTCTCTCCCCTGCTAATGCTCCTATCTCTATGTTTATTACAGAGCAGGGAGGGGGGATCAAGTCACAGGGATTTGATTGACAGTCCAAGTAGGAGTAGAGGAATGCAATCACGTATTCTTCTAACTGGTGTGCTCAGGACAGAGAGGGAATCTGAAAAAAGTGAAGACACTCTGGGGGTTGGGGGGAATTATAGAACACATGGAAAGAAAGAAAAAAAAGTCATTTCCCACTATAGATGCCCTTTAAGGTCTGTACACACGTATGATTCTTTGGCCGTCAAAAGACCTCAGAGCAGAGACCACTTGCACGGCAAAACACCTGTCTAGGCCATTGAACGCACGTGTTTATGCGTTCAGTCGGGCGATGTTCGTCAATCCACCATGGCGGACCAACGAACGATGCCCGATCGAATGCATACACAATGTGCAATTGTTGGTGGAAAACGGCCATTCGTCACATTGTACGCTCTCTTGGGGATGTTCCTGGGGAGAAGAGTCATTCATGTGTACGGACTTATACTAATTATTGTTGTACATTAACCTAGACTACAAAACTTTTAAAATACTATTAAAATACGCAGTATCAGCCGAAAATAACAAACAATATCTTGACTGTTTTTTCTTCTACCAAAATATTGCTCCAGGCTGAGCTAATTATATGTCTCCATGGTTGTTTTACTCGCAGGTCCACATATGATGAAGTTTAGAACATCAGGCATTGATATTGATGTTCCATTACATTTAGCTGGTTAACAGATGATCTGGGCCAAAACTTACTTTGGAAACTCCAGCACATTCCTAGTACCTGAATAATGCAGGCACAAGAATCTTCATGAAAGTTCCTTTCTAATTCCTGAGTGCATAGGCATTAAAAGAGGAAACTGTGGTCTCCATATTATTAAAAAAAAATAGGCTTGTAAAATACACTTCCTAGTCTGTCTGTCTATCGAATCTGTGGCAGTCATGATGAGCACCCCCACCCCAAAAAAGAACAATCTTTTCTGGAGCTAGTTACAGACCTTCAACCATCTCTGTCCTTTCTCTTACCTATGGACACCTTAAAGTCAATGGGAGTCAAATAGTTCGAAAAGTTGGAATGAAATACAATTAAAATATCAATGGTAACTTAATGTAAATTGTGGGACCGGGAAATGGTCTGGGGAACATGTTCGAATATCCAGGACATTCGAAAAATCGATTTTACTCTCATGTGCGCTACTTTCGAGCTCTCACGCTTCGAAACATTTGATAATTATCCCATGAAGACTCACGGATTCGATAATTCAACTATTTACTCGTGTATAGGTATAATAGACATTTTACTTGTGGATTCGATGTTTACTCGCGAATAGGTATAATAGACATTTTACTTGTGGATTCGATGTTTACTCGCGAATAGGTATAATAGACATTTTACTCGCGGATTTGATACTTGCGTATAGGTATAATAGACATTTTACTCGTGGATTTGATACTTGCACATAGGTATAATAGACATTTTACGTGCAGATTCGATATGTGCTCGCGAATAGGTAAAATAGAAATTTACTCGCGGATTTGATATTTACTTGCGTATAGGTATAATAGACATTTTACTCGCATATTTGCACGCTTCGAAAGTTCGAACATTCGATAATATCGAAAGTCCGGGCAAATATCGAAAGTGCAAAAAATTCGGATCCGGGATGTTCGAGAAGTCCAAGTACGTTCGAACTCGGTTTTGAGTTCTAGTCAGCCATGTGCACTTAAGCCACGGATTTCTCTTTGACTTATTCTAAACTACTCATAACATATTCTCCTACCTTCTGTATAACTTATTTTCTGACTTTTCATGCAGTACTCATCATGTGCGAAGGGAGAGAAGCCGTGAGCAGACACACTAACAGCTCAAAGTGCATGCAGCTAACTTCCCCAGCATACAGCCATCTTCATCAATGAGCACCATACATTTACTATATAAATCATATTTTTGCAGATTGTAGGTAAGGGTCTTTTGCACTGGTATTATGGTTTGTTTTTCTTGATTAATAGGGGGTACTAGACCAGATTACATTCCCCTGGGTTACTGCACATTAAAAAATAAACACATATGACAGGGTTATAGTGTCTCACTCACTTTTAATGCATTTAGATTACAATCAATGCAGCTATACTGATTAAATCAGATCAGATTCCTGGTAAACCAAAGTACAACATGACAAATCAATATCACAAGGCAATGGTTAAGGTGGATATTTAAGGCTGGGAAAACTGAGAGAGGTTGTAATTCAGTACAAAAGAAAGTGCTGTTTATTATTTACAATGTGGCTGTATACAGGAGGACCACTACACTGTAGCTATCAAACCGAATAGAAGGAGACGCCACACAGTAATTAACTGCAGAAATTGTACATTTATTTCGGTGTGCTTCAGTACATTGTAGCTATATTGATTTAAAGGTGAATTATACTTACTTTCTCCTGCCCCTTTCCTTCGCCATAATTAGTACCCAGGGTGCATGCAAATCTCTGCAGGCAATAACACTGCACATGTTTAATTTTCCACTTCTATTGTGGCCAATAGCAGATGCACTCTTTGTAGAACACGTCTGTTAACAAGGTCTGGACTATGAGAGGCGGAGAGTACCACAGGAGCAAAGGAAAGTTTAGGATAAGGGACAATATATGAAAAAAAAGCCTCATCTAATCTATAATTGAATCCCGCACACATTTTGTTTAGGAGCAGTATCCCTCCTCCCTCTTTTAACCACTCCCATTCCATCCGACCTGACTGTCAAGCCTGCAACACAGCACTCCAACTGTCACCATTCCAGCTAAAGTAAAACGCTCACAGAAGAATAGTTTTTGAGAGCAAAGAACTGATTGACAGCTGAAGGTCCTCACCCTGGGTTACTATTCAGGGTGGATCAGGGGGAGGTGAATATAGTTTTCCTTTAAAAAAAAGTCATTAAGTAAAACTCCAAAAAGTTTTACTTTAAAGTTATGATCAGCCAATAAATTGTATTGTGATATCTCTTCCGTGCATTGCCATTGCTGCGGAGATTTACTTTGCAGTGGATAAGGAACGATACGTGATACACATTAGGACAGAAAAGAGATTTTTTACTAATGGAAAGTTAACTTATGATTTTGGCAACCTGCTCATTTACGTTTGTTGATGTCCTTATTCTATCTTTTTTTTATTGAAATTCTGATTAAAATTATTTGGTTTTGAATCTCAGCAAATCGAAACATATGTTTAGACTTTGTTCGGTAACCACAAGGAATATCCCTTTTTTTCTCCCTTCTAAATCTGATACAGTTCCAAGTGCTTTGCCGAATGTAAAAATAGTATTTTAAGGCAACAGATTAGGCAGAAGTATGAACAGTATAAGGGGGGTCGGACTTGGATAACACTTCTCAAGAGAATACATCACTTCCCAAATATTCCTATAGGAGGTCAGTAGATAAATACAGCGTAGTTCTAAATTTCAACACAATGTACCCGTCGCTTTATGCAGTTTTAGGTTATGTTACTATACAGGTGATTGCTTATGAATTAAAGGGAAGTAAAGTCTCTAAATAACATGACCCAATAGACAGAGCACATTCACAAAAGACACAGCAAGCTGTGTCTCACCTCTCTCTTAGCAGTGACTTTAGGGTAATTATTAACTAACCTGTGAATAGAGGGTCAGCTCAAAGAATCTACCTTAGCTGTGTGACACCCATTTAAAGGGCATGTCCACCTCCAAACTAAAAATTTACCAACTACTGGCCCCATGTACATTAAAAAAAATCCTTACCTTACATCCCTGCTCTTTATGGTTCTCGCAGTGCCTCTTCAAAATCAGGAAACTGGAGGGTAGGAGCTTTTTCCTGTCCAAAAGGTCTCTGCCTCTGTTGTGTCCTCTCAGAGGCTGCTGGCATGCCCAGTGGAGCCCCTCCCCCCCTTCCTTCCTCCCTCCCGATCCCACCCAGGCTGCTACTCCTGTAGCGTAATTTTCCTTTTTATACAGTAGGGCATGCCCCCCCACCCCCAACCACTATAGTCTGGCATACAATTTGCTTATAATCTCTACTTACAGCAGCTGTTCCAGCGCCGTTCTGCATTGATGGCAGCCGCGGCTGTAATTGGCTGCCTCTCCACCAATCACACAGCCATGGGTGCACAGTCCAGCCACATGCTTGTATTTCTGGTGGGCAGGGAGCCGGACCAGAATGGCGAGGGAATAAGGTGCAGTAGATAGAGATTAGAAGCAAATTTTATGCCAGAATATAGCTGTTGTGGTGGGGTGGCATCCCCTACAGTATATAAAAAGTTAAAAATGAGGGTGGACATGCCCTTTAAGTGTCACAGTACATTTCACATTCCCTGCATTGATCAACTGTAGGATGGACAAAACTCATTAATTTCGTTCGTTTTTGGATTCCCGGATCTTGGAAAAATCCCGAAAATCTGAAACCGAAACTAATTTTCGATAATTTTCGAATGTACGGGGCTACTTTAGAAAATTATCGAAAATAGCCTTGAACGTTCGAAAATTCTCGAAAATAAGATCGGAGACCATTTTTGAGTTTCCGATCGTTATTTCGGGGATTTTCAAACGTTTGATGCATTTCGAAAATTATCGAAAAAGCCCTGTACATTGAAAATTATCAAAAATGCGTTCCTAAGTCCCGAAATCCGGACAAACATCCGGATTCGGATGGATCATTTGGATTTCGGAACCAAGGAGTTTCGTGTCGGATCCGGGTTCGTATCGGACCCAGGTCCCATCTCTACTCATCAGATCAAAACAAGGAAAACTGTACCTTCCTTCATAGAAGCTGATAGAGAAAGCCATGTTACAGTTTAGAGACCTTCCTGTCACGGAACAGGTATTTTTAGCATGCTTTATTATGGTTCCAGCACAGATTTTACGGCACAGAAATATAAAAGTTAAAATATCATACACAGTTGCTGCGGTCGGTACAATGTTTACAGAAAGATCAGATGGTTCCATTAAACAAATAAACTATAAACAGTAAATAAAAATGGGCTTATGAGTTATTCAAAAAGAAAGAAATGAAAAATAAAAAAGGTTACCTGTGCAATGGTATGAGAGCGCCAGATTGTTCATGCACTCGCCCGGGGCCCGCGCCGGAAGGTAAGGAAGGATGCAAATTCCTGTGGTTCAGGGGTCTTGTTGTGAATTGGTGGATGGAGTCGGACAGAATAACTTAGAGTTTTGGGGGACTCAATCCATGGGTTCCAGATTTTAGAAATTGTTTTGAGCATTCTGTGTCTATTCATAAGCTTAAGATATGGTAGGTCAGTGTTTATAGCTTGACCCAAGCTTTAGGTTTAGGGGTTTTGGTTGACATCCATCTTAATATGATCGCGTTCCTTGCGTTAAATAGAGTTGCCTGCAGAAGAGCCAATTCTGCACTAGACCAAATATAGTCCTCACCAGGCCAAATAGGCAGGTTGATGGCTGGGGTGGTGATGGTGTGGGTGTTGAGTTATTCAGAAATTAAGTATTTCTGCCCAGAATGAGGAGATTTTGGGGCATTCCCATATAAGATGTAGAAAATCAGCCCCACTTGAGAACACTTGGGACATTTGTGACGTTTGCATTGTTTATGTATTTAGTTGTTTAGGAGTGTAGTATGTTTGGTGAATAATGTTGAATTGGATCAGTTTATTATTGGGTTGCTGGTGAAGCTGTTGTATGTGAGTTGATAAGTCTATCCATTGTTCATCAAGGAGTGGGGCTAGGAAGGGGAACCACTTGGTTTGATTGTTCCGTAGCTAGAATTAATTTGCTGAGAGAAGGTGTGTTTATATTTTAGAGATTATACCTTTCATTCCTGGTGTGTATAATGCTGTAATTGGGGTGTTTAGATATTGGATCGTAGGAGGTGGGGAAACTAACCTTTAGAGCGTCGTGGTGTATCTGTAAGTAGCGGAAATGGTGTTGTGGTTAGAAGTTGTGTGTAGTCTGGAGATGGTGAAGGGGATTGTTGGTTATTGCGTACCAGATCACCCAGCGTTGGATACCCCATTCTTTCAGTGTGCTGTCGGGGTGGAAGAGAGAAGTTCTGGGAGTAGTTTGTTACTCCAAAGGGGGGTATGTTCAATTGTCCTGCTTTTGGAGGAGAAGATTAGAGAGATGCCATATTTGACGGCTTGTTTATGCAGGGCCTTATTATGTGGTTTGGGTGTGCTAGGTAGGCCATATATGGGCCAGTAAGGTATAAGGTGGACATGAAATCAGATGCATGGGGGAGGGGGTTGAGGGGTTAACCCGGTTGCAGGTTTTTAAGTTGTGAGGCCCAGATACAGTGTTGCAGATTGGGAAGGGCTAGATCCCCTTCCAATCTGCAACTGTATTAGCATTTAGTCAGCACCCTTCGCCTTACCTGTCAATCACCTCCTCTCCTGACAGCCGGTCTGCACCCATTTCACAAGCCAGCCAAGCCCAGGCCGCCCACCCAGAACATATATCTAAGACTGCTATGACACTAAAGGCCAGGCCTACTATGCCAGGACAGGCAATAGAGACAAGCCATCCAGCCAGAACCAGACTGACCTATCGCTCTAAGGCCAGCCCGACAATCAAAGGTACTTGCTTGTCTGACGTTTTTTTTTTCTTTTATGTGGTGGTGGCATTATTGGGGCAAGTTAGAGATGGTTTAGGGTACAGCCATGAAAGAGTTTGACAGGGCAAGCACATGAAGTACATGAACACATATTTATGTTGAAGGTTGTGTCTTTTAGGTGTAAACCCTGTTTGGGCATTTCATTAGCATTTCTCACACAGATCTTTATGCAATGTTTGAGAATACCTGGCCTTATTAGGATAAAAATATATTCAAGTAGTAATTTCTAGGTCTGCTGTTCAAGTATCCACTATAACACCATTTAGTTTAGTTCATTTGAGATGTAAAAGTATCTACTCCCCTCTAGTGGCGGCCTACACTGTTATGTGCATTCTGAATCAGAATATAAAGACCTAGAATACAAAACTTAAAGTCTGTTCACTCATTGAATTAAACATTATTGGAGAAGCGTGTTATCCTTTGATGAAGCCATGGGCAGGAGAGGGAGGCGGGAAACACTGCTCCCTGATTCGTTTTGAGCTACCTGCTGCCCAATTTGATTATCTATTTAGTTTGCTTGCACGCAATTGCACAATCCTTTATGCCTGGTTAATTCAGTTACTATTTTGTCTTTTAATTTTCATTGTTGAACAGAGCCTACCTAATCTTGCCCTATAATGTTGGGAGTGTTTTTTAGATTACCAGCCAGATATTTAACAATGGTTAACATTAACAGGGACGTAAATACCAGGAGAGCGGGGGTAGGGGGGCCTCTCTATTTTCCCTGTGACAGATATAGCCTCTTTCCAGAAAACCACTGTAGATGAAGAGGGATGGGAGCCCCATCATAGTTTGCTGGGGGCCCATGATCCCTAGTTAATAATATTACTTTATTTATTACAAAAGTAATTGTATATTGATGCATAGGAAGCTGTTCCTGGTTAATTATTTATTTGGCCTTGTAAGGGAGAAATTAGGGTTCCTAAAAATATCTTTCTTTTGATAACTATCTTAAAGGGTGGTACAAGATGGTGATTTTGCACGTGACCAGCGTAATCAAGCGTTGTGCGGCATTTGTTGATTCGATTATCAAAATAACTATTTTTTATAAACAGCAGAACATGAAAAATTAAGGCATTGAGCAAAGTTAGTTTATCTTTAAAATACACTTCAAGATTGTGCAGTATCTTTAACTGTTTTAAAAAGCAGCTTGTAGCAATGGACCAGGAATGGGTTGTGCCCGCCAAGCCTCATTATCAATTTTTTTTTAGACCTATTTTCAAACTGCTTCGCTGATTTCCATACACTTAAGCTGGGTACCATGATTGTATATTTGTCCCGACTAGAGATGGATCCTGATCGACACTGGGACCCCCGGTTTCGAAATCCGAATGATCCGTCTGGATTTCGGAGCTATTCTCTTTAATTATAGAATGTTCAAAGGATTATCGAAATAGCCTTGAACGTTAAATAATCCTTGAAAAAATGATTGGAAACTCGAAAGTAGTCTCCAATCCTATTTTTGAAGATTATTGAACTTTCAATAATCCTCAAAAATAGCCTGAACATTCAATAGTAATTGAAAAATTTGTTCCTGTTTCGGATTTTTCTGATCTTCAGGATTTTCCGACATCCGGGAATCTGAAACAGAACGAAACTGGTGAGTTTCGTCCAGCTCTAATCACGACCACCATATGGCACCCCTGTTCGGTTGGCCAGGACAAAGGACTGTCGTTCATGGCAAAAGTAGCTTTGTCCGACAGTTTGTTTCGACCGAGTGTGCAATCACATATAGGGCCGCACGTTGACCTTGGTTTTCGGACCATCAGATCACCTTTTTTAATTCGGAGGAACAAATAGCCAGACGTAGGTCGCCAGACAGCACTAAAACCTATACCCAGGAAACAAAAATGGAATGTAGAAATAACTTGCAAACGATTGTGCTGTACCCCATATTTCTGCCAGGGTTGTTACAGCACTTTATTGTAATTTGAGCACTTATATCTGGTATAAGGTGCCACTTACCCAGATGCCTGTTGTCATCCTCGTAGTATTAATTTCTTCTATCTTTAGATACATGAGGCATACAGGAAATCCAGTGATATAGAGTATTTGTATGTCTTCTGAGAATTCTAGTGGTGTTTACATTTTCCAACATAGAATCCTCTTTCTTTTTTTTATGCATAAGCCTTATTTTTTCCTTTTTGGAGCCTAACCAAAACATTTTCTTCAGGCAGTTAGGTTGGTGTCAGAAACAAGTAATTATTTAAAGGACAATCTATACCTAATGGAACTTTTAAAACCAGCAGGACAATACATATACAAAAATGTATATATACAAAATGACATCCTCTGCTGCTTTCACAGCACCCAGTGCTGGCTTAAAGGTGGCCATACATCTGGTGCGATATAATTACCCGACCGAGCGCTCATGCGACGTTCGTGCGGAACTGCCGGAACAAACCTCTCCCGTCTTATATTCGACCGAAATGCGATTGCAAATGAATGGGATTTTGCCACCGCATGTCGGTCGAATATAAGGTCGGGAGAGGCGGTTCCGGCAGGATTGATGAATGTCCCATGACGCTCGGTCGGGTAACTAATATCGCACACACATGTATGGCTACCTTAACATTGTAATAGGGATTTGCAATTAGGGAAAAGACAGAGGAGAGGTATTATTAGTCTATGGCTAGTCAATTATAGTTTACTAGACATTAAGCCCGCTACAATAACGGGCGCTAGAAGCACAGAGTGCCCCCTTAGTGTCCTAAGGCCAGAGTTCCCTCTGCCCCAATCCAGAGACCCCCTCTGTCCCAAATCCAGGGCTCCCCCTCTGTACCAAATCCAAGCCCCCCCCCCTGTACCAAATTCAGCCCCCTGTACCAAATCCAGCCCCCCGTCCAAATCCAGGGCTCCCCATCTCTATACCAAATCCAAGTCCCCCCATTCCAAATCCAAGCCCCCCCCATTCCAAATCCAAGCCCCCCCCCGTACCAAATCCAGCCCCCCCCCCCGTCCCAAATCCAAGCCCCCTCAGTCCCAAACCAAGGGTCCCCCGTCTGTCCCAAATCCAGCCCCCCCTCTGTCCCAAATCCAGGGCCCCTCTCCCAAGCAACCTACCTGCAGTCTGTTTAATTGCTGTTTCTCTCCGTGTTTCCTGTGTTTCTCCCTCTAGTGTTGAGTCAATAGGAACTGCAGACCCTCTCCTCTAGTGGGGAGTCAATAGGAAATGCAGGACTCTCCCCTAGTGGGAGTCAATAGGACTGCAGAGACTCTCCCTCTAGTGGTGAGTCAATAGGAACTGCAGAGACTCTCCCTCTAGTGAAGTTAATAGCAACTGCAGGGACACACACACGGACACACACTTAGGGTTTATTATATATGATTATACTTCACAAATCTGTCCTGCATAGACTGGGCTGCACATAATGGACAGCTTTAAAGTAGACAATCATTAAAGAACTAAGAAATTTTTTTTCTACATTTCCCACCCCTAAACTCGAAATCTGAAATACGTGCCCACGCATATGGATAAATAAACTCGTTACAATGTTCACTCCGTCTTCAATGTTCAACCCTATCCTAGAATATCCTTGCATATGCTCATATAAGGCATCTCAGCAGCATTAACTGCTGTCCATGTGGAGGGAAGAGTATTATAAAAAGAAGGCAAACTCAGAGCCAAGATGTCTTTGGGTTGGAGAAATGGGGATGATAAATATTACATTTTCGTGTGGGGGGAAAGTACCCAGGGTGAGGACTTAGCGATTTTAGGTCCTCATCCTGGGTACTATGCTGCAGTGGATCGGGGAAAAGGTGAGTATAATTGTCCTTTAACCCCTACATTATTAGACAGGAGTTTGAGATCCAAAACAGGGACTCAAGCAGAGCTGAATATGCTTTTGCAAAGTGCTTAGTACAACGCAGGATCTCAGGCAGGTACTTTCTGGGAGATTTACCCAGAGCCATAAGTGCATTGGGCAAATCTCACGTATTGGATTTACCAGACGATGTGCGACTCTGGGTGAATCTCACCCACACATAAATATTTAACGATGTGATGGCTGCGTGAGTGCCTGTTCTCGTATTCGCGCAGCTGACGCAAACCGAGACTTGCATGCCCACAGGACTCCCAGGTAAATGAGGCCACTAGTGGGGACAAAAAGAATTGCATTTCCTCCTAAGAGGGAGGTGCAATAAATTGTGCTATCCCCTAAATCAGTAACATAGTAATTGAGGTTGAATAAAGGCATGCGTCCAAACGCTAACCAAACCAATGCTAACCAAGGTACCAATTAGGTAAGCAAGGGTTCTTTCACTAATTTCATGCAATAAATTTAGCCTTAATTTTTGCATTACTTATCAGACCCAATATTAACACCTTTTCAATAATGGTCACTGTTTTATATCTCAAACTCCTGTGTGGTAATGTAGGGGTTAATGTCACTGTTATAGATCTCAAACTCCTGTGTGGTAATGTAGGGTTAATGGTCACTGTTTTATATCTCAAACTCCTGTGTGGTAATGTAGGGGTTAATGGTCACTGTTTTAGATCTCAAACTCCTGTGTGGTAATGTAGGGGTTAATGGTCACTGTTTTATATCTCAAACTCCTGTGTGGTAATGTAGGGGTTAATGTTACTGTTATAGATCTCAAACTCCTGTGTGGTAATGCAGGGTTAATGGTCACTGTTTTATATCTCAAACTCCTGTGTGGTAATGTAGGGGTTAATGGTCACTGTTTTAGATCTCAAACTCCTGTGTGGTAATGTAGGGTTAATGGTCACTGTTATAGATCTCAAACTCCTGTGGTAATGTAGGGGTTAATGTCACTGTTATAGATCTCAAACTCCTGTATGGTAATGTAAGGGTTAATGGTCACTGTTTTATATCTCAAACTCCTGTGTGGTAATGTAGGGTTAATGGTCACTGTTATAGATTTCAAACTCCTGTGTGGTAATGTAGGGGTTAACGGTCACTATTTTTTATCTCAAACTCCTGTGTGGTAATGTAGGGGTTAATGGTCACTGTTTTCGATCTCAAACTCCTGTGTGGTAATGTAGGGGTTAATGGTCACTGTTTTTGATCTCAAACTCCTGTGTGGTAATGTAGGGGTTAATGGTCACTGTTTTTAGATATCAATCCCTGTGTGGTAATGTAGGGGTTAATGGGTAATCTATAATCAATTCTATCTACTGTATTGGTCTGTGTATATTTGAGTTGTTTTTTTCTAAAGTAAAAACTCTGTATTCAGGTTAAATGATCATGTTGGCACTATGCAATAAACAGAGAGGTTTTGGGTTGCAGTTTGGGCACTCTAATAGGTTTGCCTCACTGGCCTAAAGTGATGGAATAATCTGGTAGTGGCAACTATTAGCTTGCCAGTGTTCTATCCTATTCATTATGGCATCAGTGCAGCTTTTTTGGGGAAAATGTAACACAATAACGCACAGCTGCGTGCATTTTACACATTGCAGATACCATTACAACTTAATAGGACAGTGGAGTAAATCGCACAACAATGGTTATTACACCATTTGTGTGCGACATTTCTATAATTACTAGCTTGTGATCTTTTAAAAAATAACACAGCAACGCATTGAAAAATGCACACAACAATGCAAAATTGTATTTTTATCCCTCTCTTTTCTTTTGCCTCTAGGAGGCAGTATTGTTACACCAGATGATATAATGGGAAATTATTTTGACAGTTTCGTGGAGATGGGAAATCTTTGTCTTGATTGTTAAGTATTTGTATTCACTTGGGGATTTTTATGAATGAAGCTAAACTCCTGATTAGCTGATTTTCCGAGGATGTTCAATTAGGTAACATCTTCTTGTGACACAACAGAAATTATAGGCAGAGGTATAAAATTATGCACTTGTATAAATTAAAGTCACAGAAGAGCTAAACTGTATCTTTGGCAGATGGAAAAAAAATAATTCTATATGTTTATATTTGTTTATGCACCTAAAGGTGATAAAATAGTGCCTACTATTCTGCTACCTGCCCACCGCCCTATCTGCTAGATTTAGCTCTGTGCTCTGTTTAGCTCTGGTGCAGTCAGAAGTATTGCCCCATTCTGACAAAGTATGCCTTCACCTCCCTGCAATCAATCATGGCCATGAAATCATCTGACATCATGGCCAATGATTGACTGATGAACCTCCCTGCAGCCTTCTCTATATGCACTCAAGCTTATAAAGAGATTAAGTGTACAGGGATGAATCGTCTAACTCGTGCAAATACTGCATTTAACGTAGAGCTTAATATATCAGTTGGGGTAGGGGGCAGGTAACTGATCACTAGGCACTAGAGAGGAAAGAAAATGGTGAGTTGAATTTCCGGAAATTCGATTTGAAATCATTTGAATTGGAATTTTTAGAATTCTCCATAGGAAGTTTCGATTTTCAAACTCAATCTAATTGTCGATTTCCTAAAATTCCAATAAATATGTCTGATCTGCAGATTTTCCGAATCAAAACAGGGACTCATCATTACAAGGGGCAGAAGAAAAGAAAAGAACACAAATACCAACAGCAAGACAGGCAAGCAAGACAGAAGAAAGAACATGGTCATCCCATATGTAGCAGGGGTCTCCAACAAATTAAGAATAATTTTCAAAAAACACTGAGGCCGCAATTGATACATCCAAAGGAACCAATAGTGAAACATAAGAAGAGCAACATCACATGTGCAGTGACCATTGCTTTGATTTGTATGTGGGGGAGACCAAACAGCAGTAGAGATGAGATCCAGGTTCGACACAACCCCGGATCCAACATGGAACCCCTCGGTTCCGAAATCCGAAAGATCCGTCCAAATCTAAACGGATCCTCTGGATTTGTGGACTTCGGAAGAAATTTTCAATAATTTTCGAAAGTACAGGGCTATTTTTGATCATTTCCGATAATAGCCTCGAACCTCGAAAATGATCGAAAATACGATCGGAGACTATTTTCAAAAACTGAACGTTCTAGGCTATTTTCGATAATTTTCGAAAATAGCCTTGAACATTCGAAAATCTTCAAAAAATACGATCGGAAACTTGAAAATGGTCTCCGAACGTATTTTCGATAATTTTCTAACGTTCAAGACTATTTTTGAAAATTATCAAAATTAGCCCCGTACTTTAGAAAAGTATTGAAAATTTGTTCCGGTTTTGGATTTTTGGATCCGAGAGATCTGAGAATCCCGAAACCGAACGAAAGTAGTGCGTTTCGGCCATCTCTAAACCGCAGCTGCACCAACATATTGCCCAGCACAGAAGAACTTATTGCTCGTGTCAGGATTCAGCGGTGTACATGCATCTTAAGGAAAAAGGACATAATTTCAACATCTTGGCAAAGGAACAGTACTGGTTCAAGAGAGGTGTCCAGGAGGCCATTTATGGCCTGAATAGACCTGCTGTCTTCCATGTACAATGCTGTTTTGACAACTTACCTTGGGAAGTTTTGATAACAACTCTCAGTCTAAATGCAAACACAACGTGCATCAGAAGGTCCCTAACACCTGGTTGTCATATGCTAATTGTGATTTTCCAGGGTATATAATTGCCAACAGATTCTGATGAAGGCCTGATGACGGCCTGTTTGTTAACGCGTAGGTGATATGATCCTACTTAAATTTTTTTAATGAACTCAGTCCTTTATTTGCTGTGCATTACAACAGGCAACGTTTCAGCCCCTGGTTCTGAGCCTTTGTCAAGCCTACTTTTATATATATATATATATATATATATATATATATATATATATATATACAACAATTTAGATTGGAGGTTATATCTAATTGACTGGGTCAAGTGTGCCCTGCCTCCCTCGCTCCCTGAATCTGTACTCGGAAAATAGAAAGACAAACAGACAAACTTCTTACAGAGCACCTCTTCACATTCACCAGGCCCTGGACACAGCCAGGGGGTGGGGCACACTATACCTAGCAAGAATTCATTTAGGTAAGGCTAAATATAGTTAGCTAAGTATAGTATTGTTCAGGTCCCCACCCTGGGTACTTTAATGGCTAAAATACATTGTGCAGTCATTAACATGTTAAGATAGATATTATAGAAACAAATGAATATGTTAATACATATACTAAACAGTCCATAGACCTTTTCAAGAATGACGCTGCAATCTTTCTCATCTTCATAAACTGAGCACATTCTAGATGTTCTTTATTGCAAATTCCTTTTACCTACCCCTTTTATCTTTCACTATGTAAGATAAAAACTGTTGTGAAGATCCAGCGTATGAAGCAAAATGATTCTCAACAGCTGGTGTGAGACTAATTAACTGACCCCTCTAAGAGCCTGTAATCTCCCAGGGAATTAGTTTCTCCTAAACATAGGTTACACCTGCTGAAACGTGTTTATCTGTTTTTATTTCTCTTTTCACAGGTACCTCCTGACTGCAATCACAAGGGACAATGTATTGCATGTGGGAGCAATTGCTTGGTTGCAGCTAGAAAACACATCAAGCACCATAGAAGATATGTGATATTCCGAATAAGGCCTGGTACACATGGACAGATTAATACCCAATATTCCCCACTAATTGATAAACAGATTTAAAGTGGTACTACTGTTTGTTTTTTATGTGTCTGATCATTTTGTGTATTAAAATACATGCAATACAGTGCTGACATAGCCATTTTTTTTGTTTTAAGGGTGGACATGCCCTTTAAGTCAATGACTAACTGTGAGATTTAACCTTGAACAGTCACATCCCTGCTACCGTGGTAGCTATGTCCTGCCGAAAACTGTAGATTCCGGGAAAATATTTAGAAATTTTGCAGAAAATCATAAATCCAATCATCTGATTAAAGGGTATGTGTCAGGAACTTACCTTGCCGCGAGCCTGGGATCCTCCTCCGGCGTCAGCGAGCGGAGGAGCGCGCGCATGACGCCGAGGTACCCGCTCGGTGTGCACGCTCGCGCGCCTGCGCGTCCTCAGTGACGCGAGGACGTGGGCGCGCAGGCTTTTACCCTGCTGGCAGCCATCTTCTTCCGGGGCACGGCCAGCAGGGATGAGGTCACAGGGGCCTTTGGGCTCCTCCTGGCAGTTGGTCTCTTGCTGCCAGTTCAGAGTGTTTTTGCTCTGACTCCTACTCCTGGTTAGCGTGGTGTTGGTATCCATGGTTCCCTGTCTCCTGTGTCCAGTCTGCCTGCTCCTACCACTGCTCCTACCTCCTGTTACCTCCTGCAGCATAACTACCACTGCTCCTAACTCCGGTCTGCATCTCCACTTCAGCTCCTACCTCCTGTTACCTCCGGTCAGCATAACTACCACTGCTCCTACCTCCGGTCTGCATCTCCACTTCAGCTCCTACCTCCTGTTACCTCGGTCAGCATAACTACCACTGCTCCTACCTCCGGTCTGCATCTCCACTTCAGCTCCTACCTCCTGTTACCTCCGGTCAGCATAACTACCACTGCTCCTACCTCCGGTCTCAGCTCCACTCCAGCTCCACCTCCTGTTACCTCTGGTCAGCAAACTACCACAGCTCCTACCTCCGGTCCGTATCTCATCCAGCTCCTACCTCCAGTTACCTCCGGTCTGCATATCTACCACAGCTCCTACCTCCGGTCCGTATCTCCACTCCAGATCCTACCTCCATTTACCCCTGGCTGCATAACTCCCACTGCTCCTACCTCCGTCTGCCTACCTACTACAGTTTCTACCTCCAGTTACCTCCGGCCTGCATACCTACCACAGCTTCTACCTCCGCCCGCATCTCCACATTGTGGGGTCTTTGTGATTCTCTCTTCTGGAGCCGCGACCTGTGCCTGCCTGCCGCAAAACATCTCACCATTAGAGGCTCTGGTGAAGACCAGCAGGTGCTTAGACCTCGCGTCCAGAGGAGACAGTATGTCCACCCTTCTTTTTGATTTTTTATATAGTGTAGGGTTAGTTAGTTCCCCAGCCCCACCGCTATATTTTAATGTAAGAAACTTCCCCAAACATTACTTACATTCCTCTTTCCTCTGCCGCACTGCCCGCCCTCTGCTTGCGCAAAGATGCAAGCAGAGGGGCGGGACCGTTGCTGCGTCAGTGATTGGCTGAGGCGCCACTTACAGACGCGGCTACCAGTAGATCTGAACGTGGGAGAAAGAGGGAGGTAAGTAAAGATCGGAGTGGGAGTTCTTATATTAAAAATGTATACTATATAGTATGGATTTGTGGCTAGGGGATGGGAGTCCAAAATGGGGGATTACAGGAGAACCATTTGAAGCTGGGATGTGGGTAAGGATTTTTATTTACTACAGAGTGGGGCCATGGTGGGGGGAATTGTAGTGAAGTAAAGAGAAGGGCTGTAGATTCCTTCTCTCTATCAGAACTCACACCACAGCAGAGAGGAGGACTTCCTGTCTCCCTCACACTGAGGGAGTCTGAGGCTGTGCTCGCCAGTGGCACTGTGGGAAAAAAGCCTTAGGAATGTCACAAGTCAGCCTCCCACCCATTAACTTCGTGTCAGTCATTTCTGTATATCTTGGGCTGTGGAGCACGTAGAGAGGTGGTTGATGGCTCGTTTTAAGAGACACTTTCTAATTCTATGATTTCACAAATTGTAAGTAATTATATGTTGCTCCATTCACATATTTATGGCTTTTTCTTTTCTCTGATGAATTAATTTTACTTGTAGGATGTTTATTGTCCTGTTTGTGATTTTTTTCCCACCATGCCTGAAGAAGAGATCTTTTGAAAGCTCCAATTGGTTTATTTCTCGGTGGCTCCCAACTGACAATTTTACAAATGTTAAACATGTTATCGTCCATTTAAATGAAATGAGATATGGATGTGAATGGTTGTATAGCAGGCATGTAGCAACATCTGCAAATATCTCCTTTGATTGAGAATAATTAGTGGTTAGATAAAGAATGCCGAAAATAGAAATCTGCAGCTAATACTATTACTCTGCATTGTAAGCAAAAACCATGTGTTATGGATCAGAGCACTACAATAGATATGTTTATGGTTTAGAAACATGAAGATAAAGAGCTAGATCTTAAAATAAGTCTAGGGTATGTTATTCCTGCATCCTCCTTCTTTCTACAATTTGTTTTAATGCCTAGACAAGCACGCCTGTAACCACTTTGCTTTGCCTGTGTTACTGGCTGTTCAAATAAATATTACATTCTTTGCTTTGGGCTGAATCTGAGAAACTTTTTTTACAGTACCCTGGTCTGTCTTCTGTTATGTACCTAAATAATGTATTACGGGCCCTTTATTAGTTTGCTGCTTACTTATATACGTTTTTAATAAAGTAAAGTTAAGATACGTTCACAACTTAACATTTGAAATAATATCTCTTCAAAAAATAATGTCTTCAACTGTAGTAACATTATGTTAATATTTAAGCCTTAGTAACATTAATTGAGGGTGAATAAAGACATATACGTCTATCTAGTCCAAGACAACTACTACATTATGGTGAATTAGGAACAGTCCTTCCTTACCGTTGTTATTCATATCAAATTATTTTTTCATTTGAGCCAATGGATTATAAATAGTTTAGACCTGACATACTATCAGCTACAGACCACACCAGACAGATATTGGGCTACTGTTCTTTTAGTGGTACCCTTTCCATAACTTCAGTTTGATCAACTAACTTTAAAGGAATAGTTCACTTGAAAAGCGAGGTTAAAGGAGGTTAAGGAGCTATGCCTTACTTCCCGTTCTTCAATCAATTCCCGAGGAGTGACAGATGAAGAACGAAAAAACTTACCTTACTCGCAATCCACCGCAGCAGCAGTGACAGGTCCTGACCACTGGTTACCGCTGGTAACTATATCGTGCATGCCCGATAATGCACAACATATATCTGTTGTATTCAATTAGATCAACTGGACTTGAAATGTAGTTCTTGAAGACGTTTCGCTAGTCATCCGACTGGCTTTCTCAATTCAGAATGACTTGTACAAGAATCTGTGGCAATTATGTACCCTGGAAAATCCCAATTAGCATATCACAGCCAGGTGTTAAGGGGTTCGACACCAACTGTCTGCCATATACAATGCTGTTTTAACACCTTACTCTGGGCGTTCCTATAACACCTCTTAGCCACTATCTAATCACACCCTTAACACCTGGCTGTGATATGCTAATTGGGATTTTCCAGGGTACGTTTGTGCATTATCGGGCATGCACGATATAGTTACCGCGTGACCAGTGGTCAGGACCTGTCACTGCTGCTGCGGTGGATTGCGAGTAAGGTAAGTTTTTTTCGTTCTTCATCTGTACTTCCTCGGGAATTGATTGAAGAACGGAGTAAGGCATAGCTCCTTAACCTCCTTTAACCTCGCTTTTCAAGTGAACTATTCCTTTAAAGTTGTTATCAACGGAAGTTATGAAAGGGTACCACTAAAAGAACAGTAGCCCAATATCTGTCGGGTGTGGTCTGTAGCTGATAGTATGTCAGGTCTAAACTATTTAAATCCATTGGCTCAAATGAAAAAATAATTTGATATGAATAACACGGTAAGGACGACTGTTTCCTAATTCACCATAATGTTAGTTGTGTCTTGGACTAGATATACGTATGTCTTTATTCACCTCAATTAATGTTACTAAGGCTTAAATATTAACATAATGTTAACTACATTTGAAGACATTATTTTTGAAGAGATATTATTTCAAATGTTAAGTTGTGAACTTATCTTAACTTTACTTTATTAAAACGTATTAAGTAAGCAGCAAACTAATAAAGGGCCCGTAATACATTATTGGTACATAACGAGACAGACCAGGGTACTGTAAAAAAAGTTTCTCTTTCAGCCCAAAGCAAAGAATGTAATATTATTTGAACAGCCAGTAACACAGGCAAAGCAAGTGGTTACAGGCGTGCTTGTCTAGGCATTAAAACAAATTGTAGAAAGAAGGAGGATGCAGAATAACATCCCTAGACTATTTTAGATCTAGCTCTTTATCTTCATGTTTCTAAACCATAAACATATCTATTGTAGTGCTCTGATCCATAACACATGGTTTTTGCTTACAATGCAGAGTAATAGTATTAGCTGCAGATTTCTTTTTCGGCATTCTTTATCTAACCACTAATTATTCTCAATCAAAGGAGATATTTGCAGATGTTGCTCATGCCTGCTATACAACCATTCACATCCATATCTCATTCATTTAAATGGACGATAACATGTTTAACATTTGTAAAATTGTCAGTTGGGAGCCACCGAGAATACCATTGGAGCTTTCAAAAGATCCTTCTTCAGGCATGGTGGGATTAAGGAAGTGAAAAATCAACAAACAGGACAATAAACATCCTACAAGTAAATTAATTCATCAGAGAAAAGAAAGCCATAAATATGTGAATGGAGCACATATAATTTACTACAATTTGTGAAATCATAGATAAGTGAAAGTGTCTCTTAAAAACGCCATCACCACCTCTCTACGTGCTCACAGCCCAATGTTACAGAAATGACTGACCAGAAAGTTAATGGGTGGGAGGCTGACTTGTGACATTCCTAAGGCTTCTCCTTCACAGTGCCACTGGCGAGCACAGCCTCAGACTCCCTCAGTGTGTGAGGGAGACAGGAAGTCCCTCCTCCTCTCTGCTGTGTGAAGTTCTGATAAGGAAGGGAATCTACAGCCCTTCTCTTTCACTCACTACAATTCCCCCACCACTGGCCCCACTCTGTGATAATAAAAATCCTTACCTCACATCCCAGCTTCAAATGGTTCTCCTGTAATCCCCCCCTCCCATTTTGACTCCCTCCCTAGCTACAAATCCATACTATATAGTATACATTTTAATATAGAAACTTCCCCTCTTTACTTACCTTCATCTTTCCTCCACCGTTCAGATCTACTGGTAGCCGTGTCTGTAAGGTGCTGCCTCTCAGCCAATCACTGACCAGCTAACGGTCCCGCCCCCTGCTTGCATCTTTGCGCAGCAAGGGCCGGGCAGTGCGGCAGAGGAAAGAGGAATGTAAGTAATGTTTGGGGAAGTTTCTTACATTAAAAATATGCGGTTGGGGCTGGGACTAACTACCCATCACTATATAAAAAATCAAAGAAGGGTGGACATACTGTCTCTCTGGCCGCGGATCTAAGCACCTTGCGGTCTTCACCAGAGCCCTAATGGGGAGGATGTTTGGCGGCAGCAGGCACCAGGTCGGGCTCCAGAAGAGAGATCAAAAGACCAATCCCACAATGTGGAGATGCGGCCGGAGGTATAGAAGCTGTGGTAGGTATCAGGCCGGAGGTAACTGGAGGTAGAAAACTGTAGTAGTAGGCAGATCGGAGGTAGGAGCAGTGTGAGTTATGCAGACCGGGGTAACTGGAGGTAGGATCTGGAGTGGAGATACGGACCGGAGGTAGGAGCTGTGGTAGATATGCAGACCGGAGTAACTGGAGGTAGGAGCTGGAGTAAGATACGGACCGGAGGTATGAGCTGTGGTAGTTCTGCTGCCAGAGGTAACAGGAGATGAGCTGGAGTGGAGTGCAGACCGGAGGTGGAGCGTGGTAGTTATGCTGACCGAGGTAACGGAGGTAGGTCTGACGTGGAGTGCAGACCGGAGGTAGGACAGTGGTGTTATGCTGACCGAAGGTAACAGAGGTTAGGAGCTGAAGTGGAATATGCCGACCGGAGGTAGGAGCAGTGTAGTTTTTTCTGACCGGAGGTAACAGAAGGATGTAGGAGCTGAAGTGGAGATCAGACCGGAGTTAGGAGCAGTGGTAGGTATGCTGACATGAGGAACAGGAGGTAGAGCAGTGGTAGGATGCAGGCAGACTGGACACAGGAGACAGGAACCACTGTATACCAACACCAACGCTAACCAGGAGCTAGAGTTTCAGAGCAACAAACTCTGAACTGGCAGCAAGACCAACTGCCAGGAGGAGCCTAAATAGGCCCCTGTGGACCTATCCCTGCTGGCCGTGCCCCGAAGAAGATGGCTGCCAGCAGTAAAAGCCTGCGACCGCCCCGTCCTCGCGTCACTGAGGACGCGCAGGCGCGCGAGCGTGCACACGAGCGGGTACCTCGCGTCATCTGCGCGCTCCCGCTCGCGACCGCCGGAGAGGATCCAGGCTCGCGGCAAGGTAAGTTCTGACACATACCCTTTATCAATGATTGGATTATGATTTTCTGCAAAATTCTAAATATTTTCCCGAATCTACAGTTTTCGGCAGACTGCTACCACGGTAGCAGGATGTGACTGTCAAGGTAATCTCACATTAGTCATGACTTAAAGGGCATGTCACCCTTAAAACAAAAAAAGGGCTTGTTCATCACTGTATTGCATGTATTTTAATACACAAAATGATCACACATAAAAACAAACAGTAGTCCATTTAAATCTGTTTATCAATTAGTGGGAATATTGGGTATTAATCTGTCCATGTTTACCAGGCCTATTCGGAATATCACATATCTTCTATGGTGCTTGAGGTTTTTCTAGCTGCAACCAAGCAATTGCTCCCACATGCAATACATTGTCCCTTGATTGCAGTCAGGAGGTACCTGTGAAAAGAGAAATAAAACAGATAAACACGTTTCAGCAGGTGTAACCTATGTTTAGGAGAACTATTCCCTGGGAGATTACGGTCTTAGAGGGGTCAGTTAATTAGTTCCACACCAGCTGTTGAAATCATTTTGCTTCATACGCTGGATCTTCACAACGTTTTTATCTTACGTATTGAAAGAATAAAAGGGTAGGTAAAAGGAATTTGCAATAAGAACATCTAGATGTGCTCAGTTTATGAAGATGAGAAAGATTCAGCAGCTTCATTCTTGAAAAGGTCTATGGACTGTTTAGTATATGTATTAACATATTCATTTGTTTCTATATATCTATCTTAACATGTTAATGATGCTCAATGTATTTAGCCATTAAAGTACCCAGGGTGGGACCTGAACAATACTATACTTAGCTAACTATATATAGCCTTACCTAAACGAATTCTTGCTAGGTTAGTGTGCCCCACCCCCTGGCTGTGTCCAGGCCTGGTGATGTGAAGTGCTCTGTAAGAAGTTTGTCTGTTTGTGCTTTCTATTTCCGAGTCAGATTCAGGAGCGAGGGAGGCAGGCACACTTGACCATGTCAATTAGATATAACCTCCAATCTAAATTGTTGTATATATAATATTATATATTTAATGACTGAGTTCATTAAAAATTCCCTAGTGCATTGGACTTCTCTTGGATTATATATATAATATATAAAAAAGTAAAATATATTTATATATATATTATATTATATAAATATAGTATAGTGTGTGTGTGTAATTACAGCAAATGTAATTAGAGCACTCCAAGAACTTAAACAAAGGCACTTTATTATATAAGTAGGATCATATCACCTACGCGTTCGCCATTAACAAACAGGCCGTCATCAGGCCTTCATCAGAATCTGTTGGCAATTATATACCCTGGAAATCACATTAGCATATGACAACCAGGTGTTAGGGACCTTCTGATGCACGTTGTGTTTGCATTTAGACTGAGAGTTGTTATCAAAACTTCCCAGGTAAGTTGTCAAACAGCATTGTACATGGAAACAGCAGGTCTATTCAGCTGGTCTTATTTTACATAATGGCCTCCTGGACACCTCTCTGACCAGTCCTGTTCCTTGCCAGATGTTGAAATTATGTCCTTTTTCCTTAAGATGCATGTACAACCGCTGAGTCTGACCACGAGCAATAAGTTCTTCTGTGCTGGGCAATATGTTGGTGCAGCTGCGGTTTAGAGATGGCCGAAACGCACTACTTTCGTTCGGTTTCGGGATTCTCGGATCTCTCGGATCCAAAAATCCAAAACCGGGCTATTGATAATTTTCAAAATAGTCTTGAACGTTAGAAAATTATCGAAAATACGTCGGAGACCATTTTCGAGTTTCCGATCGTATTTTTCGAGATTTTCGAACGTTCAAGGCTATTTTAGAAAATTAGCAAATAGCCTAGAACGTTCAGTTTTTGAAAATAGTCTCCGATCGTATTTTCGATCATTTTCGAGGTTCGAGGCTATTATTGAAAATGATCAAAAATAGCCCTGTACTTTCGAAAATTATTGAAAATTTCTTCCGAAGTCCCCAAATCCAGGATCCTTTTAGATTTGGACGGATCTTTCGGATTTCGGAACCGAGGGGTTCCTTGTTGGATCCGGGGTTGTGGTCGAACCTGGATCTCATCTCTACTGCTGTTTGGTCTCCCCCACATACAAATCAAAGCAATGGTCACTGCACATGTGATGTTGCTCTTCTATGTTTCACTATTGTTCTTTTGGATGTATCAATTGCGGCCTCAGTGTGTTTTTTGGTTAAAGAACGGGATACGGTTTTTGAAAATTTTCTTAATTTGTTGGAGACCCCTGCACATATGGGATGACCATGTTCTTTCTTCTGTCTTGCTTGCCTGTCTTGCTGTTGGTATTGTTTCTTTTCTTCTTCTTCTGCCTCCTTTCTTCGCCCTTGTAATGATGAGTCCCTGTTTTATTCGAAAATCTGCAGATCAGACACTATTATTGGAATTTTAGGAATACGACAATTAGATTGAGTTTGAAAATCGAAACTCCCTATGGAGAATTCTAAAATTCCAATTCAAATGATTTCAAATCGAATTTCCGGAAATTCAACTCACCATTTTTCTTTCCTCTCTTGTGCCTAGTGATCAGTTACCTGCCCCCTACCCCAACTGATATATTAAGCTCTACGTTAAATGCAGTATTTGCACGTTTTAGACGATTCATCCCCTCTTAATCTCTTTATAAGCTTGAGTGCATTAGAGAAGGCTGCAGGGAGGTTCATCAGTCAATCATTGGCCATGTGTCATGAATTTCATGCCATGATTGATTGCAGGGAGGTAAAGGCATACTTTGTCAGAATGGGGCAATACTTCTGATGCAGCAGAGCTAAACAAGCACAGAGCTAAATCTAGCAATAGGGCGGTGCAGGTGCAGAATAGTAGGCACTATTTTATCACCTTTAGGTGCAAAAACAAATATAACATATATAATTATTTTTTTCCCATCTGCCAAAGATACAGTTTACTCTTCTGTTGACTTTATTTATACAAGTGCATAATTTTATACCTCTGCCATAATTTCTGTTGTGTCCCAAGAAGAATGTTCCCTAATTGAACATCCTCGGAAAATCAGCTAATCAGGAGTTTAGCTTCATTCATAAAATCCCCAAGTGAATACAAATACTTAACAATCAAGACAAGATTTCCCATCTCCCCGAAACTGTCAAAATATTTCCCATTATATCATCTGGTGTAACAATACTGCCTCCTAGAGGCAAAGAAAGAGAGGGATAAAAATACAATTTGTCATTGTTGTGTGCATTTTTCAATGCGTTGCTGTGTTTATTTTTTAAAGATCACAAGCTGTAATTATAGAATGTCGCACACAATAATGGTGTAATAACCATTGTTGTGCATTTACTCCACTGTCCTATTAAGTTGTAATGGTATCTGTAATGTGAAAATGCACGCAGCTGTGCGTTATTGTTTTACATTTTCCCCAAAAAGCTGCCTGATGCCATAATGAATAGGATAGAACACTGCAAGCTAATAGTTGGCCACTACCAGATTTCCATCACTTTTAGGCCAGTGAGGCAAACCTTTAGAGTGCCCAAACTGCAACCAAAACCTCTCTGTTTATTGCATAGTGCCAACATGATCATTTAACCTGAATACAGAGTTTTTTACTTTAGAAAAACAACTCTCAAATATACACAGACCAATACAGTAATAGAATTGTTATAGATTACCCTTACCCCTACATTACCCACACGAGTTTGATATCTAAAACAGTGACCATTAACCCCTTACATTACCACACAAGAGTTTGATATCTAAACAGTGACCATTAACCCTACAACCCACACAGGAGTTTGATATCTTACATGTGACCATTAACCCCTACATTACCACACAGGAGTTTGATATCGAAACAGTGACCATTAAACCCTACATTACCACACAGGTTTGATATCTAAAACGTGACCATTACCCCTACATTACCTCACAGGAGTTTGATATCTAAAACAGTGACCATTAACCCCTACATTACCACACAGGAGTTTGATATCTAAACAGGACCATTAACCCCTACATTACCTCACAGGAGTTTGATATCTAAAACAGTGACCATTAACCCCTACATTAACTAACACAGGAGTTTGATATCTCAACAGTGACCATTAACCCCTACATTACCACACAGGAGTTTGAGATCTCAAACAGTGACCATTAACCCCTACATTACTACACAGGAGTTTGAGATCTCAAACAGGACCATTAACCCCTATATTACCACACAGGAATTTGAGATCTAAAACAGTGACCATTAACCCCTACATTACCACACAGGAGTTGAGTTGAGATCTAAAAACAGTGACCATTAACCCCTACTTACACACGAGGTTTTGAGATCTAAAACATACCATTAACCCCTACATTACCACACAGGATTTTTGAGATCTAAAACAGTGACCATTACCCCTAGATTACCACACAGGAGTTTGAGATCACTAAAACAGTGACCATTAACCGCTACATACCACACAGAAGTTTGATATCTAAAACAGTGACCATTACCCCTACATTCCACACATGAGTTTAGATCTAAAACAGTGACCATTAACCCTACATTACACACAGGAGTTTGAGATCAAAAAAGTGACCATTAACCCCTACTTACATTACCACACATGATTTGATATATAAACCTGACCATTAACCCCTACATTACTACACAGGTGTTTGATGATAAAACATTACCATTAACCCTAAATTACTACACAGGAGTTTGATATCTAAAACAGTACCATTAACCCCTACATTACCACACAGGAGTTTGAGATCTAAAACTAGTGACCTTAAGGAAACTATACTCCACCCACCCCGCTCCTTACTCCATAGCTGCATAGTACCAGGTGAGGCCTAACATCGCCAAGTCCTCACCCTGGTACTTTCCCTAATCCTCACTACTTACCCGCAAATCTGCTTCGCCGATCGCTCCACCTTCCTCGCTCTCCTGCTTCATGACAGATCGGAGCAGGCAATAGGAAATACGCTCTGCAAGGAGGCGTGTCTCCATTGGCTGCCTCGACTGTCACTGACAGTAGAAGAGGTGGAACAGGTGGATCGGCGAAGCAGATTTGCGTAATTAGTGCAGGTAGTTAGGGAAGTACCCAGGGAGGACTTAGCGTTTGGTCCTCATCCTGGTACTATGCTGAGTGATCGGGGAAAGGTGAGTATATGCCTTTAACCCCTACATTATTAGACAGAGTTTGAGATCCAAAACAGGGACTCAAGCAGAGCTAATATGCTTTTTGCAAAGTGCTTAGTACAACGCAGGAATCTCAGGCAGGTACTTTCTGGGAGATTTACCCAGAGCCATAAGTGCATTGGGCAAATCTCACTATTGGATTTACCAGACTATGTGCGACTCTGGTGAATCTCACCCACACATAGAAATATTACGATGTGATGGCTGCGTGAGTGCCTGTTCTCGTATTCGCGCAGCTGACGCAAACCGAGACTTGCATGCCCACAGGCCTCCCAGGTAAATGAGGCCACTAGTGGGGACAAAAAGAATTGCATTTCCTCCTAAGAGGGAGGTGCAATAAATTGTGCTATCCCCTAAATCAGTAACATAGTATGAGGTTTGAATAAAGGCATGCGTCCAAAGCGCTAACCAAACCAATGCTAACAAGGACCAATTAGGTAAGCAGGGTCTTTCACTAATTTCATGCAATAAATTTAGCCTTAATTTTTGCATTACTTTATCAGACCCAATATTACACCTTTTCAAATTGGGAGCATTAAAAAGATTGTGACTTATTATTATATGGTCACAAAGTGGTTAATTCCTTGTCAGAATGGACTGTAGGTAAGTGATGATAAGAAAACTTACTGCATCTTCCCTTAGGGTTTATAGAACATAGTTCCTGCTAATGGACAGGATTTGCTTCCCATCCTTTGCCTAACATCTAATTCCAGTGTAGATGTATGTGTGTGTGCATGTGCATGTGTGTATGTGTGTATCGGGACGATCGTCTGAAAATCACATCTATTTGTCTCCCATTAGTTGCACTTCATTTTTCAGTTCACCTGGATCCAATTGACGAAGGGAAAGTAATGATTTGAACATAAATCATATCCTTCCAGTCAGATACAGAGTCCCATTTCCATGAAGGCACGTGGATTTATTGTTAAATAGGATGAGGTTTGCTTGTGGAGGAAAAGTTGCAATGGGCAGATCTGATTTAGCAATGTAAACAGATATGTCTGATTCACAGATAAAAGGGGAAGGCGTTCATCTGATGAGTTCGGTTGATTTTCTCCATATGTCTGTACTGTAAATAACAGAAATCTGGTTCTTTTAAAATCTGGCTGTGACACAGACACTGAAATCTGTTTATGAAATGGTCCCACCCTCTCCCTTGGCCTTTCTTTTGTGTACATTTTTGAACTTACCATTACACACAGAAAGGAAGTATGTGCTGTATATCCTTTAACAACAAAATGAAAGGAAGAACGTTTTTTTTTTGTTTAGTTTTGCAGATATCCACCACAAATGAATGGTTTATTAAAGGAGAACTAAAGTCTCTAGACAACACCTGCCCCATAGACAGTGCACATTCACAAATATACAGTGCACATCTCACCTCTCCCTTTTCTGTGACTACTAAGTTATTAATGAAATAAACCTATGTGTACTAGGGGTCAGCTCCCATTATCCCACCTTAACTGAGTGCCACCCAGCTAAGTGTATGCTGTACACTTCACAGGAAGTTGAAGTCTTTCCCTTAGAATTGACAGCCAAACATATACAGCACAGAGAATGCCTCTGTAGTTACTGATCATCTTACAGCAGATCCTACCTCTTTGAAAAGAACAGATATTTAACAGTGTTAAAGGGAATGTCACAATTTTTAAAATATTTTTTTATTCGTTTAACTAAGAACGGAAGGTGGAAGGTGGACCCTGTCAGTGAGAAGCCGACACCGAGAGATTTGCGGTAAGTTTCTTTCTTCTCTCCTGCAGGTTTTACTGAGAACGGTATGTAAGATATAGCGCATTTACCTCCCGTTCTTCAGTTAAACGAATAAAACATCCTTTAAACATAGGTGGACATACCCTTTAAAATAATCTCTTCTTCCTCCTTGCATTTCATATACTACATTAACCAAAAAAGAGTCTTCCTATAATGCACTTAGGGAAAAAAATAAGTAAGTCTTGAATTGAACTGTGACCTCATAGGCTGTCTGTTTTTAAATAAGTGCTTTAAACTGCTGAGCCGCCAGCATAACCAATAAATATCCTTTTGTTAGCACACTAGAAAGCAAAAATAAAGAGAACAGTAAAACCAGCTGACTATTTGTATTGTTTCATAAGTAAGTCTGGGAATTTTAAACCTGTAACCCCCCGGTTGTTGTTATATGTAAAAATGTAGTATTGTATGCTAAGCTACCAGAGATTCACAATAAAACATTTAGAAAACATTCAGGGTTATTCAATAAAAGTTCTTATCGTTTAAAATGGTGCTAATTTTGCCCCCAACCAATCAGATTATATAACATTTGAGTGCTAACATCTTTTGGTTGGGGCAAAATAGCACCATTTTAAACATAAGAACTTTATTGAATCTCCCTGTTTATCTTTTGCTAGGAACAGAATCTTACAATTATAGGTGTTCTAGGAATAAAAGCTTTCAACTAAATAAGTTGAGTTTCTTCTTAAGGACCCAAAAACATATGAATCTACATGCTAAATGCCATTCCATTAATGCATTCTGTTTGGCTAAACTGAAATCAATAAGCCTGCATCACATTTAAAGGGTATGTATACTGTAAATCCAACTTCATGTTACTAGATAGCTTAGGATTTAGATGTAGTAAGTGGGTGGGGTTTTTTCTTCTCAGCACCCTCCATACCCTACCTTTACTCCTTGATAACTTCTGTCTTCATCCTCTTGTCTCCTTGTGTTTTTAGCTTTGCCTCCACAAAATGTGCAAATCCCTTTGGCAAGCAAATACTGTTTCCATAGACTGTTACTGACGGCTGCTACTCAAAGCACTGGAAAGCAGAACACCAGAGCTGATGGGTAAAAAAATATATCTCTATTCAGGAGAATGACCGTGAAACAAGTCATACAGGGAGATTCAATTAAGTTCTTATCGTTTAAATGTGCTAATTTTGCCCCAACCAACTTTTAAACATTTGAAGCTACAATTTTGATTGGTTGGGGCAAAATTACACCATTTTAACAATAAGAACTTTTATTGAATAACCCTGATAGTCTTGGGGGATCCTCATGATTTTGTCAGTGACTTTGTTTAACCATGGTGTCATATGTGTGTGCAGCACTCCCCCTTTCCCTCTCCCCTCTGGTACCTCCTCCATGTCTCACTCCGGCTAACCGACAAGCTTTCATGTGCAAGTGAGTTAAAAAGTTCAACATCCTGAAAAACACGCACAGCAGCCAATGAGAAGAAGCTGTCCTGGAGACAAAGAAGGAGCTCTCGTACAGCTTAGATCTCTCCCATCATCAATCAGTGAAAGCTATTAAGAAGGGGGGGTCAAGTGCAGCCTTATATCTAACATCAAAGCTACCTCTCTCCCCATCTGCTAATGCTCCTATCTCTATGTTTATTACAGAGCAGGGAGGGGGGATCAAGTCACAGGGATTTGATTGACAGTCCAAGTAGGAGTAGAGGAAGCAATCAATAGTATTCTTCTAACTGGTGTGTCTCAGGACAGAGAGGGAATCTGAAAAAAGTGAAGACACTCTGGGGTTGGGGGGAATTATAGAACACATGGGAAAGAAAGAAAAAAAGTTCATTTCCCACTATAGATGCCCTTTAAGGTCTGTACACACGTATGATTTCTTGGCCGTCAAAAGACTCAGAGCAGAGACCACTTGCACGGCAAACACCTGTCTAGGCCATTGAAACGCGTTTTATTGCGTTCAGTCGGGCGATGTTCGTTCAATCCACCATGGCGACCAACGAACGATGCCCGAATCGAATGCATACACATGTGCAATTGTTGGTGGAAACGGCCATCGTCACATTGTACGCTCTCTTGGGGATTGTTCCTGGGGAGAAGAGTCATTCATGTGTACGGACTTATACTAATTATTGTTGTACATTACCTAGACTACACAACTTTTAAAATACTATTAAAATACGCAGTATCAGCCGAAAATAACCAAACATATATCCTTGACTGTTTTTCTTCTACCAAAATATTGCTCCAGGTGACTAATATATGTCTCCATGGTTTGTTTTACTCGCAGGTCCACATATCAGATGAAGTTTAGAACATCAGGCATTGATATTGATGTTCCATTACATTAGCTGGTTTAACAGATGATCTGGGCCAAACTACTTACTTTGGAACTCCACACATTCCTAGTACCTGAATAATGCAGGCACAAGATTCTTCAGAAAGTTCCTTTCTAATTCCTGAGTGCATAGGCATTAAAAGAGGAAACTGTGGTCTCCATATATTAAAAAAAAATAGGCTTGTAAAATACACTTCCTAGTCTGTCTGTCTATCTGAATCTGTGGCATCATATGATGAGCACCCCACCCCCAAAAAAACAATCTTTTCTGGAGCTAGTTCAGACCTTCAACCATTCTCTGTCCTTTCCTTACCTATGGACACCTTAAAGTCAATGGAGTCAAATAGTTCGAAAATTGGAATGAAATACAATTAAAATATCAATGGTAACTTAATGTAAATTGGGGACCTGGGAAATGGTCTGGGGAACATTTCGAATATCCAGGACATTCGAAAAATCGATTTTACTCTCATGTGCCCTACTTTCGAGCTCTCACGTTCGAACATTGATAATTATCCCATGAACGACTCACGGATTCGATAATTCAATATTTACTCGTGTATAGGTATAATAGTCACATTTTACTTGTGTGAATTCTGATGTTTACTCGCGAATAGGTATAATAGAACATTTTACTTGTGGATTCGATGTTTACTCGCGAATAGGTATAATAGACATTTTACTCGCGGATTTGATACTTGCGTATAGGTAATAAGACATTTTACTCTGATTTGATACTGTCACATAGGTATAATAGAACATTTACGTGCAGATTCGATATGTGCTCGCGAATAGGTAAAATAGAAATTTTACTCGCGGATTTGATATTTACTTGCGTATAGGTATAATAGACATTTTACTCGCATATTTGCACGCTTCGAACGTTCGAACATTCGATAATATCGAAAGTCCGGGCAAATATCGAAAGTGCAAAAAATTCGGATCCGGGATAGTTCGAGAAGTCCAAGTACGTGCGAACTCGGGTTCGAGTTCTAGTCAGCCATGTGCACTTTAAGCCACTGGATTTCTCTTTGACTTATTCTAAACCTACTTCTATAACTATTCTCCTACCTTCTGTATAACTTATTTTCTGACTTTTCATGCAGTACTCATCATGTGCGAAGGGAGAGGAAGCCGTGAGCAGACACACTAACAGCTCAAAGTGCATGCAAGCTAACTTCCCAGCATACAGCCATCCTTCATCAACTGAGCACCATACTATTTTACTATATAAATCATATTTTTGCAGATTGTAGGTAAGGGCTCTTTTTGCACTGGTACTTATGGTTTGTTTTTCTTGATTAATATGGGGTATCTAGACCAGATTATACATTCCCCTGTGTTACTGCACATTAAAAATAAACACATTATGACAGGGTTATAGTGTCTCACTCACTTTTAATGCATTAGATTACAATCAATGCAGCTATTATACTTATTAATCAGATCAGATTCCTGGTAACACCAAGTTACAACATGACAAACAATATCACAAGGCATGGTTAAGGTGGATATTTAAGGCTGGGAAAACTGAGAGAGGTTAGTAATTCAGTACAAAAGAAAAGTGCTGTTTATTATTTACAATGTGGCTGTTATACAGGAGACCACTTACACTGTAGCTATCAAACCGAATAGGAAGGAGACGCCACACAGTATTAACTGCAGAAATTGTACATTTATTCGGTGCTTCAGTCATTGTGCTATTGATTTAAAGGTGAATTATACTTACTTCTCCTGCCCCTCTTCCTTCTGCCATAATTAGTACCCAGGTGCATGCAAATCTCTGCAGGCAATAACACTGCACATGTTTAATTTTCCACTTCTATTGTGGCCAATAGCAGATGCACTCTTTGTAGAACACGTCTGTTAACAAGGTCTGGACTATGAGAGGCGAGAGTACCACAGGAGCAAAGGAAAGTTTAGGATAAAGGGACACTATACTGAAAAAAAGCTAGCCATCTTAATCTATAATTGAATCCAGCACACATTTTGTTTAGGAGCAGTATCCCTCCTCCCTCTTTTAACCACTCCCACTCCATCCGACTGACTGTCAGCCTGCACACAGCCACTCCAAACTGTCACCATTCCAGCTAAAGTAAAACTCTCACAGAAGAATAGTTTTTGAGAGCAAAGAACTTGATTGACAGCTGAAAGGTCCTCACCCTGGGTACTATTCAGGTTGGATCAGGGGAGGTGAATATAGTTTTCCTTTAAAAAAAATGTCATTAAGTAAAACTCCAAAAAGTTTTACTTTAAGTTATTGATCAGCCAAAATTGTTATGTGATATCTCTTCCGTGCATTGCCATTGCCGCCGGAGATTTACTTTGCAGTGGATAAGGAACGATACGTGATACACATTAGGACGAAAAGAGATTTTTTACTAATGGAAAGTTAACTTATGATTTTGGCAACCTGCTCATTTACTTTCGTTGATGTCCCTTTATCTATCTATTCTTTTTTTTTATTGAATTCTGATTAAAATTATTTGTTTTGAATTCCGCAAATCTGAAACACTTGTTAGACTTTGTTTCGGTAACCACAAGGAATATCCTTTTTTTTCTCACTTCTAAATCTGATACAGTTCCAGTGCTTTGCAGAATGTAAAAATAGTATTTTTAGGCAACAGATTAGGCAGAAGTATGAACCAGTATAAGGGGGTCGGACTTGGATAACATCTTCTCAAGAAATACATCACTTCCCAATATTCCATAGGAGGTCAGTAAGATAAATAAGCGTAGTTCTAACTTTCAACCAAACCTGTATCCCCTGTTGCTTTATGCAGTTTTTATGTTATGTTACTATACAGGTGATTGCTATGAATTAAAGGGAAAGTAAGTCTCTAATAACATTGACCCCAATAAGAGCACACAATTCACAAAGACACAGCAAGCTGTGTCTCACCTCTCTCTTACTGAGTGACTATGGGTATTATTAATTAACCTGGAATACTAGGGGTCTCTCAAGAATTCTACCTTAGCTGTGTGACACCCATTAAAGGGCATGTCCACCTCCCAAACTAAAATTTACCAACTACTGTGCCCCACTGTACAATTAAAAAATCCTTACCTTACTCCCTGCTCTTTATGGTTCTCCTGTAGTGGCCTCTTCAAATTTCAGGAAAACTGTAGGTGGAGCTTTCTTCCTGTCCAAAAGGTCTCTGCCTCTGTTGTGTCCTCTCAATAGCTTGCTGGCATGCCCAGTGGAGCCCCTCCCCCCCCCTTCCTCCCCTCCCGATTCCCACCCAGGCTGCTACTCCGATCGTAATTTCCTCTTTTTTATACAGTAGGGCATGCCCCCCCACCCCCACCATATAGTCTGGCATACAATTTGCTTATAATCTCTACTTACAGCAGCTCGTTCCAGCGCCGTTCTGCATTGATGGCAGCCGCGGGCTGTAATTGGCTGCTCTCCACCATCACAGCCATGGGTGCCATTCCAGCCACATGCGTATTTCTGGTGGGCAGGGGAGCCGGACCAGAATGGCGAGGGAATAAGGTGCAGTAGATAGAGATTAGAAGCAATTTTATGCCAGAATATAGCTGTTGTGGGTGGGGTGGCATCCCCTACAGTATATAAAAGTTAAAATGAGGGGGACATGCCCTTAAGTGTACACATTACATTTCACATTCCCTGCATGATCAACTGTAGAGATGGACAAAACTCTTAATTTCGTTCCGTTTTGGATTCCCGGATCTTGGAAAAATCCCGAAAATCGAAACGCAACTAATTTTCGATAATTTTCGAATGTACCGGGGCTAACTTTAGAAAATTATCGAAAATAGCCTTAAACGTTCTGCAAATCTCGAAAATAAGATCGAGACCATTTTTGAGTTTCCGATCGTATTTCGGGGGATTTTCAAACTTTGATGCTATTTTCGAAAATTATCGAAAATAGCCCTGTACATTTGAAAATTATCAAAATGCGTTCCTAAGTCCCGAAATCCGGACAATCCTCCGGATTCGGTGGATCATTTGGATTCGTACCAAGGAGTTTCGTGTCGGATCCGGGTTCGTATCGGACCCAGGTCCCATCTCTACTCATCAGATCAAAACAAGGAAACTGTACCTTCCTTCATAGAAGCTGATAGAAAGCCATTGTTACATTTTAGAGAACCTTCCTGTCACGGAACAGGTATTTTTAGCATGCTTTATTATGGTTCCCAACAGATTTCCGGCACAAAATATAAAAGTTAAAATATCATATCACAGTTGCTGGCGGTACAATGTTTTAAAGAAAGATTCAGATGGTTCCATTAAACAAATAAACTATAACAGTAAATAAAAATTGCGCTATTGAGTTATTCAAAAAGAAAGAAATGAAATAAAAAATGGTTACCTGTGCAATGTCTATTGAGAGCGCCGATTGTCATGCACTCGCCCGGCCCGCGCCGGAAGGTAGGTAAGGATGCAAATTCCTGTGGTTCAGGGGGGTCTTGTTGTGAATTGGTGGATGGAGTCGGGACAGAATTAACTTAGAGTTTGTGGGACTCAATCCATGGGTTCCAGATTTTTGAAATTTGTTTGAGCTTTCTGTGTCTATTCATAAGCTTAAGATATGGTAGGTCAGTGTTATTTATGTCTTGACCCACGCTTTTAGGTTTAGGGGTTTTGGTTGACATCCATCTTAATATGATCGCGTTCCTTGCGTAAAATAGAGTTGCCTGCAGAAGAGCCAATTCTGCACTAGTACCAAATATAGTCCTTCACCAGGCAAATAGGCAGGTTGATGGCTGGGGTTGAATGGTGGTGTGGTGTAGTTTATTCAGAAATTAAGTATTTCTGCCAGAATGAGGAGATTTTGGGGCATTCCCAATAAGATGTAGAAAATCAGCCCCCACTTGAGAACACTTGGGACATTTTGGACGTTTGCATTGTTATGTATTTTAGTTGTTTAGGAGTGTAGTATGTTTGGTGAATAATGTTGAATTGGAGATCAGTTTATTATTGGTTGCTGGTGAAGCTGTTGTATGTGAGTTGTATAAGTCTATCCTTGTTCATCAGGGAGTGGGGCTAGGAAGGGGAACCACTTGGTTTTGATTGATTCCGTAGCTGATAATTATTTGGCTGAGGAAGGTGTGTTTATATTTTTAGAGATTATACCTTTCATTCCTGGGTGTGTATATGCTGTAATTGGGGTGTTTAGATATTGTATCGTAGGAGGTGGGGAAACTAACCTTTAGAGCGTCGGGTGGTGTATCTGTAAGTAGCGGAAATGTGTTGTGTTAAATTTTGTGTGTAGTCTGGAGATTGGTGAAGGGGATTTTTTGGTTATTGCGTACCAGATCACCCACCGTTGTAACCCCATTCTTTCAGTTGTTTCTTCGGGGTGAAGAGAGAGAATTCTGGAGTAGTTTGTTACTCCAAGGGGTATGTTCATATTGTCCCTGCTTTGGAGGAGAAGATTAGAGAGATGCCATATTTTGACGGCTTGTTTATGTCAGGGCCTATTATATGTGGTTTGGGTGCTGCTAGTAGCATATATGGGCCAGTAAGGTTAAAGGTGGACATGAAATCAGATGCATGGGGGAGGGGTTGAGGGTTTAACCCAGGGTTGCAGGTTTTTAAGTTGTGAGGCCCAGTAAATAACAGTTGCAGATGTGGAAGGGCTAGATCACCCTTCCAATCTGCAACTGTATGCATTTAGTCAGCCCCTCTTCTGCCTTACCTGTCAACTCACCTCCTCTCCTGACAGCCGGTCTGCCACCAATTTCACCAGCCAGCCAAGCCCAGGCCTGCCACCCAGAACATATATCTAAACTGCTATGAAACTAAAGGCCAGGCCTACCTATGCCGACAGGCAATATAGACAAGCCATCCAGCCAGAACCAGACTGATCCTATCGCTCTAAGGCAGCCGAACATCAAGGTACTTGCTTGTCTGACGTTTTTTTTTTTCTTTAATGTGGTGGTGGCATTATGGGGCAAGTTAGAGATGGTTTAGGTACAGCCAGGAAAGAGTTTGAACAGGGGCAAGCACATGAAGTACATGAACACATATTTATGTTGAAGGTTTTGTCTTTTGGTGGTAAACCCTGTTTGGGCATTTCATAGCATTTCTCACCAATCTTTATGCAATGTTTGAGAATACCTGCCTTATTAGGATAAAATATATTCAAAGTAGTAATTTCTAGGTCTGCTGTTCAAGTATCCACTATAACACCATTTAGTTAGTTTCATTGAGATGTTTAAAAGTATCTACTCCCCTCTAGTGGCGGCCTACACTGTTTATGTGCTTCTGCCAGAATATAAGACCTAGAATACAAAACTTAGTCTGTTCACTCATTGAATTAACATTATTGGAGAAGCGTGTTATCCTTTGATGAAGCCTGGGCGGAGAGGGAGGCGGGAACACTGCTCCCTGATTCGTTTTAGCTACCTGCTGCCCAATTTGATTTCTATTTAGTTACTGCTTGCACAATTGCACAATCCTTTATGCCTGGTTAATTCAGTTACTATTTTGCTCTTTAATTTCATTGTAGAACAGAAGCCTACCTAATCTTGCCCTAAATGTTGGGCAGTGTTTTTTAGATTACCAGCCAGAATATTTAACAATGGTTACCATTAACAGGGACGTAACTACCAGGAGAGCGGGGTAGGGGGGCTCTCTTATTTCCCCTGTGACAGATATAGCCTCTTTCCAGAAAACCACTGTAATGAAGGCAGGGATGGGAGCCCCATCATAGTTTGCCTGGGGGCCCATTGATCCCTAGTTAATAATATTACTTTATTTATTATCAAAAGTAATTGTATATTGATGCATAGGGAGCTGTTCCTGGTTAATTATTTATTTGCCTTGTAAGGAGAATAGGGTTCTAAAAATATCTTTCTTTGATAACTTATCTCTAAAGGGTGGTACAGAGGGTGATTTTGCACGTGACCAGCGTCAATCAAGCGTTGTGCGGCATTTGTTTGATTCGATTATCAAATAACTATTTTTTATAACCAGCAGAACATGAAAATTAAGGCATTGAGCAAAGTTTAGTTTTCTTTAAAATACACTTCAAAGATGGTGCAGTATCTTAACTGTTTTAAAAGCAGCTTTGTAGCAATGTGGACCAGAATGGGTTGTGCCCGCCAAGCCTCTTATTATAATTTTTTTTTAACCTATTTCAAACGTGCTTCGCTGATTTCCATACCTTAAGCTGGGTACCCATGATTGTATCATTTGTCCCGACTGAAGATGGGATCCTGATCGACATGGGCCCCCTCGGTTTCGAAATCCGATGATCCGTCGGGATTTCGGAGCCTATTCTCTTTAATTATAGATGTTCAAGGATTATCGAAAATAGCCTTGAACGTAAAATAATCCTTGAAAAAATGATTGGAAACTCGAAAGTAGTCTCCAATCCATTTTTGAGATTATTGAATTTCATAATCCTCAAAAATAGCCTTGAACATTCAATAGTAATTGAAAATTTGTTCCGTTTTCGGTATTTTTCTGATCTTCAAGGATTTCTCCCGACTCCGGGAATCTGAAACAGAACGAAACTGGTGAGTTTCGTCCAGCTCTAATCCACCACCCCTATTCGGCACCCCTGTTCGGTTTGCCAGGACAAGGACTGTCGTTCATGGCAAAGTAGCTTTGTCCGACAGTTTGTTTCGACCGAGTGTGCAATCCATATAGGGCCGCACGATTGACCTTGGTTTCGGACTCATCAATCACCGTTTTTAATTCGGACGGAAAAACAAATGCAGACGTAGGTCGCAGACAGCACTAAAACCTATGACCCAGGAAACAAAAATGGAATGTAGAAATAACCTTGCAAACGATTGTGCTGTACCCCATATTTCTGCCAGGGTTGTTTACAGCACTTATTGTATTTGAGCACTATATCTGGTATAGGGGCCACTTACCCAGATGCCTGTTGTCTCCTCTGTAGTATTAATTTTCTTCTATCTTTAGATACCATGAGCATACAGGAACCCGTGATATGTAAGTATTTGTTGTCTCTTGAGAATTTCTAGTGTTGTTTTACATTTTCCAACATAGAATCCTCTTTCATTTTTTATGCATAAGCCTTTTTTTTTCCTTTTGTGATCCTAACCAAAACATTTTTCTTCAGCAGTTAGGGTTGGTGTCAAAACAGTAATTATTTAAAGGACATCTATACCTAATGGAACTTTTAAAACCAGCAGGACAATACATATCACAAAAATTATATATACAAAATGACACCTCGCTTGCTTTCACAGCAAGACCCGTGCTGGCTTAAAGGTGGCCATACTCTGTGCGATATTCCTTACCCGACCGAGCGCTCATGCGACTGCGTGCGATCAAACGCCGGAACACCTCTCCCGATCTATATTCGACCGAAATGCGATTGCAAAATGAATGGTTTTGCCACCGCAGGTCGGTCGAATATAAGGTCGGGAGAGGCGGTTCCGGCAGGATTGATGAATGTCCCAATGAGCGCTCGGTCGGGATACTATATCGCACACACATGTATGGCTACCTTAAACATTGTAATAGGGATTTGCAATTAGGAGAAATAAGACTCGGAGAGGTTATTATTAGTCATGGCTAGTCAATTATTAGTTTTCTAGACATTAAGCCCGCTACATAACGGCCGCTAGAAGCACAGAGTGCCACCCTAGTGTCCTAAGGCCAGAGTTCCCCCTCTCCCCAAATCCAGAGACCCCCTCTGTCCCAAATCCAGGGCTCCCCCTCTGTACCAAATCCAAGCCCCCCCCCCTGTACCAAATCCAGCCCCCTGTACCAATCCGCCCCCCGTCCCAATCCAGGGCTCCCCCTCTATACCCAAATCCAAGTCCCCCCTTCCAAATCCAAGCCCCCCCCATTCCAAATCCAAGCCCCCCCCCCGTACCAAATCCACCCCCCCCCCCGTCCCAAATCCAGCCCCCCCTGCAGTCCCAATCCAGGTCCCCGTCTGTCCAATCCAGCCCCCCCTCTGTCCCAAATCCATGGGGCCCCTCTCAACAACCTTACCCTGCAGTTGTTTAATTGCTGTTCTCCCTCCGTGTTTCCTGTGTTTCTCCCTCTAGTGTTGAGTCAATAGGAACTGCAGACACTCTCCTCTAGTGGTGAGTCAATAGGAAATGCAGAGACTCTCCCTCTAGTGGGAGTCAATAGGAACTGCAGAGACTCTCCTCTATGGTGGATCAATAGGAACTGCAGAGACTCTCCCTCTAGTGAAGTTAATACAACTGCAGTGACACCACACGGACACACACTTGGGTTTTTATTATATATGATTATACTTCCCATAATTCTGTCCTGCACTAGACTGGGCTGCACCATAATGGACAGCTTTAAAGTAGACAATCATTAAAGAACTAGAATTTTTTTTCTACATTTCCCCCCTAAACTCGCTACTGAAATACGTGCCCACGCATATGATAAATAAACTCGTTACAATGTTCACTACCCCGTCTTCAATGTTCAACCCTTATCCTAGAAAATCCTTGCATATTGCTCATATAAGGCATCTCAGCAGCATTAACTGCTGCAATTGGAGGGAAGAATTATAAAAAGCGAAGGCAAACATCAGAGCCAAGATTCTTTGGTTTGGCAGAATGGGGATGATAATATACATTTTCTTGTGGGGTAGGCAAGCCCTTTAATATCAAAATTGCTTTATGCATAATGGCAGAAGAACATAAATTAATGCGACATATTAAACATTAGCTAGTTTAGACCTATCTATGAAATGGCACCTTCGGATCTTTTTAGATTCAGAAAAAAAAACCTACAATGTCTTTCTTCTGCCTAGGGTGTATAAAGACAGGGCAAGGCAAATACAAAGTCTGCAGACTTTAAAAAAGTGATTAAAAAGGTTTGACATTTGAGGTTGCATGACTTCCAATTCAGGGATCGGAATATCACATATCTTCTATGGTGCTTGATGTTTTCTAGCTGCAACCAAGCAATTGCTCCCACATGCAATACATGTCCTTGTGATTGCACGTCAGGAGGTACTGTGAAAAGAGAAATAAAAAACAGATAAACACGTTTCAGCAGGTGTAACCTATGTTTAGGAGAAACTAATTCCCTGGGAGATTACAGGCTCTTAGAGGGGTCAGTAATTAGTCTCACACCAGCTGTTGAGAATCATTTGCTTCATACGCTGGATCTTCACAACAGTTTTTATCTTACTAGTGAAAGATAAAAGGGGTAGGTAAAAGGAATTTGCAATAAAGAAAAATCTAGAATGTGCTAGTTTATGAAGATGAGAAAGATTGCAGCGTCATTCTTGAAAGGTCTATGGACGTTAGTATATGTATTACATATTCATTTGTTTCTATAATATCTATCTTAACATGTTAATGACTGCACATGTATTTTAGCCATTAAAGTACCCAGGGTGGGGACCTGAACAATACTATACTTAGCTAACTATATTAGCCTTACCTAAAGAATTCTTGCTAGGTATAGTGTGCCCCACCCCCTGGCTGTGTCCAGGCCTGGTGAATGTGAAGAGGTGCTCTGTAAGAAGTTTGTCTGTTTGTCTTTCTATTTTCCGAGTACAGATTCAGGGACGGAGGGAGGCAGGGCACACTTGACCCAGTCAATTAGATAAACCTCCAATCTAAAAATTGTTTGTATAATATATAATATATATATATTATATATATATATTATATATATAAAAGTATGTTGACAAAGGCTCAGACCAGGGGCTGAAACGTTGCCTGTAATGTAATGCAAGCAAATAAGGATGAGTTCATTAAAAAAATTAAGTAGGATCATATCACCTACGCGTTAACAAACAGGCCGTCATCAGGCCTTCATCAGAATCTGTTGGCAATTATATACCCTGGAAATCACAATTAGCATATGACAACCAGGTGTTAGGGACCTTCTGATGCACGTTGTGGTTTGCATTTAGACTGAGAGTTGTTATCAAAACTTCCCAAGGTAAGTTGTCAAAACAGCATTGTACATGGAAGACAGCAGGTCTATTCAGGCTCATAAATGGCCTCCTGGACACCTCTCTTGAACCAGTCTGTTCCTTGCCAAGATGTTGAAATTATGGCCTTTTTCTTAAGATGCATGTACACCGCCGAATCCTGACACGAGCAATAAGTTCTTCTGTGCTGGGCAATATGTTGGTGCAGCTGCGGTTTAGAGATGGCCGAAACGCACTACTTTCGTCGGTTTCGGGATTTTCGATATCTTCGGATCCAAAAATCCAAAACCGGAACAATTCAATACTTTCTAAGTGGGCTAATTTGATATTTTCAAAAATAGTCTTGAACGTTAGAAAATTATCGAAAATACGTTCGGAGACCATTTTCAGTTTCGCGTATTTTTTTGAAGATTTTCGAAGTTCAAGGCTATTTCGAAAATTATCGAAAATAGCCTAGAAAGTTCAGTTTTTGAAAATAGTCTCCGATCGTTTTTCGATCATTTTCGAGGTTCGAGGCATTATGAAATGATCAAAAATAGCCCTGTACTTTCGAAATAATATGAAAATTTCTTCGAAGTCCACAAATACAGAGGATCCGTTTAGATTTGGACGGATTTTCGGATTTCGGAACCGAGGGGTTCCGGTTGGATCCGGGGTTGTGTGCGAACCTGGATCTCATCTCTACTGCTGTTTGGTCTCCCCACATACAAATCAAAGCAATGGTCACTGCACATGTGATGTTGCTCTTTTATTGTTTCACTATTGGTTCCTTTGAGGTTTGTGGTATCAATTGCGGGCTCGGTGTTTTTTGAAAATTATTCTTAATTTGTTGGAGACCCCTGCACATATGGGATGACCATGTTCTTTCTTCTGTTTGCTTGCCTGTTTCTGTGTGGTATTTGTGTTCTTTTCTTTTCTTCTGCCCCTTGTAATGATGAGTCCCTCGTTTTGATTCGGAAAATCTGCAGATCAGACATATTTATTGGAATTTTAGGAAATCGACAATTAGATTGAGTTTGAAAATCGAAACTTCCTATGGAGAATTCTAAAAATTCCAATTCAAATGATTTCAAATCGAATTTCCGGAAATTCAACTCACCATTTTCTTTCCTCTCTAGTGCCTAGTGATCAGTTACCTGCCCCCTACCCCAAATGATATATTAAGCTCTACGTTAAATGCAGTATTTGCACGAGTTAGACGATTCCCGTACCCTTAATCTCTTTATAAGCTTGAGTGCATATAGAGAAGGCTGCAGGGAGGTTCATCAGTCAATCATTGGCCATGATGTCAGATGATTTCATGGCCATGATTGATTGCAGGGAGGTGAAGGCATACTTGTCAGAATGGGGCAATACTCTGACTGCACCAGAGCTAAACAGAGCACAGAGCTAAACTAGCGATAGGGCGGTGGGCAGGGTAGAGAATGTAGGCACTATTTTATTACCTTTAGGTGCATAAACAAATATAAACATATAGAATTATTTTTTTCCATTGCCAAAGATACAGTTTAGCTCTTCTGTGACTTTAATTTATACAAGTGCATAATTTTATACCCTGCCTATAATTTCTGTTGTGGCACAAGAAGATGTTACCTAATTGAACATCCTCGGAAAATCAGTAATCAGGAGTTTAGCTTCATTCATAAAAATCCCCAAGTGAATACAAATACTTAACAATCAGACAAAGATTTCCATCTCCACGAAACTGTCAAAATAATTTCCCATTATATCTCTTGGTGTAACAATACTGCCTCCTAGAGGCAAAAGAAAAGAGAGGGATAAAAATACAATTTTGCATTGTTGTGTGCATTTTTCAATGCGTTGCTGTGTTATTTTTTAAAAGATCACAAACTAGTAATTATAGAATGCGCACACAAATGGTGTAATAACCATTGTTGTGCGATTTACTCCACTGTCCTATTAAGTTGTAATGGTATCTGAATGTGTAAAATGCACGCAGCTGTGCGTTATTGTGTTAAATTTTCCCAAAAAGCTGCACTGATGCCATAATGAATAGGATAGAACACTGGCAAGCTAATAGTTGCCACTACCAGATTATTCCATCACTTTAGGCCAGTGAGGCAAACCTATTAGAGTGCCCAAACTGCAACCCAAAACCTCTCTGTTTATTGCATAGTGCCAACATGATCATTTAACCTGAATACAGAGTTTTTACTTTAGAAAAAAACAACTCAAAAAATACACAGACCAATCTAGTAGATAGAATTGATTATAGATTACCCATTAACCCCTACATTACCACACAGGGTTGATATCTAAAACAGTGACCAAACCCCTTACATTACCACAAGGAGTTTGATATCTAAAACAGTGCACATTAACCCCTACATTACCACACAGGAGTTTGATATCTAAAACAGTGACCATTAACCCCTACATTAACACACAGGAGTTTGATATCTAAAACAGTGACCATTAACCCCTACATTACCACACAGGAGTTTGATATCTAAAACAGTGACCATTAACCCCTACATTACTACACAGAAGTTTGATATCTAAAACAGTGACCATTAACCCCTACATTACCACAGAGGAGTTTGATATCTACAACAGTGACCATTAACCCCTACATTACCATACAGGAGTTTGATATCTAAAACAGTGAACATTAACCCCTACATTACTAAACAGGAGTTTGAGATCTAAAACAGTGACCATTAACCCCTACATTACCACACAGGAGTTTGAGATCTAAAACAGTGACCATTAACCCCTACATTACCACACAGGAGTTTGAGATCTAAAACAGTGACCATTAACCCCTACATTACCACACAGGAGTTTGAGATCTAAAACAGTGACCATTAACCCTACATTACTACACAGGGGTTTGATATCTAAAACAGTAACATTAACCCCTACATTACCACACAGGAGTTTGAGATCTAAAACAGTGACCATTAACCCCTACATTACCACACAGGAGTTTGAGATCCAAACAGCAACCATTAACCCCTACATTACCACACAGGAGTTTGAGATCCAAACAGTGACCATTAACCCCTACATTACTACACAGGAGTTTGATATCTAAAACAGTGACCATTAACCCCTACATTACCACACAGAAGTTTGATATCTAAAACAGTGACCATTAACCCCTACATTACCACACATGAGTTTGAGATATAAAACAGTGACCATTAACCCTACATACTACACAGGAGTTTGATATATAAAACAGTGACCATTAACCCCTAAATTACTAACAGGATTTGATATCAAAACAGTGACCATATACCCTACATTACCACACAGGAGTTGAGATCTAAAACTGTGACCATTAACCCCTCATTATTAGACAGGAGTTTGAGATCCAAAACAGGGACTCAAGCAGAGTGAATATGCTTTCGCAAAGTGCTTAGTACAACGCAGGATCTCAGGCAGGTATTTCAGGGAGATTCACCAGAGCATAAGCGCATTGGGCAAATCTCACGTATTGGATTTACCAATAATATTTAACGCCAGCTATAATGTTGCAAGACTTACATGCAAACAGCCGTTGCAGTTGTGATGGCTGCGTGAGTGCCTGTTCTCGTATTCGCGCAGCTGACGCAAACGAGACTTGCATGCCCGCAGCACTCCCAGGTAAATGAGGCCACTAGTGGGGACAAAAAGTATTGCATTTCCCCCCTAAGAGGGAGGTGCAATAAATTGTGCTATCCCCTAAATCAGTAACATAGTATTGAGGTTGAATAAAGGCATGGTCCATTAAGTCCAACCTAAAGTAACGCTAACCAAACCAATGCTAACCAAGGTACCAATTAGGTATCAAGTGTCTTTCACTAATTTCATGCAATAAATTTAGCCTTAATTTTGCACTTACTTATCAGACCCAATATTAAACCTTTTCAAATGGAGCATTAAAGCAAGATTGTGACTTATTATTAATGGTCACAAAGTGGTTAATTCCTTGTCAGAATGACTGTAGGTAAGTCATGATAAGAAAACTTACTGCATCTTCCCTTAGGGGTTTATAGAACATAGTTCCTGCTAATGGACAGGATTTGCTTCCCATCCTTTGCCTAACATCTAATTCACAGTGTAGATGTATGTGTGTGTGCATGTGTGTGTATGTGTGTATCGGGATGATCAGTCTGAAAATCACATCTAATTTGTCTCCTCATGTAGTTGCACTTCATTTTTCAGTTCACCTGGATCCAATTGACGAAGGGAAAGTAATGATTTGAACATAAATCATATCCTTCCAAGTCAGATACAGATGTCCCATTTCCATGAAGGCACGTGGATTTATTTGTTAATAGGATGAGGTTTGCTTGTGGAGGAAAAGTTGCAATGGGCAGATCTGATTTAGCAATGTAAACAGATATGTCTGATTCACAGATAAAAGGGGAAGGCGTTCATCTGATGAGTTCGGTTGATTTTCTCCATATGTCTGTACTGTAAATAACAGAAATCTGGTTCTTTTAAAATCTGGCTGTGACACAGACACTGAAATCTGTTTATGAAATGGTCCACACTCTCCGCTTGGCCTTTCTTTGTTGTACATTTTTGAACTTACCATTACACAGAAAGGAAAGTATGTGCTGTATATCACTTTTACAAAACAAATGAAAGGGAAGAACGTTTTTTTTGTTTAGTTTTGCAGATATCCACCCACAAATGAATGGTTATTAAAGGAGAACTAAAGTCTCTAGACAACACTGCCCCAATAGACAGTGCACATTCACAAAGATACAGTGCACATCTCACCTCTCCCTTTTCTGTGACTACTAAGTTATTAATGAAATTAACCTATGTGTACTAGGGGTCAGCTCCCATTATCCACCTTAACTGAGTGCCACCCAGCTAAGTGTATGCTGTACACTTCACAGGAAGTTGAAGTCTTTCCCTTAGAAGCTGACAGCCAAACATAAAACAGCACAGAGAATTGCCTCTTATAGTTACTGATCATGCTACAGCAGATCCTACCTCTTTGAAACAGAACAGATATTTAACAGTGTTAAAGGGAATGTCCAACAATTTTTAAAATATTTTTTATTCAGTTTAACTGAAGAACGGAAGGTGGAAGCGTGGACCTGTCAGTGAGAAGTCGACACCGAAGAGATTTGCGGTAAGTTTCTTCTTCTCTCCTGCAGGTTTTACTGAAGAACGGTATGTAAGATATAGCACATTTACCTCCCGTTCTTCAGTTAAACTGAATAAAACATCCTTTAAACATAGGTGGACATACCCTTTAAAAATAATCTCTTCCTCCTTGCATTTCATATACTACATTAACAAAAAATGAGTCTTCCTATAATGCACTTAGGGGAAAAAAATAAGCAAGTCTGTGAATTTGAACCTGTGACCTCATAGGCTGTCTGTTTTTAAAATAAGTGCTTTAAAATGCTGAGCCGCCGCAGCATAACCAATAAATATCCTTTGTTAGCAACAGAATAGAAGCAAAAAAAATAAAGAGACAGTAAAACCAGCTGACTATTTTGTATTGTTTCATAAGTAAGTCTGGGAATTTAAACCTGTAACCTCATGGGTTGTGTATATGTAAAAATGTCGTATTGTTCTAAGCTACCAGAGTTCACAATAACTTTAGAAAACATTCAGGGTTATTCAATAAAAGTTCTTATCGTTTAAAATGGTGCTAATTTTGCCCCCAACCAATCAGATATTATATAACATTTGAGTGCTAACATCTGATTGGTTGGGGCAAAATTAGCACCATTTTAAATGATAAGAACTTTTATTGAATCTCCCTGTTTATCTTTTGCTAGGAACAGAATCTTACAATGTATAGGTGTTCTAGGAATAAAAGCTTTCAACATAAATAAGTTGAGTTCTTCTTTAAGACCCAAACACATATGAAATCTACATGCTAAATGCCATTCCATTAAATGCATTCTGTTTGGCTAAACTAAAATCAATGAAGCCTGCATCACATTTTAAAGGGTATGTATACTGTAAATCCAACTTCATGTTACTAGATAGCTTAGGATTTAGATGTTAAGTGGGTGGGGTTTTTTTCTTCTTCTAGCACCCTCCCATACCCTACCTTTACTCCTTGAAACTTCTGTCTTCATCCTCTTGTCTCCTTGTGTTTTTAGCTTTGCCTCCACAAAATGTGCAAATCCCTTTGGCAAGCAAATACTGTTTCCATAACTGTTACTGACGGCTGCTACTCAAAAGCACTGGAAAGCAGAACACCAGAGCTGATGGGTAAAAAAAAGATTATCTCTATTCAGGAGATGACCGTGAAACAAGTATCATACAGGGAGATTCAATTAAAGTTCTTATCGTTTAAAATGTGCTAATTTTGCCCCAACCAATCTTATTAAACATTTGAAAGCTAAAATTTTGATTGGTTGGGGCAAAATTATCACCATTTTTAACAATAAGAACTTTTATTGAATAACCCTGATAGTCTTGGGGGATCCTCATGATTTTTGTCAGTGACTTTGTTTAACCATGGTGTCATATGTGTGTGCAGCACTCCCCCCTTTCCCCTCCCCTCTGTTACCTCCTCCATGTCTCAACTCCGGCTAACCGACAAGCTTATCATGTGCAGTAGGAGTTAAAAGTTCAACATCCTGAAAAACACGCACAGCAGCCAATAGAAAGCAAGCTGTCCTGGAGACACAGAAGAAGGAGCTCCGTACAGCTTATGATCTCTCCCATCATCAATCAGTGAAAGCTATTAAGAAGGGGGGTCAAGTGCAGCCTTATATCTAACATCAAAGCTACCTCTCTCCCCCTGCTAATGCTCCTATCTCTATGTTTATTACAGAGCAGGGAGGGGGGATCAAGTCACAGGGATTTGATTGACAGTCCAAGTAGGAGTAGAGGAATGCAATCACGTATTCTTCTAACTGGTGTGTCTCAGGACAGAGAGGGAATCTGAAAAAAGTGAAGACACTCTGGGGGTTGGGGGGAATTATAGAACACATGGAAAGAAAGAAAAAAAAGTTCATTTTCCCACTATAGATGCCCTTTAAGGTCTGTACACACGTATGATTCTTTGGCCGTCAAAAGACCTCAGAGCAGAGACCACTTGCACGGCAAACACCTGTCTAGGCCATTGAACGCACGTGTTTATGCGTTCAGTCGGGCGATGTTCGTCAATCCACCATGGCGGACCAACGAACGATGCCCGATCGAATGCATACACATGTGCAATTGTTGGTGGAAACGGCCATTCGTCACATTGTACGCTCTCTTGGGGATTGTTCCTGGGGAGAAGAGTCATTCATGTGTACGGACTTATACTAATTATTGTTGTACATTAACCTAGACTACACAACTTTTAAAATACTTTTAAAATACTATTAAAATACGCAGTATCAGCCGAAAATAACAAACATATATCCTTGACTGTTTTTTCTTCTACCAAAATATTGCTCCAGGCTGAGCTAATATATGTCTCCATGTGTACCTAGTAAGGATAAACAAACCATCCCGGGGTTTGTTTTACTCGCAGGTCCACATATCAGGATGAAGTTTAGAACATCAGGCATTGATATTGATGTTCCATTACATTTAGCTGGTTTAACCAGATGATCTGGGCCAAAACTTACTTTGGAAACTCCAGCACATTCCTAGTACCTGAATAATGCAGGCACAAGAATCCTCTTGAAAGTACCTTTCTAATTCCTGAGTGCATAGGCATTAAAAGAGGAAACTGTGGTCTCCATATTATTAAAAAAAAATAGGCTTGTAAAATACACTTCCTAGTCTGTCTTGTCTATTTGAATCTGTGGCAGGCATATGATGAGCACCCCACCCCCAAAAAAAGAACAATCTTTTCTGGAGCTAGTTACAGACCTTCAACCATTCTCTGTCCTTTCCTCTACCTATGGACACCTTAAAGTCAATGGGAGTCAAATAGTTCGAAAAGTTGGAATGAAATACAATTAAAATATCAATGGTAACTTAATGTAAATGGCTATGGGACCTGGGAAATGGTCTGGGGAACATGTTCGAATATCCAGGACATTCGAAAAATCGATTTTACTCTCATGTGCGCTACTTTCGAGCTCTCACGTTCGAACATTTGATAATTATCCCATGAACGACTCACGGATTCGATAATTCAATATTTACTCGTGTATAGGTATAATAGACATTTTACTTGTGGATTCGATGTTTACTCGCGATAGGTCCTAATAGACATTTTACTTGTGGATTCGATGTTTACTCGCGAATAGGTATAATAGACATTTTACTCGCGGATTTGATACTTGCGTATAGGTATAATAGACATTTTACTCGTGGATTTGATACTTGCACATAGGTATAATAGACATTTTACATGCAGATTCGATATGTGCTCGCGAATAGGTAAAATAGAAATTTTACTCGCGGATTTGATATTTACTTGCATATAGGTATAATAGACATTTTACTCGCATATTTGCACGCTTCGAACGTTCGAACATTCGATAATTATCGAAAGTCCGGGCAAATATCGAAAGTGCAAAAAATTCGGATCCGGGATAGTTCGAGAAGTCCAAGTACGTTCGAACTCGGGTTCGAGTTCTAGTCAGCCATGTGCACTTTAAGCCACTGGATTTCTCTTTGACTTATTCTAATACCTACTCTATAACATATTCTCCTACCTTCTGTATAACTTATTTTCTTGACTTTTCATGCAGTACTCATCATGTGCAGAAGGGAGAGAAGCCGTGAGCAGACACACTAACAGCTCAAAGTGCATGCAGCTAACTTCCCCAGCATACAGCCATCTTCATCAACTGAGCACCATACTATTTTACTATATAAATCATATTTTTGCAGATTGTAGGTAAGGGCTCTTTTTGCACTGGTACTTATGGTTTGTTTTTCTTGATTAATATGGGGTACTAGACCAGATTATACATTCCCCTGTGTTACTGCACATTAGAAAATAAACACATTATGACAGGGTTATAGTGTCTCACTCACTTTTAATGCATTTAGATTACAATCAATGCAGCTATACTGATTAAATCAGATCAGATTCCTGGTAAACCAAAGTACAACATGACAAATCAATATCACAAGGCAATGGTTAAGGTGGATATTTAAGGCTGGGAAAACTGAGAGAGGTTAGTAATTCAGTACAAAAGAAAAGTGCTGTTTATTATTTACAATGTGGCTGTTATACAGGAGGACCACTTACACTGTAGCTATCAAACCGAATAGGAAGGAGACGCCACACAGTAATTAACTGCAGAAATTGTACATTTATTTCGGTGCTTCAGTACATTGTAGCTATATTGATTTAAAGGTGAATTATACTTACTTTCTCCTGCCCCTCTTCCTTCTGCCATAATTAGTACCCAGGGTGCATGCAAATCTCTGCAGGCAATAACACTGCACATGTTTAATTTTCCACTTCTATTGTGGCCAATAGCAGATGCACTCTTTGTAGAACACGTCTGTTAACAAGGTCTGGACTATGAGAGGCGGAGAGTACCACAGGAGCAAAGGAAAGTTTAGGATAAAGGGACACTATACTGAAAAAAAGCCTCATCTTAATCTATAATTGAATCCAGCACACATTTTGTTTAGGAGCAGTATCCCTCCTCCCTCTTTTAACCACTCCCACTTCCATCCGACCTGACTGTCAAGCCTGCACACAGCACTCCAACTGTCACCATTCCAGCTAAAGTAAAACTGCTCACAGAAGAATAGTTTTTGAGAGCAAAGAACTTGATTGACAGCTGAAAGGTCCTCACCCTGGGTACTATTCAGGTGTGGATCAGGGGGAGGTGAATATAGTTTTCCTTTAAAAAAAATGTCATTAAAGTAAAACTCCAAAAAGTTTTACTTTAAAGTTATGATCAGCCAATAAATTGTATTGTGATATCTCTTCCGTGCATTGCCATTGCCTGCGGAGATTTACTTTGCAGTGGATAAGGAACGATACGTGATACACATTAGGACAGAAAAGAGATTTTTTACTAATGGAAAGTTAACTTATGATTTTGGCAACCTGCTCATTTACGTTTCGTTGATGTCCTTTATTCTATTCTTTTTTTTATTGAAATTCTGATTAAAATTATTTGTTTTGAATCTCAGCAAATCTGAAACATATGTTTAGACTTTGTTCGGTAACCACAAGGAATATCCCTTTTTTTCTCCCTTCTAAATCTGATACAGTTCCAAGTGCTTTGCAGAATGTAAAAATAGTATTTTAAGGCAACAGATTAGGCAGAAGTATGAACAGTATAAGGGGGGTCGGACTTGGATAACATCTTCTCAAGAGAATACATCACTTCCCAAATATTCCTATAGGAGGTCAGTAAGATAAATACAGCGTAGTTCTAACTTTCAACACAATGTACCCTGTCTGCTTTATGCAGTTTTAGGTTATGTTACTATACAGGTGATTGCTTATGAATTAAAGGGAAAGTAAAGTCTCTAAATAACATTGACCCCAATAGACAGAGCACATTCACAAAGACACAGCAAGCTGTGTCTCACCTCTCTCTTAGCAGTGACTTATGGGTAATTTATTAACTTAACCTGTGAATACTAGGGGTCAGCTCAAAGAATCTACCTTAGCTGTGTGACACCCATTTAAAGGGCATGTCCACCTCCCAAACTAAAAATTTACCAACTACTGGCCCCACTGTACAATTAAAAAAAATCCTTACCTTACATCCCTGCTCTTTATGGTTCTCCTGTAGTGCCTCTTCAAAGTTCAGGAAACTGTAGGGTAGGAGCTTTCTTCCTGTCCAAAAGGTCTCTGCCTCTGTTGTGTCCTCTCAGAGGCTGCTGGCATGCCCAGTGGAGCCCTCCCCCCCCCTTCCTTCCTCCCTCCCGATCCCACCCAGGCTGCTACTCCTGTAGCGTAATTTCCTTTTTTTATACAGTAGGGCATGCCCCCCCACCCCCAACCACTATAGTCTGGCATACAATTTGCTTATAATCTCTACTTACAGCAGCTCGTTCCAGCGCCGTTCTGCATTGATGGCAGCCGCGGCTGTAATTGGCTGCCTCTCCACCAATCACAGCCATGGGTGCCAGTCCAGCCACATGCTTGTATTTCTGGTGGGCAGGGGAGCCGGACCAGAATGGCGAGGGAATAAGGTGCAGTAGATAGAGATTAGAAGCAAATTTTTATGCCAGAATATAGCTGTTGTGGGTGGGGTGGCATCCCCTACAGTATATAAAAAGTTAAAAATGAGGGTGGACATGCCCTTTAAGTGTACACAGTACATTTCACATTCCCTGCATTGATCAACTGTAGAGATGGACAAAACTCATTAATTTCGTTCCGTTTTTGGATTCCCGGATCTTGGAAAAATCCCGAAAATCTGAAACCGAAACTAATTTTCGATAATTTTCGAATGTACGGGGCTACTTTAGAAAATTATCGAAAATAGCCTTGAACGTTCGAAAATTCTCGAAAATAAGATCGGAGACCATTTTTGAGTTTCCGATCGTATTTTCGGGGATTTTCAAACGTTTGATGCTATTTTCGAAAATTATCGAAAATAGCCCTGTACATTTGAAAATTATCAAAAATGCGTTCCTAAGTCCCGAAATCCGGACAATCCATCCGGATTCGGATGGATCATTTGGATTTCGGAACCAAGGAGTTTCGTGTCGGATCCGGGTTCGTATCGGACCCAGGTCCCATCTCTACTCATCAGATCAAAACAAGGAAACTGTACCCTTCCTTCATAGAAGCTGATAGAAAGCCATGTTACAGTTTAGAGAACCTTCCTGTCACGGAACAGGTATTTTTTTAGCATGCTTTATTATGGTTCCAGCACAGATTTTACGGCACAGAAATATAAAAGTTAAAATATCATATCACAGTTGCTGCGGTACCAATGTTTACAGAAAGATCAGATGGTTCCATTAAACAAATAAACTATAAACAGTAAATAAAAATTGGGCTATTGAGTTATTCAAAAAGAAAGAAATGAAAAATAAAAAAGGTTACCTGTGCAATGGCTATTGAGAGCGCCAGATTGTCATGCACTCGCCCGGGCCCGCGCCGGAAGGTAAGGTCAGGCAGGATGCAAATTCCCTGTGGTTCAGGGGTCTTGTTGTGAATTGGTGGATGGAGTCGGGACAGAATTAACTTAGAGTTTTGGGGGACTCAATCCATGGGTTCCAGATTTTATGAAATTTGTTTTGAGCATTTCTGTGTCTATTCATAAGCTTAAGATATGGTAGGTCAGTGTTTATTAGCTTGACCCACGCTTTAGGTTTAGGGGTTTTGGTTGACATCCATCTTAATATGATCGCGTTCCTTGCGTAAAATAGAGTTGCCTGCAGAAGAGCCAATTCTGCACTAGACCAAATATAGTCCTTCACCAGGCCAAATAGGCAGGTTGATGGCTGGGGTTGAATGGTGTGTGGTGTTAGGTTATTCAGAAATTAAAGTATTTCTGCCCAGAATGAGGAGATTTTGGGGCATTCCCATATAAGATGTAGAAAATCAGCCCCCACTTGAGAACACTTGGGACATTTTGTGACGTTTGCATTGTTTATGTATTTTAGTTGTTTAGGAGTGTAGTATGTTTGGTGAATAATGTTGAATTGGATCAGTTTATTATTGGTTGCTGGTGAAGCTGTTGTATGTGAGTTGTATAAGTCTATCCATTGTTCATCAAGGAGTGGGGCTAGGAAGGGGAACCACTTGGTTTTGATTGATTCCGTAGCTAGAATTAATTTGGCTGAGAGAAGGTGTGTTTATATTTTAGAGATTATACCTTTCATTCCTGGGTGTGTATAATGCCTGTAATTGGGGTGTTTAGATATTGTATCGTAGGAGGTGGGGAAACTAACCTTTAGAGCGTCGTGGTGTATCTGCAAGTAGCGGAAATGTGTTGTGGTTAGAAGTTTGTGTGTAGTCTGGAGATTGGTGAAGGGGATTGTTTGGTTATTGCGTACCAGATCACCCAGCGTTTGGATACCCCATTCTTTCAGTTGTTTCTGTCGGGGTGAAGAGAGAAGTTCTGGGAGTAGTTTGTTACTCCAAAGGGGGGTATGTTCATATTGTCCCTGCTTTTGGAGGAGAAGATTAGAGAGATGCCATATTTTGACGGCTTGTTTATGCAGGGCCTATTATATGTGGTTTGGGTGCTGCTAGGTAGGCCATATATGGGCCAGTAAGGTATAAGGTGGACATGAAATCAGATGCATGGGGGAGGGGGTTGAGGGGTTAACCCAGGTTTGCAGGTTTTTAAGTTGTGAGGCCCAGTAATACAGTTGCAGATTGGGAAGGGCTAGATCACCCTTCCCAATCTGCAACTGTATTAGCATTTAGTCAGCACCCTTCTGCCTTACCTGTCAATCACCTCCTCTCCTGACAGCCGGTCTGCCACCCATTTCACCAGCCAGCCAAGCCCAGGCCTGCCCACCCAGAACATATATCTAAGACTGCTATGACACTAAAGGCCAGGCCTACCTATGCCAGGACAGGCAATAGAGACAAGCCATCCAGCCAGAACCAGACTGACCTATCGCTCTAAGGCCAGCCAGACAATCAAAGGTACTTGCTTGTCTGACGTTTTTTTTTTCTTTTAATGTGGTGGTGGCATTATTGGGGCAAGTTAGAGATGGTTTAGGGTACAGCCATGAAAGAGTTTGAACAGGGCAAGCACATGAAGTACATGAACACATATTTATGTTGAAGGTTGTGTCTTTTAGGTGTAAACCCTGTTTGGGCATTTCATTAGCATTTCTCACACAGATCTTTATGCAATGTTTGAGAATACCTGGCCTTATTAGGATAAAAATATATTCAAGTAGTAATTTCTAGGTCTGCTGTTCAAGTATCCACTATAACACCATTTAGTTTAGTTTCATTTGAGATGTTAAAAGTATCTACTCCCCTCTAGTGGCGGCCTACACTGTTTATGTGCATTCTGAATCAGAATATAAAGACCTAGAATACAAAAACTTAAAGTCTGTTCACTCATTGAATTAAACATTATTGGAGAAGCGTGTTATCCTTTTGATGAAGCCATGGGCCAGGAGAGGGAGGCGGGAAACACTGCTCCCTGATTCGTTTTGAGCTACCTGCTGCCCAATTTGATTATCTATTTAGTTCTGCTTGCAGCAATTGCACAATCCTTTATGCCTGGTTAATTCAGTTACTATTTTGTCTTTTAAATTTTCATTGTAGAACAGAAGCCTACCTAATCTTGCCCTATAATGTTGGGCAGTGTTTTTTAGATTACCAGCCAGAATATTTAACAATGGTTAACATTAACAGGGACGTAACTACCAGGAGAGCGGGGGTAGGGGGGCTCTTCTTATTTTCCCTGTGACAGATATAGCCTCTTTCCAGAAAACCACTGTAGATGAAGCAGGGATGGGAGCCCCATCATAGTTTGCTGGGGGCCCATTGATCCCTAGTTAATAATATTACTTTATTTATTATCAAAAGTAATTGTATATTGATGCATAGGGAAGCTGTTCCTGGTTAATTATTTATTTGGCCTTGTAAGGGAGAATTAGGGTTCCTAAAAATATCTTCTCTTTTGATAACTTATCTCTAAAGGGTGGTACAGATGGTGATTTTGCACGTGACCAGCGTCAATCAAGCGTTGTGCGGCATTTGTTGATTCGATTATCAAATAACTATTTTTTTATAAACAGCAGAACATGAAAAATTAAGGCATTGAGCAAAGTTAGTTTTATCTTTAAAATACACTTCAAAGATTGTGCAGTATCTTTAACTGTTTTAAAAGCAGCTTGTAGCAATGTGACCAGTAATGGGTTGTGCCCGCCAAGCCTCTTAATTATCAATTTTTTTTTAGACCTATTTTCAAACTTGCTTCGCTGATTTCCATACCTTAAGCTGGGTACCCATGATTGTATCATTTGTCCCGACTAGAGATGGGATCCTGATCCGACATGGGACCCCTCGGTTTCGAAATCCGAATGATCCGTCTGGATTTCGGAGCCTATTCTCTTTAATTATAGAATGTTCAAGGATTATCGAAAATAGCCTTGAACGTTAAATAATCCTTGAAAAAATGATTGGAAACTCGAAAGTAGTCTCCAATCCTATTTTTGAAGATTATTGAACTTCCAATAATCCTCAAAAATAGCCTTGAACATTCAATAGTAATTGAAAATTTGTTCCGTTTTCGGATTTTTCTGATCTTCAGGATTTTCCCCGACATCCGGGAATCTGAAAACAGAACGAAACTGGTGAGTTTCGTCCAGCTCTAATCACGACCACCTATTCGGCACCCCTGTTCGGTTGGCCAGGACAAAGGACTGTCGTTCATGGCAAAAGTAGCTTTGTCCGACAGTTTGTTTCGACCGAGTGTGCAATCCATATAGGGCCGCACGATTGACCTTGGTTTTCGGACTCATCAGATCACCTTTTTTAATTCGGAGGAACAAATAGCCAGACGTAGGTCGCAGACAGCACTAAAACCTATACCCAGGAAACAAAAATGGAATGTAGAAATAACTTGCAAACGATTGTGCTGTACCCCATATTTCTGCCAGGGTTGTTTACAGCACTTTATTGTAATTTGAGCACTATATCTGGTATAAGGTGCCACTTACCCAGATGCCTGTTGTCATCCTCTGTAGTATTAATTTCTTCTATCTTTAGATACCATGAGGCATACAGGAAATCTCCAGTGATATGTAGAGTATTTGTATGTCTCTCTGAGAATTTCTAGTGGTGTTTACATTTTCCAACATAGAATCCTCTTTTCATTTTTTTATGCATAAGCCTTTATTTTTTCCTTTTTTGGAGCCTAACCAAAACATTTTCTTCAGGCAGTTAGGTTGGTGTCAGAAACAAGTAATTATTTAAAGGACATCTATACCTAATGGAACTTTTAAAACCAGCAGGACAATACATATACAAAAATGTATATAATACAAAATGACATCCTCTGCTTGCTTTCACAGCACCCAGTGCTGGCTTAAAGGTGGCCATACATCTGTGCGATATTACTTACCCGACCGAGCGCTCATGCGACGTTCGTGCGATACTGCCGGAACAACCTCTCCCGATCTTATATTCGACCGAAATGCGATTGCAAAATGAATGGGATTTTGCCACCGCATGTCGGTCGAATATAAGGTCGGGAGAGGCGGTTCCGGCAGGATTGATGAAATGTCCCATGAGCGCTCGGTCGGGTAACTAATATCGCACACACATGTATGGCTACCTTAACATTGTAATAGGGATTTGCAATTAGGAGAAATAAGACAGAGGAGAGGTATTATTAGTCTATGGCTAGTCAATTATTAGTTTACTAGACATTAAGCCCGCTACAATAACGGGCGCTAGAAGCACAGAGTGCCCCCTTAGTGTCCTAAGGCCAGAGTTCCCCCTCTGCCCCAAATCCAGAGACCCCCTCTGTCCCAAATCCAGGGCTCCCCCTCTGTACCAAATCCAAGCCCCCCCCCCCTGTACCAAATCCAGCCCCCTGTACCAAATCCAGCCCCCGTCCCAAATCCAGGGCTCCCCCTCTATACCAAATCCAAGTCCCCCCATTCCAAATCCAAGCCCCCCCCATTCCAAATCCAAGCCCCCCCCGTACCAATACGCCCCCCCCCCCGTCCCAAATCCAAGCCCCCCCTCAGTCCCAAATCCAAGGGTCCCCCGTCTGTCCCAAATCCAGCCCCCCCCTCTGTCCCAAATCCAGGGGCCCCTCTCCCAAGCAACCTTACCTGCAGTCTGTTTAATTGCTGTTCTCCCTCCGTGTTTCCTGTGTTTCTCCCTCTAGTGTTGAGTCAATAGGAACTGCAGACACTCTCCCTCTAGTGGTGAGTCAATAGGAAATGCAGAGACTCTCCCTCTAGTGGGAGTCAATAGGAACTGCAGAGACTCTCCCTCTAGTGGTGAGTCAATAGGAACTGCAGAGACTCTCCCTCTAGTGAAGTTAATAGCAACTGCAGTGACACACACACGGACACACACTTAGGGTTTTATTATATATGATTATACTTCACATAATTCTGTCCTGCACTAGACTGGGCTGCACCATAATGGACAGCTTTAAAGTAGACAATCATTAAAGAACTAAGAAATTTTTTTTTCTACATTTCCCACCCCCTAAACTCGAATACTGAAATACGTGCCCACGCATATGGATAAATAAACTCGTTACAATGTTCACTACCCCGTCTTCAAATGTTCAACCCTTATCCTAGAATATCCTTGCATATGCTCATATAAGGCATCTCAGCAGCATTAACTGCTGCTAATTGGAGGGAAGATTATAAAAAAGAAGGCAAACATCAGAGCCAAGATGTCTTTGGGTTTGGCAGAATGGGGATGATAAATATACATTTTCTTGTGGGGTAGGCAAGCCCTTTAATCAAATAAATTGCTTTATGCATAATGGCATAGAACATAAATTATGCAGACATATTAAAAACATTAGCTAGTTTAGACCTATCTATGAAATGCACCTTCGGATCTTTTTAGATTCAGAAAAAAAAACCCTACAATGTCTTTCTTCTGCCTAGGGTTTATAAAGACAGGGCAAGGCAAATACAAAGTCTGCAGACTTTAAAAAAGTGATTAAAAAGGTTTGACATTTGAGGTTGCATGACTATCAATGCAGGTAGCTATATATGCTGGTCACATTACTACAAGATGCTGAAAGCAGGAATTGTTCAGGTTTCATGTGATCCAGGTCTCATCCTTAACTTAAGCTAGGTACGCACAGTACCGATAAAGCACCGATACTGTCGCATCCGATGGTATCGGGGCTTTAACGGTGCTGTGTGTTCCTTTCTTTTCCAAACGTTTGGGTTGGCCAAGCGCACGTTTGGAAAAGAGGGAAAATTTCCCTCAGCCACGGCAGACTCCCTATAGGAAACCAGTTACGGTAACTGTAACATTTTCTATCTTTAGATGAGGAATTAGGTTCACTTCAAAGCCCCATAGATACCTAATTCTATGTCTCCTGAGAATTTTTAGGTGTTCTGTACATTTTGCACATCCTTTGCATTAACAACTTTCTTTTCCTTTTAAACAATAAGTAAATCTTAACCAAAACATTGCTCAGGACCGTTAAAGCGTATGCCCACCCCCAAAACTATAATCCCCCCCTCTACTGGCTCCATTGTGTAGTGTAGTTCAATTACCTTACATCCCAGCTCCATCTGGTTCTTCTGCTATCCCCCCCCCCTAAAGTCCAAAAAAACACCCACCAGGAGTACTGCAGAGTCCATATAGGACTTTGTCTCCTGTCTCTCCTCCGGGAGAATTTTCTCCTGCGCAGAAGTGCCCTCCCGCCCCTCCCTCTCGATTAGGATTCCCTCCCCCTAGTGCAAAAATCTTTTTACATAATATTCCCCCTGTGCCCTCAGCCCCAACCGCTATATGTTAGTTATCAGAAAATGCCCAAAACATTACTTACCTTCCCTCTTTCCTCCGCCATGCTGCGAGGCCCTCTGCTTGCGAGAAAATGCAAGCAGAGGGGCGGGACCGGCAGTGGCATCTGGGATTGGCTGAGCGACAGCCAATCACGGACGCGGCTGCCGGGAGTTCAGTGCGGCGGAGGAAAGAGGGAAGATAAGTAATGTTTTGGGCATTTTCTGATAATAAAAATATAGCGGTTGGGGCTGGGGGCACAGGGGGAATATTATGTAAAACATTTTTTAGAAGGGTGGACATACCCTTTAAGGTTGGCTTGGGTTATATTTTGGCTATGGTTTGCTCTAGTGATAATTCTCAGTGAGTGGAGTAGAAAAACTGATGTTTATGGGAGGTTTACAGAGATTGGATAATGCTAGTCTCATCTCTGCCTTACTGACTCAGATCTGTACCGCTCATTGAGAAGGTTGATGCTGGCAATGTACATGTTACAGTAAGCATTTTTGTCACATGAAAACTTTGAGAATGATTCACTAACTATACTATTGCTCCAGTAACGGGTTTTCTCTTGGTGCCATAAATAGGCGTGTTTATTAACAATTCTTAATTAAAGAACATTTTTGGATAGGGGCATTGATGCCAGTTTTGTGACAACCTTGCCCATGATTTAACATACATTTTTGATAATATTTTACACTTGCCATTTTTTTTTTAATTATATGATTAAAGGTTTAAAATAATTTATGGGTGTTTTATGGCTTGAGAAAGGCACTTTACCTTTACGTATTTACTCTTTATTTACGTATTTACTCTTTATTTACTTTCAGTATTCGTGACAGTGGTTAGGAATTAAATTCTATTTAGCATTTGCACTCACACAGTATAAAAAAAAACCCTAAATGCACCTGAAGCCTTTTCAGATTTGAAATTTCAATTCTTATGGTGGCCATAGAAGCTACAATCCAATCTGCGGGTCGTATGATCAGATTGACTGGTAGGCAAAAAAAATTTCAACTGACCTGATAAGAAAAATCATTGACAGTCGTACGATATCAGGTTAACGTACGAACGTGATTGTTGATACTGGAAATTGCATCTGCTTTATAACTGCACTGACACAAGCAAAGTAAAGTCTAAATGCTTTGGACCATTAATTAAATGACATAAAAATGCCTTGAAAAGCTTTATTAAAAAGTACTTGCTTATTATACCATGCCACATTTGCACTAAGATCTGTTATTTATTATGGAGGCGACCAGTGTTCTACCTCCTTATAATTACTGTAAATCTTACAGTGCTTTTATTTATTTAAAAGTGATTAAAGGGTATTTCCACCCCTTACAAAAAAACTTTTAATATGATAAGCAGGACCCCTTAAAACGTGATTTCCGAGTTGGTTACTGTTGTTAAATATGCTCTTAGGCAGAGATGGCATATTTACCAGCTCCTCAATCCACCTCCGCGGCTCTCTGCTCTTCCGGGTAAGGCAGTCCATTACGGCCATGACAGCAACGTCACGGCCAATGGCTGACTGCCATTCCTGGATGAGCCTCCATTGCTGCTGCCCTGGAAAAGAGAAGGAACGGAGCAGCAGTAGTGGAGAGGGAGGAATCAGCGGTGGATCTCCGTCTGGGAGCATATTTAATAACATTAAGCAATTTGGAACTTACGTTTTAAGGAGTCCTGCTTATCATATTAAAAGTTTTTTCTAAAAAATACATACCATAAAAAAAAAAAAAACATATTTATTAAATTTCTTTTTTCATCACTCTCCGAACTGATGTTTTTTAAAAAAAAAAGTCCACCCACCCAATAAAAATTCTTATCATTAAAAATGGTGCTAATTTTGCCCCAGCCAATCAGATGTTAGCTTTCAAATGTTAAATAAGATCTGATTGGTTGAGAAAAAATGAGCACCATTTTAAACAATAAGAAGTTTTATTGAATCTCCCTGCATGAGATCCTTATACCTTTTTACTTCCACATGGACCCTGATGCTGTCTGTACCTCCTGATCTAGGCCAGTCTATGCCTGGTACAGGCTTCCTCCCAAATTGCAGCTGTCAGACATGGCCAATGCCTTTCGGCTTCCTCTGTAGCTGCTCGAGCTCTTACAGAGATTATTGGACTTGCAAAAGTGAGAACAAGGTACATCAGGGCCAGCGGAGACCAGGAGGAAATGAGAGCTTCAGGAATCACAGGGAAGTAAACAACTATAACACTCTCAAGGTTTGTGTGGGGGAAGAGACCTGAAGGTAAGTTTAGATTAAAGTGGTGGAGGTGGTTTTGCCCTTTAAAGGGTATGTTTAGCGATTTTTCTGTTTAACTGAAGAACGGGAGGTAAATGAGCTTTGTCTTACCTCCTGTTCTTCAGTAAAACCTGCAGGAGAGAAGAAGAAACTTACCGCGGAACGCTTCTGCGCCGGATTCTCTGACAGTTTCCAATGTGTCCACGCTCCCTTGCGCTGATGCGTTGGGTGAATGTCAGTGGCGTTGAAAACTGTCAGCAGCGATGGATCGATCCGCAGTAAGTTTCTTCTTCTCTCCTGCAGATTTACTGAAAAACAGATAAGATGTAGCTCATTTAGCTCCTGTTCTTCAGTTAAACAGAATTTTTTTTAAAAAAAAATGCTGGACATACCCTTTAACAGAAATCAAAAAATGTGCAATTACAAAAGTTTTTCCAGATCTCTTGTTTCGTATTTAATACAAGGTCTTGTTAATGATTCCGAAGGACCTGAGACATTATGACCAATGATTTTAAGATTAATACATTTGATTTTCCAGTTCTTAGTAACTGGACAATTTACCAGTCCAAAGATCTGTTCAAATATTCCCAAACAAAAATTGTCCCTGTGGACTGTGCCAGCAACTGCCACTACCACCAGTCCATGTGGGGTATTCGCACATTTTAAACCTTCGCTGTCCATGTTAGGGTTAAATATCAGTGTCTCTTCCCGTGTGAGTGAAAGCAGCCTCAGGCTTGCCATCTGGGCTCCCCGGTACTCCTCTCTATTTGTTTGCGTTGTGTTATATTCAAATTTAAGCACAGAATTGTCCCAGAAATGCTGAGGTCCCCAATCACCCCGTTCCTGAGCAAGCGATGGATTTTCAGCATTTAATAGCTGATAGAACCACTTGCAGAATTCCTCGCCGAGCTTTTGACAGTCTAATGAATCATAAGTTTGTTCATGGACCTTTTCCTGCAAATTAGACAAAATAAACCTGATTACAATACAGTCTTTAAGAAAAGAAAGATACAAGCAGTGGATATATAAGGGGCACACCTCTATACATATAAAGTTTAAAAACTCCTTTATTGTAGAAAAGATGGGAGTAACAAATACATATCAAATACACATGTGTAATCCATCTCCCAGCTGGCATGGTGACAATAGGTCCCTCTACAAGTGGTGACTCATAGTAATTACTGAGCATGTTTGCTCTCACAGATACTCTGGCCTGATAGGGAGGAGGATATTGAGCAAAACAAGTACTGGATTGATGGCACACAGCAACACACACATCTCAGAGTATATGCTGTATTTAATATAAGTTTTCTCAGTCTACATACCCTGTATGTAAGTATGTATGTATGTATGTATGTATGTATAATTTTATTTATAAAGCGCCACTTGGGTACACAGCGCTGTACATTAAAAATACAGAGAATACAAACAAGGGGATAAGTGCAAGCCCTTATACAGATAGATAAAAACGATATCAATTTATACATAATTTATATATATGCTTTCATAATCGATGTATAAAATTGTTTTTAAGTGCAACAGGCCTCAACACATTAGGAATGAGATCCCTGCCCTGAAGTGGGGCGATGTATGGTGTCCATTGACAGAAAAATCAAGATCGTACGTCTTATGGCTGCGATTGTTGCATCAATGGCCACCATTAGACCGTACGTCTTATGGCTGCGATTGTTGCATCAATGGCCACCATTAGACCTGCTCTATTGCATTAAACTACATCACTTTGCAATGTGTACATTCATAATGTACATGGCAGACAGTTGGTGTCGAACCCCCCCACCCTTTAGATCACAAGCTGGGTGTCATCAGAACCCTGCAACACAGAGCCGAGAACATCCCCACTAGCACAGAGGCGAAGGCTAAAGAAATGAAACATCTCAGAGGAGCCCTTAAAACTTGTGGATATCCAGACTGGGCCTTTGTCAAAAGAAGTAGAAGGAAAGAAAAGAACACGAATACCAACAGTGAAGGGGAAAAGCAAGACAGGAGGAAGAACATGGTTGGTGTATTGCAATAGGTAAACCGCTTTGGGCCACTGAAAAAACACCACAGACAGACACGTACATAGCACTGGCACATAATTCAGTTGAGTCCAGCCTGGCCCAAATTGGTTTTGGGCATGCAAGTTGGCACCAAAGTCTGCAAAATAGCCATTTTGGCCATTTGAATAAGAAGCTGATGTATTGCAATAGGTAAACTGCTTTGGGCCACTGAAAAAACACCGCAGACAGACACGTACATACCCCTGGCACATAATTCAGTTGAGTCCAGCCTGGCCCAAATTGGTTTTGGGCATGCAAGTTGGCACCAAAGTCTGCAAAATAGCAATTTTTGCACATTTGAATAAGAAACTGGTGTATTGCAATAGGTAACCCTTTGGGCCACTGATAAAACACCCGCAGACAACATGTACATACCCCTGGCACAGAATTCAGTTGGGTCCAGCCTGGCCCAAATTAGTTTTGGGCATGCAAGTTGGCACCAAAATCTGCAAAATAGCCATTTTACCATTTGATAAAACTGATGTATTGCAATAGGTAAACTGCTTTGGGCCACTGAAAAAAACACCGCAGAACACACCGTACATACCCCTGGCACATAATTCAGTTGAGTCCACCTGGCCCAAATTGGTTTTGGGCATGCAAGTTGGCACCAAATCTGCAAAATAGCAATTTTTGCACATTTGAATGAGAAACTGGTGTATTGCAATAGGTAAACCGCTTTGGGCCACTGATAAAACACCGCAGACAGACATGTACATACCCCTGGCACAGAATTCAGTTGGGTCCAGCCTGGCCCAAATTAGTTTTGGGCATGCAAGTTGGCACCAAAATCTGCAAAATAGCCATTTTAGCCATTTGAATAAGAAACTGATGTATTGCAATAGGTAAACTGCTTTGGGCCACTGATAAACAACCGAAACAGACTGTACATACCGCTGGCACAGAATTCAGTTGAGTCCAGCCTGGCCCAAATTGGGTTTGGGCATGCAAGTTGGCACCAAAGTCTGCAAAATAGCCATTTTAGCCATTTGAATAAGAAACTAGTGTATTGCAATAGGTAAACCGCTTTGGGCCACTGAAAAAAACAACGCAGACAGACTTGTACATACCCTGGCACATAATTCAGTTGAGTCCAGCCTGGCCCAAATTGGTTTTGGCTGCAAGTTGGCACCAAAGTCTGCAAAATAGCCATTTTAGCCATTTGAATAAGAAACTGGTGTATTGCAATAGGTAAACCGCTTTGGGCCACTGAAAAAACACTGCAGACAGACTTGTACATACCCCTGGCACATAATTCAGTTGAGTCCAGCCTGGCCCAAATTAGTTTTGGGCATGCAAGTTGGCACCAAAGTCTGCAAAATAGCAATTTTTGCACATTTGAATAAGAAACTGGTGTACCCCTGGCACATAATTCAGTTGAGTCCAGCCTGGCCGAAATTGGTTTTGGGCCAATAGGAAGGCACGTGCCTTCCTATTGGCCTCGTCGCCGACGGGGAGGAGGGGGCGGAGCCTACCAGAGCAGCGTTGCTGCAACACGCTGCTGTAGGTTTCGTGAATCCCGGGGTGAGGACCTAGCGGTTCAGTCCTCACCCTGGGTAAAAGCTACTGCACGAAGATCTGGAGCGGAGGGAAGGTGAGTATAATTGTCCTTTAAAGTAAATGTAAGTCTGTTAAAAACTGAATAAAGTATCTGTGTGTATGTGCAGTGTCAGACCACACCTCCTGATCTCAGTCACATGCTTCCTTGCTTTACCTGTCTTGTAAAAGGATTGGCTAGAGATTATTAATGGGTGTGACCAACTGTAACAAGGTTCTGCCATAGTTAAGGACTGAGCATGAGCAGAACATAATGGTCGTTGACCAAACTGTGTGATACTAGAATGCTGTGAAGTAAAGCACAAACTATATGTTTTTTAGGTAAATTTCCCAGTGCCCATATCAAAATGAGAGGTAAGACACAGATTACTGGTTTTATATCAAGGTGTTCTGGTTCAGTGTTGTTCTGCGGCTTTAGTTGTCCTTTAATATTAGATTGACAGCAGTGTTAGCGAATCAAAACATTTTCTGAGTGTAGTGTAGGGAAGTAGGAAGTTGCAAGACTTACATGTCACTTCCCTTGTAAAACATGTGACAGTCTTACTAAAAACATTCTTCTCACTCTCACATAACCCCACCCCTCTCAATAGACAAAAAGGAGAGCTGCTGTTTGCTGGACAGGGGGGATATCTATATATCAGGGATAGGCAACCAGTAGATCTCCAGATGGAAACTACAACACCCAGAATTCCGTAACTACAGAGTGCTTGTAGAGGAATGCTGGGAGTTGTAGTTTGAATTCCCTAACTACAGAGTGCTTATAGAGGAATTTTGGGAGTTGTAGTTTTCAAACATCTGGAGATCTACTGGTTGCTTATCCCTGCTATATATGATAGGGTGACTGAAAGGAAAACATCTCCATGCCCATTTCTCTGAGACAATGAAGTTGTTTGTTAATGGTTTATTACATTATTTAAGCAATAGACCCCATAGAAGCCATGAATCTGTGTCCTGAACTGATAAAATGTAATAAGATTGAAACATGACCAGATAGTCTGGGTTCTTTATAGGACCTCACATTTGCCAATAGTGATCCCTCACTAACAGAACCCCTGGTGACAGCTGTGAGTTAATGTAGAGGGTGAGTATTGAAAGACAGATTGATAATTTTAATTATAGAATCATCCAATGGATCTCCTATTGATCTATTATAGGTTGGAAATTTAAGGGCGAAGATTGATTCAAGCTCTGCACAACAGTTGTATTTCACTGTGGTGTTTCTACTGAACTATCACACTATACAATGTTTCAATAAATAAATCAAGAATAGAGATGGACTGGATCACGGATCTGAACCCAGTTCCGCGGCGGATTTCCATGATTCACGGATTTTGCGGGAATCCCGCTATGCAGATTTTTTCAAGACGCATTCGAAAATTCAAAGAATTTTTGAAAATTTTGTAAAAATTATACAGTAACTTGCTGTAAATAGTTTTAGGGCCCGGAAAATGGTCTGGTGAAAAGACAATTAGATTCTTTCTGAAAGAATCTGATTGCAACCAATTCTGATTAGAAAAGAATCTAAAGCTGGGTACACACGATGAGATATTTCAGTCCGATCGACCGATAGTTCAGTGTATCGGCCGATCAGCCCATGTCCGACCGATCGTTCGGACGAAAGGACGATCGGACATGATGGAAAACCTTGTCCGATCGTGCTGTCCTCTATGGACCGCATGATCGGTCGCGGTAACTGTCGGACGCGGCTGCTTTTGCCGCGACCGACAGTCCTTCCTCCTGGCCGACCGGTCAAAAGTATCGAACGGTCGGGTCAGGAGGAAAAATCGCTAGGTGTGTACCTAGCTTAATTGGTTACTATACCTATCAGATTTTTTTCTAAAAGAATCTCATTGTAACTAATTCTGGTTATAATTAGATTCTTACAGAAAGCATACCAATCAAATTCTTTCTGAAATAATCTGACTAACCAATTCTAATTGGTTACATTCAGTTTTTTTTTTTTTTAAAGAATCTTATTGGTATACCAATCAGATTATTTTCCAATCAGAATTGGTTACAATAAGATTCTTTCAGAAACAATCTGATCAGAAACAAGCTGGTTAGAATACCAATCAGATTCTTTCTTAATCACAATTAGTTACAATCAAATTCTTCCAGAAAGCATACCAATAAAATTATTTTTAAAAGTATCTGATTGTAACCAATTCTGATTAGATACAATCAGATTCTTTCAGGAAGTATCTCATTGCTATATTAACCAATCAGATTCTTTTCCAATCATGATTGGTTTCAACCAGCTTGTTTCAGAAAGAGTCTAATTGGTTAGTAACCAATTCTGATTGGATGCAATCAGATCCTTTAGAAAGAATCAGATTGGTATACTAACCAATCAGATTATTTTCTAAACAGAATGTTACATTCAGATTCTTTCAGAAAGATTCTGTTTGGTTAGTATACTAATCAGATTCTTTTACAATTAAAATTGGTTACAATTAGATTCTTTCAGAAAGAATCTGATTGGTTAGTATACTAATCAGTTTCTTTTTGAAAAAATCTGATTATAACCAAATCTTATTTGAAAGAATCTGATTATCTGTTCCCCAGACCATTTCCCAGGTCCCAGAGCCATATACAGTAAGTTACTGCATCATTTTTACAAAACTTTTGAAAAATTCCTTTAAAATTCAAATTTTCTAAAATTTCTGGGACCCTCGAAAATACAATGAGTAATCACGAAAAACAGTTAAGATTGTGAGGAAAGTTATTTTTTTTAAACTTCTGGATGTATGTACGTTTTCCAGGATTTTAGCAGTTTAGCCCATCGCACTTTATGTATATTTAACATGTATTTCTAAAGCACTAACAATTTCAGTACAATCCAAAATGTGTGTATATATGTCCCCTCTAATTTTATAGTAGTGTGTATAAAGATTTTATATCATCTGTATCCACATATAGCTAAACATAAAACACATTTCCCACTGTGTACCAAAGGGCACACTTTTGTTAGTATATATATATATATATATATAATTTTATTGAGTGATTGCTCTTAAAAGGGAAGTTCAGTGCAAATACATGTACTTTTCAGAAAAAAAAAAGAGGAGTATTTTTTCAACCCAAGGGCCTTAATCTGCCAATTCAGCATTTTGTCTGTGTATGAATAAATGCAACCAAAATACTGACTTCCTGTTTCCAGGACCCCTAGTAGAGACCATTATGTTCTTGCCCTTGACCCAGTGCCTGGGTTTATTCAGTTGCTCAGTAGAGATATGAGCACGTTTGACCCACCCAACAGCCAATCAGTAGAATTTACTGTTAGGAACATTCCAAGGATGAGGTGCATCCTGGGAAGAAGGACCGTTAGAACCTGAAATGTCAGCTCACTAATGTCAACAGCAGAGAACAGCAAAGGGTATGAAATCAACTGATTTTTCAAAATGGGAGAGAGTATGTAGAATAACTAAGAAGGCATTATACAAACTAACAATGTTACAAATATTGATAATTTACACTGAACTGTCCCTTTAATCCCCAGCCTCCTTGTGCGATTTTCGTTGCGTTTGCGATTTCTTCAATAAGTATAGGAAAACGCATGCGATTGCTTATTAAAAATGCAGAACGCAAAACGCAATCGCACCGAAAAACGCGCTTTTTTTGCGTTGCCCCGTTTTCAATGATTTTGGAAAATCGCAAACGCAAAAAAAACGCAGCAGTGTGGCCTAGCCCTTTCTCTGAGAAAGTGTGCTGGCAGGCAGCCAAAGATCATAGTAAGAGGTCAGATCATATTATAATTTCTGCATTTGGAGTGACAGGTCTTTGCCTGTAAATGTTCTGATTTCAAATGATGAATTCTCAGGATCTACAGCTCAGGTTTAAATTTAAATTCCGGGGGGGAGTTTTGGAGTGGGATCTTGCTGTACCAATACCTTAAAGATACCCTTTAAAGTGTGAACCCAGCCTTAGACTATTGTAAAATTGTTAGGATTCCTTTTACAGATTTAGCAACAGTCTGTATTAAAGAACTAAACCCAAATTTTTACACTCTAGAAATTGAACAAATACCCTTCTAAAAACACCAATAAAATGTAAAATAGCAATACAATAAATGACATTAAAGTAAATGTTACCAATTGAAGAACTGGATGAAATAACTGTATGTACAGTGGCTAGTCACACTCCTGATCTCAGTCACATGCTCCCTTTGCTTATTCTGTCCAGTAATACTAGAAGCTACTAGTGGGTGTGACCAACTGTATCAAGTTCCTGCAGAATGTTAGGACTGAGCATGTGTAAAGAACATAATGGTCAGTGACCACACCGTGATACTGGAACAATGGGAAATATGACACAAACCTCATGTTAGAAAGTTAAATTTCTCAACAACCATATTAAAACGAGGTGAGACATGGCTTACTGCTTTTATAACAAGGAGATCTGCCTTCCAATTCAATGTTGTTCTGAGGCTTTAGTTGTCCTTTAATAGTGATGGATTTCTTGCTCCTTGCCAGGAGTTAGCTGGAAAGCTATTTTATCTTGTTGCAGGGGCTAAAGTGACATTCACTTCCCTGCTCATTTTTACTTTACACCTTTCAGGCTTATAATGGCCATTTTTTCTGTTAGGTCCTGGAATTTACAGGGGGTGCCAAACAAGCCATATAGGTAGTGGGCAAATAGGGACAATCTATTTGAGATGTTTCTTCCTAAGCCAGGGACATCACTTCTTGATACAGTCTTAGGGCTAGGCCCCATTGCCAGATTTTGGATCATGATATGATCATGATGTGCAAATTGCATGGGGGGGGGGGGGCAATGTACCTTGCCCCAATGGATGTGTTGTGCCCCGGGTCCATTATCACAACATATGTAATCACCATTTTCAGTGCGGGTTGTATGTGCTGCAATTAAAGACTTTTATGCAAATCTCAGCGCTAAAATATAAATGCGTTTCACGTGCGTTGCAGTGGGGCCAGGGCACTATATGTTCAAACCTGTCAACATCCACACAATGACTTGAAATAGTACAGATCACCTAACAATCTTATTAAGAAAAATATGTATAGACAAAAGTTTTCCCCAGCAAAATAATAGCAAACCAAGATAATGCAGACAAGCGTGATGGCATTAAAAAATTTATTGAACAAATCTATATACAGTACAAAAAGAAAGTAAGAAAACTACTTTATTATTGCAATTCAATGGCTCAATTTGTTTTTTAATTTATCAAAAGAGAAACACCAAATAAACTTTAAAACAAGGAAGCACAGAAGTTTACCTAAATTATCACAATATTACAAACAGTAGTGCAATGCAAAACATGCATTTTTACTCCAATAATTACTTGCAAATACTTCAGAAAATAAATATCTTAAACACACCATTCCCTGTTTACGGTAGTATTTCACTTGGAAAAGATTCAGGGAAAGAAAAGTACAATTACAGTACAGTTTTTAGCCACTTGGGGGCAATCTCTTGTTAGTTAAAGAATGAAAAAGTTGTTAACAAATAAAGTGTAATTGTAATTACAAAAAATAACCAACTTTCTGGCATTAAAAGAAGAACCAAAGCTAAATACTCAAATAAAACTGAGTATTTAAAAAAAAGATAATGGCCCATGAAATATCCAAACAAGGAAATTAGAAAAGGTGCAAGGTGGTTGCCTAAACTTCTTTTTTTTGTTTTTTTAACATACCTGTAAACTAAGAGTTAAAATATATGTGCAATTGATCAAGCCAAATTTTTAGTAACAAATGTCTAGATTATAATTGGTTTCTCAGTTATATTTACAATTAGCTCTGTCCTGGGTTTAGTACATCACTGACTGGAGAAATAAAAAAGGGTGGTACTGAGGTGTGATTTTGTACAACTGTGCGGAAAATAATTTGTCAGGCACTTGCCAATTCCTGGGAGCCCGGGTTGTACAACCAATAATGCCTAAACAAATGGCCATACACATACAATTATCATACAGAATGGCCGACAGACACTTGTTTGTCGCGTGCACAATTGCATGTCAGTACTCATCTAAAGGACTGTTAAAAACAGTAATCTGAAACCACAGCAAATGATTAATGAGGGTCATCTCTTTTCATTCCCCAATCAGTCCCCTAAATAGCGTCTGCTGGCTATTGGTTTTACCTTCCAACGTTCCCTTCCTGGCCAATTCATTTTGTGATCACAAGAAAGATCATGCCAGTTCAGGCCAAAGATCAGCAGTTAATTTTGATGTGGCAGAAACGTATGCTTTTTACTATATGCCAAGGTTTGTCGTCATTTACAAATGTACCTAAACATAAAGCGGGTTTTGCCTTTTTGCCGAGTTTCTCCAATACCAAACATTTATCCTTTCATATATCAGTCAGAAATGTGCAATTAATGTTAAAATGGTTGTCTTGTTAAATCATAAAAATAGGTCTAGATACCTTTGCAAAGTAAAATCTTTTAATACAGCAAGCTTTCTTATCCGTCATTCTTCAATGTACCACCTATACAATTATGCTTAGTTTAACCAAGGAAGAGAAAAGGGGGCTCTGCTATAAGCTGCTTTTATCACCTCTGTGGTATGGGGGTTGGTAGTGATCTGACTGGAAACTGGACTACCCGCTCTAGTTTCAAATCCTACGGGTGTATTTTTGCGTGGAAAGGCAAAGCGATACCTTGTTTTTAATCATCAATTTAAAGGACATGCCCTTCTTTAAAACAAAAAACTGGTTAGCGACTTGCCCTCAATTCCAACCACTATATTCAGCACGTTATTAGATGTATTATATACCAGATGTATATAGATAATTATTTCTCCCATTCTGGCAGGAAGCCAGCTCCTCCCTCCATGCAGTTAATTAAGTCTATGACTGCTGACATCATAGCCCATGATTGACTGCAATTTCCCATTGGTTCCTCTGCACATGCTCAAGTACCAAAAAGCTTAATGAGCAGGGGGAGAAGGCAGGAACCTCCACCAGAAATAGAACAGTGGCAACAGAATTAAATAACTAGTTAGAAATGCATGTAATAAAAATAGCAGTGGGGCAATAATTGACAAGTGACCAATTTTTTTGTTTTAAGAGTGGATATGCCATTTAATGTGGTTTTCTTTATAGAATTGTACTGTCTGTACTTCATTAGGACAAATGACAACACTTTCATGAAATTAAAACGAATAACTTAAATGAATCAAATTTAAAAAAAATACCACTTCCTCCTAAATAATAATCACATTCAAGTTATATGACCTGATGGCAGACAACTGATGGTAATATTTAACCCAATGAAAGCACATTAATAATAGTTATATCATTTCATGCCTTATAGAGACTGGAATGCAAATGAAAAAGTGTACTACAGGCTTTAAAAAGCAACGCATCTCAAGGTTTAAACTAATTATGTGGCCCATAAAATAGTAAAAAGAATCTTTTCTGGTGGTCTAGACCCAATATAAAAGGCAAGAGTGAGGGTGAGGCCACACTGCAACGCACAGGAATCGCGCGCGTTATCGCATGCAATTGTGTGCGCGATTCTTGTGCGTTTGCGTTTTGCACATGCGTTTTCGACATTTTGCGTTATGGAAGCGCATACGTTAATGCACCAAAAATGGTGAACGCAGGTGTTAACAAAACGCAAACGGACGCGCAATCGCATGCACATCGGAAATCACAGGATTTTTTGCGTTCCCGCGATTTCCATTTTAGCAAAAAGCCCGGGCGCGAAACGCGTGCACAAACGCGCTAGTGTGGCCTGGCCCTTAAAAAGTATTCCTTATATGATTGTTCTTCTGGCCTAGACAGAATGTAGTATCTTTGTGTATTTAAATATAAATACAAAAAAGAAAATATATGTAAACACAATATTAAAGCACAAGAAATCCTCCTGTCCCATTTTACCATTTGAGTTGTTTTTATCAAGCTGTCCAGAATGGGTTGGTCAGCATGCAGCCATTTTGTGGTTTTCAGCAGGAGCTTTGTGATGGGAATGGTTTATTTAGTGCCATTTGCATTGTTAATTATATATAAAATTATCCATAAAATGCATCTTTTCTTGTGATTCATTACATTTTATTTCAAACTACTTACATTGGTAAAATTCATGATGACGTAGAGCTATGGTTTTTCAGGAATGCCAACCAATGTTTAACAAGTCAGCTAGTGTCCTGGTGAGTGTTGTGCTGAACTGTGCCATAAGTGGGACTGTGTGTATTTGTTTCTTTATGAGCTACATTCCTTCTAAGCTAAGATTTCTGCATAGCTCTACTTTAAGATTCATAAATTGTGCATTTTTTCCTTTATTATTATTTGGGACTTTAGCTGGTTTAATTAAAATACTAACACTAAAAACATTTTTCAACAGCAGGTCAAACAATTTATAACTTACCTTTCAGTATGATTTCTTCTCACTGTATATAAATTAAAACATTTGTGTACAGTAGACAGTCAAATAATATCCTTAGGGCTGGTAAACATGGACAGACATCGACAGATTTACCAATCAATGTTTACCAATCATTTGAAAATTACAGACATGGCTGATTATTGCTTTTGTCCGATTTTGCTCAAATCAGTTTAAAACAATTGCCAACTTTAATCACCTGGCTGACCCAACTAAAATATTGGTCAATATCTACCAGGCCTTACTCCCTCTTTTAGCATAGTAGCTTACTGGAGAGCACTCTTTCTTGATCAATGACACGGAGCGTGCTTGATTCAACGTACCCCAGTACCTAAGTTTTATGCCTGCTACTCTGAAGGAAAAAAACAAAACAGCGATTTGTAAACTTTTAGTGCAAGCATTACGTGGAAAGAGTTTTCTCAACTGCTGCTAAAGCCATGAGAAAGACTGGCAGAATCAGTTTTCTTTGGGCTGGTGCTCCTCACAGAAACAATATTAGGAGTTAGGAATTACTAGTCCTATATTCCTGTCCCACGTACTTTTCTGTTGAACTGTTTTTTTAAATAAACTTTATACACACAATAATTTTCCTTTAAGGGTGTACATGCCCTTTAAGAAATTTAACATATAGCATCTGGTGACCCATTTTCCAAATCTGTGAGTTTGAATATAATGAAACCAGTCCATCAACACACATCCCTTATTTAATTGGTACAGTTGCTTACATAATCAGGAATAAGGAGTCAGACAGTAAAATTTTATAGAAATTCCTTTCAAAATTACATTTTTACAGAAAAATAAAATGTGCCACAGGGCAAAGCACAATTAAACAGATGCCTTGTGTGCGTTTATTATGAGCCACTGAACCCTTACAATGCAATGGCTATTACTATACGTTCTGCCCCCAATTAAAGGTGTTAAAGGGAAAGTTCAGTGAAAATATTTTTAAAATTATTATTTTGTATTATGCATACCTAGTTAATCTACATATTATCTTTCATTGTGAAAAATCAGTTGATTTCATACCCTTTTCTATTCCCCCTGCTGTTGACATGTGAGCTGCCATTTCAGGTTCTAACGGTCCATCCTGTTCCCAACATGCACCACTTTCTTGAAATCTTCCTAACAATAATTTCTACTGATTGGCTGTTGGATGGGTCAAACATGCTCAGATCTCTACTGAGCAACTGAATCAACCCAGGGGCTGGGTCAAGGGCAAAACCATAACAGTCTCTATTAGGGGTCCTGCAAACAGGAAGTCAGTATTTCGGAACCATTTATTTATATAAAGACAAAATATTGAATGGGCAGGTCATTGGTATGGAAAAATACTGCTCTTTTTTCTTAAAAGTATATGTATTTGCACTGAACTTCCCCTTTAAAGGGCAGCTATAGTAAAAAAAAATATTGCCCCTTTGCAAAAGTTAAATTCATGTACTCTGTGCTGCCTTAATCCTATCTCTGTCAGTGACTTTGTTTAACCATGGTGTCAGATCTCTGTGCAGCACTCCCCCCTTCCGTTACCTCCTCCATGTCTCAACTCAGGCTAACCGACAAGCTTATGTGCAGTAGGAGTTAAAAGTTCAACATCCTGAAAAACACACCCACGCACAGTGGCCAATAAAAAGCAAGCTGTCCTGGAGACATGGAGGAAGAACAGTAGTTTACAATCTCTCACTTTGTGTCCTATCATCAATCAGTGAAAGCTATTAAGAAAGGGGGTCATGTGCAGCCTTATATCTACCATCAAAGCTACTTCTCTCCCCCTGCTAATGCTCTTATCTCTATGTTTATTACAGAGCAGGGAGGGAGGAACACGTCACAGGGATTTTATTGACAGTACAAGTAGGAGTTGAGGAATGCAATCACAGATTTTTCTAACTGGTGTATCTCAGGACAGAGAGGGAATATGAAAAAAGTGAAGACACTCTGGGGGTTGTGGGGAATTATAGAACACATGGAAAGAAAGAAAAAAAAGTTCATTTTCTCACTATAGATGCCCTTTAAGAAGGCACCACTAATGGAAGCCATTGTTAATCAAGTTCCAAACATTACAGCTGCAGAACTTCCTTAGCTTCAATATAGGGAAATTAAAAACTAAATGTAGCAATGGAAATCTACATGTTAAAGGGCATGCCCAGTGAAAAATGTAGAGGATCTCCCCAAACCTAGGTTTCGCATTATCAATGTCAAATATACACATGAAGGGACTTACCGGGCCAAGTCCCTCGCTGCCTAGATGCCACCCCTGCTCCTGTTTCAAGCTTGTTTAGAGCAAAACCAGGAGCAGAGGGCTTCTGCGCTGACAGCCACTCTACTTCCTGGTTGCGGCTGTCGGGTAATTGGGCGCAACGTCACGCCTTTACTGACAGCCTCAACCAGGAAGTGGTTGAGCTGCAGAGCAGAGTAGGAGCGGCGAGGAACCAAGTCAGGTAAGACACTTTAGGGGCATCTTTGGCAAATATTGATTTGAAACCTAGGTTTAGGGGGGGGTCTTCTACATTTATAGCTAAAGTTGGGGTTTTTTTCACTGGACATGCCCCTTTTGATTCTCAGACTAATGTGGGTCTTAACATGCAATATATGAAATATATATTTTATATATATCTTCGTAGAGGTGTAAACTGAATAAGAAACCAAACTGTAAAAGCAAGAACAGAAAGAAAAACACTTAAACACTACAGATGATTTAATGCTCAATCTGCCTAAAATTGAATCAACTAACGTCTACTGCCCCGGCGGTTTTACCTGCTGACATTGCCCACCTGGATAACTATTTATGATTGGCATTTCACATACATTGGTTGAAAAGTGCTCAAGCCGTGTGGTTGCCCAGAACATCTGCAGGTAAGCTGCAGCGTATGCACACCTTTAGAAGCTGTGCTTTCTATTAAAGATATTGTTACAAATTGAGATAATGCACATCCCGCATTTGAGTTTTCTTTGTTACAGTACTTTAAATTGAAAATAAATATTAACTTGTGCAAGAACTTAAGTAGAAATATTTCACATTTAGTAAAATATACCTGTACTAAAACTTTGTCTCTGCTATTTATAACTTGTCCTATTGTAAAAAGCTCAATTCCATTTGAGATCAGTAATACTTTTAGGGTCTCCATCCCTTCAGGAGACAGCTGGAGAGCTGCTTTAACATTCCATAATAGACAAGAAAAATCAAGGACTTAAATTATTTAAGCTTTGTTTTGGAACAAGGCCTATAAACACGGCCAACAACCACGTGTGGCGGGTTGCATTAATGTCGTAGGTTGATCCTTCGGAACGGATCCCGCAGGCAGCTCCCATAAACCTACAATTGTCAGGTGAACAACTGGACATGTTTATGAAGCATTATATCAGGGATCCTCAAACTCTGTCCCAACTGTAAAATGACAACTCCTGGTATTCCTTAACTACAGAGGGAAGCTGGGAGCTGTCGTATACAAACATCTGGGAGGGCCATAGTTTCAGAATCCCTGCATTATACTATATTTGTCCCCCTGTAGTAAAGGGAGTCGCCGCGGCTGAAGAAAATGTGGCAGTCCCGAATGTTCTCCCTATACTTTATACTGGACTAACACTTGGAACTGTGTGTAGAGTGATCTTTAAAAAAAAAATGACAGACAGAATCTTTTAAAGATCTTTGGTTAAGAGTTGCCTAATTGCGGATGGCCTGGGGAAACTGCAAAACATTTTTGGTCACACTTCCCAGTCTAGCTGAAGCTTAAAATGCCATGTTACTTTTTTCTTGAGTATTCTCACGCACTGCTAAGTAAAAGTCAGTTTCCTTCCCCTTATAAAGAAGGTTACGTTCTTCTCATCTTTAATGAAACCACTAAATACTTTATAAAATAACAGTGCTAATTATGTGCAAAAACATTTGAAAAGGGAACTAATCCAAATGCAAAATAAATAAGCAGTCGATCCACTATCTGTTGACTTGCAACTTTCCTGAATGTCGACTCAGAATAAGGTATAGACAAAGCCAACAAGCAAGAAATAATTAAAATATTCAGAAATAAACTGTAAGGTACAGTATGACCAACGGGACCTGTGCAAATTTTAAACTGACCAAAAAAAAAACATTACAGAAAGTCTTCGGAAGACTTAAAACACCCCCAAAGTAATCTAAAGCACTGACCGATGCTTTTCCAACTGGATAAGTACAAGGTAATATGAAATCTCAACATAAACAATACTGGTAAATATAAAATATTTTATTTAATTATCAATGCAGTATATACACATTTAAATTACATGGCACACCTTTTGTTCCCAATTTTACCAGTTAAACCAGGTTTTTTTCTGGACTAGAACTCCATTGTTTTTGGTGACTGCAAACCATTTTCCTTAAGGCCAAATTGAACCAGAAACACATTTTAAATTTCTGTCCTCTTTCAAGCTTTTACCAGGCACCTGTAAAAACCGGGGGGAAAAAAACACATTACCGGCAATAGTCTAAGGGGATCAGAATAATGTGAAAATCTTAATGCTATAAACAATCTATCTCCTGTACAGGGTATAATGAATAGTTTCATGACATTGAAAATGTATTGCTGGATTGATCTATTGCACATGCCTAGTTGTAGGTGTAGGTGGTTGAACCCTTTATAACCCACTATAACCCTTTTTAAAGTCTTACCTTGGGAGGTAAGACTATATCTTACCTCCTGTTCTTCACTTGCAGGAGAGAAGGCAGAACTTACCCACAAACAGTCCAGCGTATGTGCGTCAGGGACTGACAGTGAGAAGCTGGCACTGGACCGTTCCCGGGTAAATAATGTCAATGGTGGCGATTCATTCAAAAACTCACCCACTGCCACGTTATTTTGCAAGATATCCATCCTAATATAAACTTTACTTTGACCTTTGATATACAATCTGTAAATTTTTTAGAACATCACTTTTGCACTTAAAGGGCATGGCAACACTGCGCCGCACACGAAATCGAACGCGATTCCTGTGCATTTGCGCATGCAATTTCACCTTTTGAGATACAAAATCACAGGCGACTGCGTATTGCAAGCGGATGCGCAATGCACCAGAAATCGCGTGTTTTCGGTGCGTTGCTGCGATTCCTATGTTGGAAAAATGCATGCGAAATTGCATACGCAAATGTACAAAAATTGCGCAAGTGTGGCCTAGCCCTAAGAGCTATCATTTTGTGCATGGGTTCAGCATATCGTGAGTGAGCCAGGGGTTGGTAAAAATCAGCTGGATGAAATGTATAAAAATTCTGTTAAACTGGTAAACTAATAGAGCAGTTGCTTAAGCAGCATTGGTCAATTCTACATAAAGCATACCCAGACATTGTGGAGTTTTACAGCACTCCTCCCTGCCCTGTATAAAACCACTCTGCCTGTGTCCTCGTGCTTTTATGTGGCCCAGGGAGCACCTTTCTGGTGTAATACCCTTAAATTACACTGTAAGGGGCACGTTATTCCTTATACATTACACTGGAAAGAGGGAAGTATCCCTTATATATATATATATATATATTTCTCCATTAAACTTTTATTGACATACTCCTGCAGATATTGAGGTTATATAAAAACCAGGATTCCATTCTCTGTATTAAATGAAGTACCTACATTTCTTGCAGGATCCAGGTGTGTCATAAGCCCCAACCCCAAAAATCAATCTTTTCTGAACCTAGGTTACAGGCTTGCAATCAATAACTGTACTTTCCTCTACCTGGAAACCTAACGGAGAGAAATATTTTTCTTTACCACCCTATATATCGCTGTAAGCTTCGATACACTACAGCTACATGCATGATACTGGAGTCATTTTAAAGGGGGACTTAAGTATTCAGACAGCATTGTCCCAATAGACAGAGCACTATATTTGCTGTGGCTACTGGGTGATTTATGAAATGAATCTGTGGGTACTATGGGTCAGATCCTATTATATACCTCACAGCTAAGTTTACTCCATACACTTCACATGCTCTGTTCTGTTGTGTTCAACAGATCAAAACTCCCTCTCCCTGACAGAAGAGATTTCAGTTTGTTTTTAAACCTTCAATTTACCAGTCGTAAGAATGGTTCAATCCTTAGCTTTTCATACATAAAAGAAAAGTAATCTTTGCAGTGTATATACAGCATATATGTAAGAAACAGAATATTAACATTTCAGTAGAAATAAAAAATAAGTCTGGGAAATTGACCCTGCAACCCTGTACTCTGTCTTGCTAAAAGCAGAGTTTTTACCCCTAACCCACTAGACTTACCAAATTTAATACATACTAGATGGGAGCACTACAACATGTAGAATCTTTTTTTTACTAGGAACATAATGGAAACAAAATAAAAGTAAGTCTGGGGATTTGAACCCGTGACCTAAAACAGGCAAGCCACCACAGCAATTGGAACACAATTTTTTAAAAAAATGTCAGTAAAATGACTGTTTTGAATTGTCCCAAGACTGTATGCAATTAATACTGTCTGGTAAATAAACTGCAGGGTAACAAGCAGCTTTCAAATTCTTCCAGGTACTTCCAAATTGGTGTGGAGACATCTGTATAGAAAAAACTCGGTGATTGGGGAAATGAATACTGGGGTGTGGAATGTACTGGCAACAGCATGGAAGCCTTCATAGCTACACAATCTACTACTTTCATGTACTAAATGCAGCTTTCATATTACCGTAGGACAAAAAAAAACAACAAAAAGTTTAGTTCTCCTTTAAAAGGTAGGAGTGCGCTTTTAATAGAAGGCACTTGTATCGAGACCACAGGTCCTCATTAAATGGAGAATCACCATAACTTAACTGACTACTATATTTTCACTCTCCTTTATCCTTGAAAAGTCCACATTAACATTTAACATTAACTTCATTAATGATTAACATTTCTAAGGTTGCCTTTTTTTAGGTTGGACATGCCCTTTAATATAAAAAAACAAAAACCACTTACTTTCATCATCAGAGTCGAAACCAAAATAAAGCTGGCATTTTTTTTGTGCTTGGTGTTCATTAAGTGCTTCTGCACTAGAATAATTAGTTAGGCACTTCCCGCATCTGAATCTCTCTGATGACTTTTTAGACATGCTGTCCTTTTCAGATGGCAATCTTTCATCAGCTTTCCTCCGTTTAGGCATACTAATATACTGTTCATCTAAATAACTCGGAGGCAACAGCCTGATATAGGGCCGCTTCACAGTCCCACCATAAGCTTGATCAAAAGAAACTGGAGACTTTTTGGAGTTACAGGCATTTCCATCAGCACTGCTTTCCTGCGAGCTCTCCGGTGCAATAACTGCGAGTGAACTAGCTTTCATAACAGTCTCTGCATTAGGTGCTACTGTGTCCAAGATTATAGTCCGTTCAACAGTCTTTTCATGATCATTACATACATTTCTTTCAACAGCACATATCTTTTCTAAGACAGGAGGTTGCAAAGGATTCAATCTGTCTTGGGAGGTTCCATTCATGCTCTGAATATCACCATTTACTTTTTTCTCTGTCTGCAAATAGGTCTTTGGTTCAACTATATCCTTTCTTGATTTCCATACAGGAACTGGCAAGTCTAATAGCTCATTTTCTTTGACAGAATCTGCAATGCTCCTACAAATCCCAGGCAAGTTCTCTGTAGATGGTAACAAGTCCAGGAGGTCACCTAAAGAACCATTCTCAGACAAAGCATGGCCTACCATAGATTTGCCTAGAGGTGCACAATCACTAGGAAAATGGTCTAAGGAAGCAACACCTGTAACGGTATTGGAAACAAGATCATTATCTACGAGGCCCGCATCGGGCAAACATGTGACTGAATCATTTAAATTATTTTTATAGTGCTGACATTCATGCTCATGAAGTTTTGAAAGATCCTCAAAAAGTTCAGGGCAGTGACCATAACTACACTTAGCTTGGAAAGATTCGTGGCTTAATATGTGCTCTGCAAGCTGTGTTCTCAACTTAAATTTTATATTGCAATTTAGATGCTGGCAAAAATAGACATCGGGGTAAACATGGCGATTCAAGTGATCAAAAAAATGTTTGGAATCTGCAAACCTTCTTTGACAGAAGCGACATTTACCTTTATTCGATTTCATCAAGTGTTGCTGCACTTTAATGTCATTTGGGTGAGCTATCCTTGCATGCTTATTAAGGGACCTGATCTTTTTGAAAAGACGGAAACAACCCCAAGCAGGGCATTTATAATTGCCTTCTTCTTTTACCATTTCATTTACAGAAGCAGGACATAATGACCCATTTATTTTAATACAGGCCGAGAGATCGTTACCTAAACTTTGTTGAACTGGAAGAATGGTGGATAAAATGTTAGCCGAAGTATTCAAATCTTCCGAGTGTCTTTCTTTAAGAGTATCACAATCACTTAAGTGATTTTCAGAAGAAACAATGGGGTTAGGAAGATGATCTTGACAGGTAGCATCACTGGAAGGAGTCTCCATCACGGTGTCATTGGTGGAACTACTGGAATTTCCATTTTCTAATGACAAACGTGATGGGTCCGAAGTATTAATTTCATTTGTATCTAAACTTGAAGAAGGGGTCATTGGCTGTATCTGCATTTTCTTTATATGATTTTTTAAGTGTTTCAGCATTTTGACTCTATTTCTAAACTTTCTGGAACATAAAACACAGGAAAAGCAGCCCTTTTTCTGATGAGCTTGAGCATGCCTAAAAATATGTCCACCAAGAATTTCCTTGTTGCAAAGGGTGCATTGATGAATTGGAACATTGTGATCAATCTTGTATGAGCCAAGGATAGGCAGGGTACTCTTTTTATCGATAGGGTTTTCACATTTCGCTCCACTTAACACTCTATGACCAATTACCCCATTTCTTAAATCCATACGAGAGGTAACTGAATTTAAAGTTTCTTGAACTTTAGTATTTAGTGTATTTGTGCTAAGCATTGCAGCCTTCTCCCCTAGCAAAGCAGCACATTTTTTCTGGATCATTGGGAAATTCCAAAATTCTGGATCAAATAATAAACCCCTTTTTAAAATCGGGAGCAATTCAAAGCGCACACGGTTTTCAACATGGCTTGTAAACTCATTGTAATCCTCGTCCAAACACCTGTACAAACGTTCAACTGCAGAATAGGATTCTATACTTCTCTCCAAAAAGAAAACAGATAGAACACAGACTCTGCAAATTTCCAAATCGGTGGGCAAAAGGTAAGCAATAGTTTTATAAATTAATGATTTTGTTTCTGGTTGCTCATTAAGGTCTAATTGCAGTGCACAGCCACAGAGCTCGACAGCCAATTGTACACCAACTTCTCCAACCTATTAAAAAAAGAAATATGATAATAAAAAATAAAAAAATTTGTACCATCTTTGTCCACCCTTGTAACAAAAAACTGGTGACTTTTCAGTTATCTGCCCACAACCCAAACAGACATTTCTACCAGTCTATTACATGCATTTATAACCAGATATTTACTGAGCTTTCTTCCATTCTGGCAAAGTTATCTGCCTCCTCCTTCTGCTCAATGATATTTTTTAAGTTTGAGCATGTGCAGTGGAGGCAGCAGAGGAAACAGTCAATCATTGGTTGTAATGTCATCAGTCACAGTCTTGATTGACTACATGGAGGGAACCATAAACTATAATATAAAGGGACACTACACTCCTGCAGCACCGCTGTGTTTCTCCTGGGGGGTGTTTTACTCCCCCCAACCTTGTGTGCATGTGCGACTATGTCTACTAAAGTCTGCTGCAGGGGCGCAGTTTGGTAAGTAGTGTGATCTTATCTTGGGGGCAATATAAAAGACAGGAGCTCCTTTCTCCATTAGAATTATGCATTTGAATAAACAAGTAAAATTTGGGGATGTAGTGTCCCTTTAAAGCAATGCACTGTTTAAAAGACAACTAAACCCTAAAAAGTAACTTTCCCGTTCCCAATGTATTTAACTCTATGGGAGGTGCAAGAAAGTATTTCTACCTCCTATTTGCTTAAGTTAAAAAAAGTAATTAGCTTTAATTCTTTCAGCTCTCTCCCTGTCTGACATCAATAAAATTACAGTTTAAAATTAAGGGACGTAACAATATTTGCAATATGTTTTTCATTTAAGCCCTTTCTCCCCTCATCCAGGGGTTTAACTTCAACTGTACAAGTCCTTTAAAGTTGGCTCCCGGTCATTTTACAAATAATATTATGATCTTGATAATGATTGCAAACTTGATCCAGCTGGGAAACATCACAGGAAAATTCACTGCCCCACTGTTGAGTTAGTGCATGGCCAGCTTAACATTTAGCAATTATCTTAACATATTCAACATAGACAATTTTAGGTGGTACATATACAGTTAAGGGATCCAAACACAACAGACTGATAAGGCATAGCTATCAAATACAGTAAACATTCTCTTAATTCTTTATAGATATTTAATAGGAAAATAAAATTCACAAGCACACTTATCATGTAGTGCATTTGATTCCTAACTGCAAACAGGATCCACTAAAGCACACCAAACTTGGCAATGGCCTATAATATGTAGGTGCAATCCTCACAGCCCTCTACCCTTAGGGATAAAATAATCCAGTAAATGTAGATTCCTACAGTTAATAAACACTTGACAGCTTATGGCACAACAAAGATGATGTAATACTTACTTCATTGATCACTGTTTTTATAAAGGGAAATATTACTTTAATGTTTGTGGCAATCCTTAACATCTGATAGCAGCTTTCAACAAAGGCTTGCTTTGAAGGGTTGGTTTTCAGTTGAAGTTTACTCCAAATAAATATCAAATCCCTAAAAATGCATAAGAAACAAATCCATTAAAGGGAATCACTGAAATCAGAACAACAAGGAAAAGCTTCCACATGATGTCAAACATTTCTGGTCAATATTTATGGATATAAAGAGATCCACCTACACTGCAGGTATTGGTATTATTTTACTAAACCATTTTGTAATAAAACTATTCATAAAACTCCTCTACAGTAATCTAGAACATTTCCAAGCTGCAGCTCATCCCATATCATATAAACCTTTCTAAAATCTTTAAAAAAAGATACAACCTCTGTTCCCCCAATGGGTGGGGGGGTTTCATTTTTTTGTTCTCCTTTAATATAATTACCGTATGTACAATGAACTATCTATGTTTTTGTATGGTACAAGTAATTGTTATAAGAAATCATCATTTGTGCTACTTTATTAATAAGAAGGGCAACGACAATGCAACAAAAAATTTCTGTCTGGCCCATTGGTAGTTTCAGCCTGACAGAGCGAGTGGCCCATTGAAGACATTGCGCAATTGATCAAAATTTACGGCCATTTTCAACCTTTTGTCTGATCTAGATAAAAGTTTGCTGGAGATATTTCAACAAAATCAACCAAAATATCAGACCATGTGTACTGTATTTAATAGTAAGAATGCTACAGTTAACAGCAGCCTGTACCCTAGTAAAACAAAAATATATTGCAATTTTTGCCCAGAAATGTCACTCTAATTAACATTAACTGCAAGAGCTTGTACGACTTACCAAATACAATACATTTCCCCCGTCTGTAACTGTGTGATGAGGAAAGCTTCACTCAACAGCAGTGCCAACACAGTTTTACCTTCCTGTTCTGTGTTACAAATAATCTGCACTCCATCTCTGCAATCTATTCTCAAAACATGCTAAACAAAAACAAAAAGCAATCAGTATTTCTCAACTATTTTCCTTTAAAAAGCTGTGGAACATAAAGGATAATGGTAACAGTCCTATAATGCGGTGGAGGAGCCTCACATAATGCAGCTGAAGGCTAATATGGGCACAAACCCTACCCACCTATAGGGAGCCATCAGCTTCCAGCCCCAATACTCTGAAGCTGCAATGACCAGCAGGCACCATGGCAGTGCTCCTCCCATAGGAAACAAGCCGATTGGCTATCCTGCAGGTACCAATTTCTCAACTTCTACAGGAAGTGCCTTCCTCTTTCTGGCTGGTCATGCTCATCTGTTCATCTCCTCCTCAGCACTTCATGGCCTGTAAAGTCCCTTCATTAAGGACAGATAACTAGCCTCTAGCGCTTAAAGGATTTAATATTTGTCTTCTACAAACCTGCAATGCTTTCTGGCTTCCTGTAATGTCATCATGCAACTAGCAGGAGGCAGCAGAAATGAACCACAGGGTGGTAAAGGACAAGTAGACCAATATTTTTTAAACAATTTGTAGAAAACCATCTCGCGTGCACCTCCTCCATCCCTCCCACATTGTGATGTGACGCATTGCGACATCCGGCGTCCATGCATTTTTACAGCCCTTGGTTAGTATATGAGATAAGTGGTGGAAAATAAATGAGCAGTAAGTATCAGGGAACTTCGGCTCTCTTAACAACTGTAATAATTAACTTATAATGTTAAGAGAAAAATATATTTCCAATAGTTTAAAACACAACTAAGTTCAAACTGAAATAACTAACCTCATGGAGAAGCCGATCTGTTAAATTGGTCATATGCAGACATGTAAAATAAGCTTGATGGTAGTACAGGTTTTTACTGACTTCAACATGGCTTAAACAGGTAGTTATGAGGGCTACTGCTTCTGCAATACGCTCACACGCAATGAGATATCGTACACGCAGTTCAAAGAACAGTTGGTTTTCAGACCTCAAATACTTGTCCACTGGAAAAGAATTAAAAAAAAACACATTTCAAAAATAACGTAGTCTTTCTATAAAATTTACCATCAATACAAGACATGGGAACAGCCACTACATTAACTCAACTGGAAAATAGGTTTAAATGTTCTTGTTTAGCAAACTACTTCCATTTTTATACAGCGTATCATGTGGTACTACTTCCACTAACAGCAATGAAGCCTGATTATCTGCATCTAATATTTCCAATTTTCAAGTGTAACAAGGTATAGATTAGGCCTTTTAGCAACACCCCTCCTTTTGCTGTACATCGTGTTAGGACACACAGTGCTAGGTTTCCAGCACTGGGATTACAGATAGTTAGAAAACTCCAGTACTGACCCCTTCTCTGGCCCACAAAGGTACCATCCCACAGGTTGTTGCTTAGTTATGGGGGTGGAGTCTTAAATTCACCATTTAAAATTTTTTTGAAACCCCAACCAAAGTGTTGCACAGGTACCCAATGCAAAAGGTAAATTGTTAAGTTTTGTGCAACTATCTAGCATGAAACTTAACGTCTCTTCAATGGAGGTATAAGGGGGGCCACCTTACCTGACCGCAATCCCGTGCTGCAGTAAAACTTGCAAAGGGATTATTGTATTACAACATACAACTTCATTTACTCTAAAAATATATACAGGGAAACGCATTTAGAGCCATGTAGAGCCACTATTAGCTCCCCTGTGCAATCTCTCTGGTGATACTATATTCACATACCCGCAATCCGTGCAATATATATATAGATAGATAGACAGATAGATAAAATATAAATAGTAATAGAATACAAAATATAAAATACTTAATACAAAGTTGCAGATACTGTACGTCTTTTTCGGCATATCCTATTCCTGTTTGTGATTCTTCAACAAGACCCGTGAGTTCACCCTTTTGATTTTTAATATATCTCTATATTACGGACTGAACCCGGGCAATTTATAGGAAAGGAGTGCCAATCATATACACACACACACTCTTTGTATAAATAAATGTTTTTTTAAAACTAAAAACAATCAATTACCTATATCTTGAGGCTCTGATTTCCCCTTGAGTATAGCCTGTAATACTGGATTCTCCCAGGGCCCGCCATCTTTAATTACATAAATAACTAACTTTAGGTCTTCGTTATCATATCGGATTAGTTGTTCCTGACACTCCTAAAAGAAAAAAAAAAAAAGAAGAGTTGATGAATCAATTAACAATGAAAAAGGACAATTTAAAGGGGAGCTGTGGTAAAATATTAATGCTTCTGAATATGTCCACTGAGGAACACCAGCTTTACATTTATTTTACCAACTCTTCATAGTCACTGATCACGAACCTGCTTAATGTGCTCTTCAGTGTTAAAGGTAAACTATGCATAGAAAGTGCTGCCAAACACCTGTGTAAGAAATCATGTTACTCAGATTTGCCTGCTTGGTTCATGGTGCATTTGGCTGTACTGAGGAGAATATTTGTTTAGGGTTCAGATATCCTAAATCCGAACCTCACATTTTCAAATTTAGTGGAAGGGCTGCCCTTAAGGAGACACTAAATACCTTGAATCCCCCAGGTTTCCAAAGGCCCCTTAGCCTGTAAGGTGTAGATAAAAGTAGGATTTATGGATGCAAATTTGAGAGAAATGGAGGACAGGAGCTTGTAATCTCCCTAATTTATTTTACTAAATTTTATTATTTAACTTAAATTTGGTACATGCGGGACAATATTTTACACCTAATTTATTTCAAGTCTGACAATTTAATAAATTGCTTGGAAATCGGAAGGAAAATTACAAGCTGGCCATTTGTTATAATTTTGTCGACACTTGGTAACCTGTTGGTCATTTTACTGATGTGTCCAAGTAACCGAAGGCCTGGCAGGCACAGGCCGAATTGATACACCATTCAGAAGTATCTCCCTCTAAAGCTAGGTACACACAGCACAGATTTCCGAAAGATGACAGACAGGATCTGCAAGATCCTGTCTGCCATCTTTCAAAGATCTGCATACACACAGTCCCGAGCATTCTCCCTATGAACTTCATAAGGAGAACGCTCGGGACTGTGTGTTTCCATCGGCCGCGCTAGACTCCTCTATAGGGAGTCTAGCGCGGCCGATGGAAATTTTCGGCCTTTCCCGAATGAGCGTACGGCCGACCCGATCGTTCGGGAAACGAGCGTACACACATAACGATAAAGCCGACGGATATGACGGTATCGGGGCTTTATCGTTACTGTGTGTACCCAGCTTAAGCCAGGCAAACAATAGTACAATCATAGAGCTGCAGAAAGAGTCAATTAGTTAACATAAAGGACAATGACTAATGCTGGCCATACACATATCAGTGATGCCCAAACAACGGCCCAGCCGTCTTTTTTTTCAGCAGCACGCACAGAGCTACGAGTGGGCATGGAAAGGGGCGCGGTGGGTGTTCCGGGGGCGTAGCTACTCCCCGTGGCCTGCTCATCATTCTCAGTGCTGCTTGTGCGTCCCCCAGTGTCAGCTGGGTTGGGCACCCCTGTATTAGATTTGATGATCTAAATACACCAGCAGTTTATCTCTCAATGTTCCCAGTCATGGCCCATTTTGCAGTTAAATGTATCACAAAATGGTTTACAAAGGCAGGTGTCTTAATAACAAGGGAATGGTAAATTTCCAAATGTATGGTCAGAATAAGATCTAGTGATGCCTGTTCTTGAAGCAAACGATCAACTAGGCTGACATTTTGTTGGATTGGCTGTGTGATCTGTGGTGATTTATAGCATGGCCGATGTTTAAAGGAAAATGGTAGAAATGGAAAAGCAGGTGGGTTGGTAAATCACATAGGATAGTAAAAAGCTGAAAAGTAAGAAGCAAAATTCATATCCTAATAAATGATTTGGCAACTTCTAAATGTGGATGTTTTCTCATATTCTCACACATAGAATAATTACCTGAACAGAGGCAAGAATGTCTTTCAAAGGTGCTTCATAAAATTCATCTTTTCCAAAGAAAAGCAGCAATTCAAAAAGACTCCTGAAATACAAAAATTACATAAAGGAAGAGGTGGAAATTATTGCATTGAAACAACTTTTATATTTTATTTATCTTGTCATTACAGTAAAGTAATCCCCTAACTGCCTCTTCTTAGCATGCTCAGGCTCAGTACAGGTCACTAAATTGCTCAGGTTCCATGAGGCATCCAGAACCATAGGAGGCATACAGTAATGAATTCAGAGGACAAAGTAGGATATGTCAACATATTTTATGAGGCTGTTCTTACTAAAATATGTTACTATGGGGATGGAGTTGTTTTTTTAAGACAAACTAATCTATCTCTAAAAACATGAATCTGATTAACTGCACATTCACCTAATTAGGTACAGCTAATGCATTATATTGATGCCTGTTCAAAGGATAATAAAGTGAATAAAGGGATTGGTGAAGGTATCCCAGTCACCTGACCGATCTACTGGCTCAGACTAGTGCTGACTGAATCGCCTACAGCAAATCACCACATGAGGGTAAGAAATTGCAATAAATAGCATGTAACTATTGTGCCGTTTTGTTCTGGTTACATGTGTGCTGTGCTAAGCTTAGGTTGTTTGTATTGAATGCATATACAGTAATGTTATAGCACTGTAAAGCTTTGCAGAGCAAAAAAAACAATCACGCTATAAAAAAAAATTACGTTTTTGGTAAAAAGGTACTTACAAAGCTAGTCTACTCAAAACATACTGTACGTGCTCACATTCAACAGGGAAAGACACACTGGCAGATGTAAAGCAACATAGGGCTGTCTGAAGAACTTGCAGTTGTGGTAAAGGAACCTGCCATCTTGCAGTATAATCTTCAACAACCTGGAGGGTGAAGAAAATAAATGAATGATCAGAAATAAAGTGCCCTGTAATACACAGGCTGAATTCAGTCTTGCTATCAGTTCTTTTAACATTGAATTTTATATTTAAACTCAAGACTATCATAAAACTACAGAAACAGATCCGCTTTACATCTGGACATCATAATGATAGGTTTCACTGATTTTTCAAGCAGTTATCCCATGTGTGCAGTAAAATGTATTTTACAATGCTACAGATCTGTAACATAGCAGTGTAAGCTGAATTCATCTAGTTCATCCTTTAAAATTTATCACAGGTACAACAATCCTACATATCAATCAGCATTTGAGAAATGATACTTTGTATAATGTAACTTTCTACTTCCAGTAGCTTGAGGGACGTCACATGACCCTCTGCTCCACCCTCTGCCCAGGGGCAGAGCATACTCGGTTAAGACTTTATGCTGGGAAAGACGGAAAGTATCTGCATAAAACATTAGTAGTGGAGAGGGGGGCCTATTAATGCTGACAAGAGGCCGATAACATGACTACAAGCTGATGAAACCTTTTCAGTAATATAACTCATCATTTACATAGAGATATGATCCAGGGTTCATTTTAAAGGTATGACCAGTGGGCTTTTAAACCTAACTTGTTTGGAGACCACAGTTGCCCTTTAAATGAGAACTACATGTAATAATTACCCTGTCCTTTATTTGGCTTCTATGATTTAATAGATAACTTATGCTGTTATTCTTAAACTACACAAATGCCATAAATTACTGATCTATAGGACGACAGTTATAGTTTATTGGCCGTGAGATTGGTTTTCCTGTGCAATACACACGGCCAATAATCTGCACACTGCTGTTCCCAGCTCTGGGTACCAATACAAAGGGAATCTCCTTACAATATATCTCAACTCTAACTATCACATGCACAATGAGTTGTTCAGGAGACCGCACAAGCTGTGATTGGCCTGTTTGGGTCTACATTGCTGCACTGAAGTCAAGGTAGCAAACCCAAGCCAATATTTTACTGCAGACTAATCGCTGATCCCATAATTTGATCAGATTGCTTTGAAGTCTTAGGCTTGGTACAGACAAAAGGATATTTCGTCCCAACCGATCGTTCACTACTAGCCATAGTGGTCGTGACCGGTCATGGGGTCCCATAGGGAACCACATGATCGGCAGTGATTTACCAACACGTCCGATCACCAGTTCGTCCGATCGCCAGTTCCTTCGATCCGGACTGACCGATATAACGGTGTAAGAAATATCAGCCGACAATTGCCTGAAACCAATTTTTCGAAATATATATATAATATATCGAAATAAACAATATATAGAAAAATACTTTATTCATGCAGAGGTGCTACGGTATATAAAATAAAAAATGGTAGTTTCCTTTTGGTTTCCCATATGGATAAATATCAAAAACCATATCTTGATATTTTGTTGACAATTGAGGATACGAAAGTTATTACAAAAACACACAGACAATACACACACAACACATTATTATCGCAGCAGTAACAAAACATTTCAGAACCAGTACACATGTCTGTCAATTTATTAAGGTAAGGAATATTTCTTTCTATTTGGGAACATCTGCAAAATCAGGCAATGCAATGTTTGAATAGATAGTTAAGAGAGATTCTGTGTTTAAAACAGATTATGATAGAATAGTTAAAGGGCAATTATAGTGAGAAAATTGTTTTTTTTAATTTCTTCTAATGTATCCTATAAGTCATCCCATCCACCAGGGTACCTTTAGTTTCTTTAAATTCTACAATACCGTATATACTCGAGTATAAGCCGAGGTTTTTAGGTTTAAAAATTAACCTAAAAACCTTGACTCGGCTTATACTCGAGCACAGGAACTTACCTGCAATCCAGAGGCAGCCGCAAGTCCGGCCGGCAGTTCCCAGTAGTTCTTCGCGGTTGCGCGATGACGTCATCACGCACGCTGAGGGATGACGTAATCGCGCAGCCGCGAAGCAGTAATGGGAACTGCTGGCCGGACTCGCGGCTGTTCTGGATTGCAGAGAGAGGAAGACTGAAGACCAGGTACGGGTAAGTGAGCTGGGGGGGGGGGGGGGGGGGGGACTGGGGGGACAGTATTGCCATGCAGACACCCACATTACCTTTTTACTATAGGTGGTTGGAAACTACAACTCCCAGCAACCAAGCATGCTGGGAGTTGTAGTTTCCAAACATCACAGTGGAAAGGTATTAGGGTTACTGTATTACCCTCGGCTATACTCGGGTCAATCATCTTTCTAATTTTGAGGCAAAAAAGGGTGCCCGGCTTATACTCTGAGTATATACGGTAGTCCCTGAGATATAAGCCTTTGAATATGCTGTGATTTGTAGGAGCTGCTACACCTCATCTGTCACTCAAAGGCACACACCCACACAATCCAAAGCTCCCCTGCAGTACTGTCGCACACTCTCTCACCCACACTATATGTACCATGTGCAACATAAGTCAAATGCTGTAGTGCTAAACACAATCAATAAACCATTAACCCAGCAATATGAGCATAACACACTATAAAACAGCCCCTCCCCCCAAAAAAAACTTATATACATACAAAACCAGTGACTCAAATGGAACACTAATACAGTATATATAATACAGTAATACAGACTATATACCAAACAAGACACACAGTGCAATGTATGAAATATATAGACTAAAGCAACTGAAATGTAACAGGACAACAAGCAGTGTCACTGTGTTTGTGAAGGTCTCTCACTACAAGCTTGCTTTACACTGACTCTCTCAGTGATTATGATCTCAGCTAAGCAGGGGGAGAGATATGAACTTAGGTAAAAAGAACAAGGTAAAAAGTAAAAAGTAACAACAAAAGTAAACAATTATCAAAGTTAGAAAACAGGCAGAGTTCAGTAACTTACTTGTAAAGAATTCAGCACCACTTGTCCTCCTCTCTCCCCTCTGCCCCTCCCTTCAGCATATTGCTACTTTATTCCACACTTTGATTGCTTGCAGTCTAGCTCTGGAAGGGAGGGGTCAACAGGATGTCAGCACTTCATTTAAAGTCCTTTCAAACTGACAATGCTCAGACTCTGTATACAGCCCGTCACTGCTTGAGGGGGAGAGTAGACAGAGAGGGGAGGGGGACTACACAGCTTGGGTTGTACAAAACTTCTGCAGTGTGAAGAACGAAGCCACACAGAAACATGAAAGTAAGGCAGCTTATACTAAGTGATCTATACATTGTATACAGACAAAGTTTTTTTTTCACTATAATTGCCCTTTAAATAGAGGTTCTTAAATTTGTAAGAGGAGCCCTATAGCAGATTAATAAAATATCCTAGAATGGGATGATTAAGTTAGTTGGGTATTAGATGTAATTATATGTAATTACATGTAATAAACACGTGTTCTTTGATTAGCCTTGGGGAATCCCAAAAATTTGCCACATGACACCAAATATACCACACTACATTTCAGACAATGACAACATTATGTGGGGTATTTAGTGGGTCACATAAGCAATAATTTTCTTAGGGGCTGCCTGAAAAACAATATAAATCTGATATCAACAACATGTAAGTTCAAACATTCATTTTTAAAAAAAAATTCAGGGCACTATTATTCTACTCTAAAGTGGAAAATCCTAGTTCCTGTTAAGTTGAAATGTTTATACAACCCTTATAAAAGTAAAGAGCAACAGGCAGACTTTGAAGGGGAACTTCAGTAAATGAAAATCATTCTTAAATTATTTGTTTCACACATAGGTAGGAATTCTACTCAATCTACAAGTGATTTCATATCTTTTGCTATGCCCTGCTTTGGTCAGTCGCGAGCTGCCATTCCAGGTCCTTCTTTGAAGCTTCATTCTTTGGAATGTTTCTAACAGTAATTTTTGCCTCATTTGCAGTTATGCGGGTCAAACATGCTCTTTTAGGGGTCCTGTCTACAGGAAGTTAGTATTTTGTAAGCATTTCTTTATGCAGAAATAGCTGGATGGTCAGATGAAGATTAGTGAATGAGAAAGTACTACTTTTTTTTTTCTTCTTAAAAGCATATGAATTTAAACGTCTCCTTTAATAGCAAGATGTAAACTTTCCTACCAATCAAAGTAGCCAATGAAAAGCAATCCATTCCAGGCACTGAGATTTCTCATGTTCAGCCCAAACATGCTTTTTTTTGTCCACTGGACAAGGACAACGCAACAAGCAATTAAACTAGAAATGTACATCTGAAAAGCTTCTAAACCAACTGAGCTGCAAACTAATTGAAAGTCATGTCCCCCATCTGCACAGCTTACAAATGAGTGATCTTGGGGTGTGCTCATGAACTTGTAAATACAGTGTAACAATCTTTAACTCTCGATGCTCTGAATGTAGCCACACACATTGCAAGGTTATCAGATCCCCCTAAAGGGAGTCAATAACTTGGCGGGAGATTTCTGTCTAAAACAATATATCCCAACGCCCATGGCGGAAGTTCGTTGCCATCATGATTGGTCATCTTCATGCCATACATGTGGCAGATAATCAGCAAACCCCATCAGAACCTGAAAATATTTTCTGCGTAACAGCTAAATGTATGGCTACATACTAAACAAGCAAATGAAGTGAAGGCCATGTCTGCAAGTCTTCAGCAATGAAAAAGTGGGATGATAATATTGCTTGAATTATCAAACTTGTAAAACAACACTACATAATTTCCATGTTCTTTAATACCTGTAGTATTCCAGAGTGGAATACTACAGGTTACAGCAGCGAGCTTTATGGCAAAGAAGCAAAACTTTCATTAAATCTGCTAAAATACACTAACCAACAACAGAACCATCTAAAATGACTAATGAAACAAATGAAGGTGTTTTCAGCATTTTTCTTTAAAAAAAAAAAAAACACCAGGCGTCATCTTTTATAATATTCCAGTCTTATCATTTACAGGTTTTAATAACCAGGTATTTGATAGCATTACATTGCCCCACTTTCCCCATCTATGGTAACATAGTAATTGAGGTTGAATAAAGACAGGGGGGATGCCTTCCTAACTCCAAATGGCAATCGGAAATTATCCCTGGATCAACCAGAACTGCAGTTATGTATTACTGGTAATACCAGTAATTCTTAATATTACATAGTATCCCCGTACCAACCAGAACTACAGTATATGTATTAATACCAGTAAGTCTCATTATATATTATCCCTGTACAAACCAGAACTACAGTAAATGTATTAATACCAGTAATTCTCAATATTATATAGTATTCCCGTACCAACCAGAACTACAGTATATGTATTAATACCAGTAATTCTCAATATTATATAGTATTCCCATACCAACCAGAACTACAGTATATGTATTAATACCAGTAATTCTCAATATTATATAGTATCCCTGGACCAACCAGAACTGCAGTATACGTATTAATATCAGTAATTCTCAATATTTTTTCATTTTAGAAACTTATCCAGACCACTTTTAAAGCTATTCAATGAACTTTCCATTACCACATCTGCTGGAAGACAGTTCCACAGTTTCATTGTTCTCACAGTAAAGAAACCTTTCCTAACCTGAAGATGAAACTTCTTTTCTTCAAATCTTAAAGGGCATGTCCAGATAAAAAAAGTTAATCATCCCCCCAAACCCACTTCACATTACCTATACATTTCAAAGATGCCCTGAAGTTCCTTACCTGACCCGGTCCCTCATAGTATAGTATTTGAGGTTGAATAAAGACATATGTCCTCTCAGTCCAACCCATCAATATCCTCATTTCCTGACTAACTGTTGATCCAGAGGAAGGCAAAAAAAAACAAAACACCAAAAGGGAAAAAAAAATTACATCCTGACTTCCTGAGTGGCAACGGAACTATCCCGGATCAACTCTACTTTATGTATCAATACCAGTAACTTTCCTTGTTTGCAGAAATTCATCCAGCTTTTTTTTTTTTTTTAAACTGACCAATGAACCTGCCATAACATCCACTGGAAGATTCCATAGCTTTACCGTTCTCACAGTGAAAAACCCTTTCCAAACTGCCTAAACCTTTTTTCTTCAGGTTTTAAGGGATGGCCACGTGTCCTCTGACATGTTCTAATGGTGAACAATGCCTCAGATAGTTTATTGTATGGCCCGTTAATGTATTTATACACAATAATCATATCCCTACGCAAGCGCCTTCACTCCAGCGTACATAATTGTAACTTTTCCAGTCTCTCTTCATATTCAAGCTCCCCCAATCCCCTTATTAATTTAGTTGCTCTTCTCTGAGCCCTTTCCATTTCAAAGATGTCCTTTTTGTACACAGGATTCCAAAATTGCAATGCATATTCCAAATGAGGCCTTACCAATGCTTTGTAAAGAGGGAGAATAACATTTTCCTCCCTTGAATCCATACAAGACAATACCATGCTGGCTCTGGCTGTTGCCGCCTGGCACTGCTTGCTTCCTTCAAGTTTATTATCCACCAAAACTCCAAGATCCCTTTCCAACAGGGATTCACTTAACACAGACTTAACTTCTCCAACCCTCCCTTTCCTCTGTCCGATCATCATCTTCTCAAACTTAATCTTGTGTCATCTGTCCCGGCCGTAACCCCTAACAACGTACAGATGCAGAGACCTGCGTAATATCGACCCCCATTAGCTCTCTATCCCTCTCCAACAACTTAACTCTATGCCCTCCTTCTGTGAACCTAACCTTGCAGCTGTCCACTACCATAACACTGTTTCCAATGCCTTTGACTTTGTTGCTCCCTTATCCACCCGTCGCCTTAGACGCAAGAACCCACAACCGTGGCTTACGGACCAGATTAAAAAGGCAATCTCGTATAGCCGAGCGACGCTTACGCAAGAGTAACAAAAATATCGGCTTTCTCGAATTTAAAAGTGCCCTTTGTCAGACCAGAGGTGCTTTGTCAGTAGCCAAACAAAACTACTTCTCTTCATTCATATCCTCCCAATCCCATAACCCCAAACAGCTCTTCTAAGTATTCAACTGCTCTGCACTGCTCTGTTCGCCACCTCCTCCGCCTACCCTGTCTTTCTGCTGATGAAATAGCCTCATATTTCACAGAGAAAATTGAAAACATCCGAAGTGGTTTTCCTGTGCGCCCCCTTAAAGCATAACAATTTCAGTACAATCCAAATGTGTGTATCATAGTCCCTCTAATTTTAAGTAGTGTGTATAAGATTTGTATATCATCTCGGATCCACATATAGCTAAACATAAAACACATTTCCCACTGCTGTACCAAAGGGCACACTTTGTTAGTATATATAATATATGATATATAGGATATTATATATATATATTAATTTTATTGAGGGATGTCTTAAAAGGGAAGTTCGTTGCAAATATACATGTACTTTTCAGAAAAAAAAAAGAGGAGTATATTTTTCAACCCAAGGGCCCTTAATATGCCAATTCAGCATTGTACTGTGAGATGAATAAATGCAAACAAAATACTGACTTCCTGTTTCCAGGACCCTAGTAGAGACATATGTTCTTGCCCTTGACCCAGTGCCGGGTTATTCAGTGTGACTCAGTAGAGATATGAGCCGTTTGTTTGACCACCAAAGCCCAATCAGTAGAATGTTACGTGTTAGAGAACATTCCAAGGTGAGGTGCCATCCCTGGGAGAGAGGAGCGACGTTAGACTGAAAATGTCAGCTCACTAAGTCAACGACCAGAGACAGCAAGGTATGAATATAAATCTTTTCACAAAATGGGAGAGAGTATGTAGAATAACATAAGAAGGCATTATAAAACGAAACCAATGTTAACAAATAGTGAGTAATTTACACTGAACTGAATCCCATTTAACTCCCCCCCCCACGCCATCCCTTGTGCGATTTGTTCTGCGTTTGCGATGGTCTAAAAGTATAGGAAAAGCCGCGATTGCCTTATTACAAATGCAGAACGCAAAAACGCATCGACACGAAAAAACGCGCTTTTTTTCGTTGCCCGTTCATATGATTTTGGAAAAATCGCAAACGCAAAAAAAAAACGCAGCAGTGTGGCCTAGCCCTTTCTCTGAGAAAGTGGCTGGCAGGCAGCCAAGATCTAGAAGAGGTCAGATCATATATAATTCTGCAATTTGGATGACAGGTCTTTGCCTGTAATGTTCTGATTTCAAATGATGAATTCTCAGGATCTACAGACTCAGGTTTAAATTTAAAGTTCCGGGGTGGGAGTTTTGGAGTGGGATCTTGCGAGTACCAATACCTTAAAGTACCCTTAAAGTGTGAACCCAGCCTTAGACTATTGTACAAATTGTTAGATTCCTTTTACAGATTAGCAACAGTCTGTATTAAAGAACTAAACCAAATTTTTAACACTCTAGAAATTGACAAATACCTTCTAAAAACACCAATAAATGTAAAATAGCAATACAATAAATGCATTAAAGTAAATGTTACCAATTGAAGAACTGGATGAATAACTGTATGTACAGTGGCTAGTCACACTCCTGATCTCAGTCAATGCTCCTGCTTATTCTGTCCAGTAATACAGAAGCTACTAGTGGTGTGACCAACTGTATCAAGTTCCTGCAGAATGTTAGGACGGAGCAGGTGTAAAGAACATAATGGTTCAGTGACCACACCGTGATACTGGAACAATGGGAAATATGACACAAACCTCAGTTAGAAAGTTAAATCTCAACAAACCATATTAAAACGAGGTGAGACATGGCTTACTGCTTTTATACAAGGAGATGCCTTCCAATTCAATGTTGTTCTGAGGCTTTAGTTGTCCTTTAATAGTGATGGATTTCTGCTCCTGCCAGGAGTTAGCTGGAAAGCTATTTTATCTTGTTGCAGGGGCTCTAAAGTGACATTCATTCCCTGTCATTTTTACTTTACACCTTTCAGGCTTATAATGGCCATTTTTTCTGTTAGGTTCTGGAATTTACAGGGGGGTGCCAAACAAGCCTATAGGTAGTGGGCAAATAGGGACAATCTATTTGAGATGTTCTTCCTAGCAGGGACATCACTTCTTGATACAGTCTTAGGGCTAGGCCCCCTTGCAGGATTGTGATCATGATATGATCATGATGTGCAAATTGCATGGGGGGGGGGGCAATGTACCTGCCCCCAATGGATGTGGTTGCCCCGGGTCCATTATCACAACATATGTAATCACCATTTCAGTGCGGGTTGTATGTGCTGCAATTAAAGACTTTTATGCAAATCTCAGCTTAAAATATAAATGCGTTCACGTGCGTTGCAGTGGGGCCAGGGCCACTATATGTTCAAACCTGTCAACCATCCACACAATGACTTGAAATAGATACAGATCACAACAATCTTATTAAGAAAATATCGTATAGACAAAAGTTTTCCCCAGCAAAATAATTAGCAACCAAGATAATGCGAAGACGTGAAGAAAGGTGTGATGTGAGCATTAAAAAATTATTGAACAAACTATATACAGTACAAAAAAGAAAGTAGAAAACTACTTTATTATTGCAATTCAATGCTCAATTTTTTTTAATTTATCAAAGAGAAACACCAAATAAACTTTAAAAAAGGACACAGAAAGTTTACCTAAATTATCAAATATTACAAACAGTAGTGCAATGCAAAACATGCATTTTTACTCAATAATTACTTGCAAATACTTCAGAAAATAATATCTTAAACACACCAGTCCCGGTTACGGTAGTATTCACTTGGAAAGATCAGGGAAAGAAAGTACAATGTACAGCTACAGTTTTAGCACTTGGGCGGCAATCTCTTGTTAGTTAAAGAATTGAAAAGTTGTTAACAAATAAAGTGAATTGTAATGTACAAAAAATACAACTTCTGGCATTAAAGAAAAGAACCAAAGTAAATACCAAATATAAAATGAGTATTTAAAAAAAAAGATAATGGCCATGAAATACCAAACCAAGGAAATTAGAAAAGGTGCAACGGTGGGTGCCTAAAACTTCTTTTTTTTGTTTTTTAACATACCGTAAACTAAGAGTTAAATATATGTGCAATTGATCAAAGCCAAATTTTTAGTAACAACATGTCTAGATTATAATTGGTTTCTCAGTTATATTTACAATTAGCTCTGTCCTGGGTTTAGTACATCACTGACTGGAGAAATAAAAAAAGGGTGGTATGAGGTGATGATTTGACACTGTGCGGAAAATAATTTGTCAGGCAACTGCCATTTGGGAGCACGGGTTGTACAACCAATAATGCCTAAACAAATGGCATACACATACAATTAATCATACAGAATGGCGACAGACACTTGTTTGTCGCGTGCACAATGCATGTCAGTACTCATCTAAAGGACTGTTAAAACAGTAATATGAAACCACAGCAAATGCTAATGAGGTCATCTCTTTTTATTCCCCAATCAGCTCCCTAAATAGCCGTCGCTGGCTATTGGTTTTACCTTCCAACTTCCCTCCGGCCAACTTCATTTTGTGATCACAAGAAAGATCATGCAGTTCAGGCCAAAGATCAGCACGTTAATTTTGATGTGGCAGAAGAAGTATGCTCTTTACATATAGCCAAGGTTTGTCGTCATTTACAAATGTACCTAAACATAAAGCGGGTTTTGCCTTTTTGTTCCGAGTTTCTCCAATACCAAACATTTATCCTTTCATTATCAGTCAGAAATGTGCAATTAATGTTAAAAATGGTTGTCTTGTTAAATCTAAAAATAGGTCTAGATACCTTTGCCAAAGTAAATCTTTTAATACAGCAAGTTTTATCCGTCATCTTCAATGTACCACCTATACATTATGCTAGTTTAACCAAGGAAGAGAAAAGGGGGCTCTGCTATAAGCTGCTTGTATCACCTCTGTGGTATGGGGGTTGGTAGTGATCTGACTGGAAAACTGGACTACCCGCTCTAGTTCAATCCACGGTGTATTTTTGCGTGGAAAGGCAAAGCGATACCTTGTTTTTAATATCAATTTAAAGGACATGCCTTCTTTAAAACAAAAAATGGTTAGCGACTTGCCTCAATTCCAACCACTATATTCAGCACGTTATTAGATGTATTATATACCAGATGTATATAGATAATTATTTCTCCCATTCTGGCATGAAGCCAGCTCCTCCCTCATGCCGTTATTAAGTCTATGACTGCTGACATCATAGCCCATGATTGACTGCAATTTCCCATTGCTTCATCTGCAAATGCTCAAGTACCAAAAAGCTTAATGAGCAGGGGGAGAAGGCAGGAACCTCACCAGAAATAGAACAGTGGCAACAGAATAAATAACTAGTTGATAGAATGCATGTAATAAAAAAATAGCAGTGGGTGATTGACGGCAATAATTGACAATGTGACCAATTTTTTTGTTTTAAGAGTGGATAGGCCATTAATGTGGTTTTCTTATAGAAATTGTACTGTCTGCTACTCATTATGACAAATGACAACACTTTCAATGAAATTAAAACGAATAACTTAAATGAATCAAATTTAAAAAAAAATACCACTTCCTCCTAAATAATATCACATTCAAGTTATGACCGATGGCAGACAACTGATGGTAATATTTAACCCAATGAAAGCACATTAATAATAGTTATATCATTTCATGCCTTTAGAGACTGGAATGCAAATGAAAAAGTGGACTACAGGCTTTAAAAAGAACGCATCTCAAGAGTTTAAACTAATATGTGGCCCATAAAATAGTAAAAAATCTTTTCTGGTGGTCTAGACCCAATATAAAAGGCAAGAGTGAGGGTGAGGCCCACACTGCACGCACAGGAATCGCAGCGCGTTATCGACATGCAATTGTGTGCGCGATTCTTGTGCGTTTGCGTTTTTGCACAGCGTTTTGACATTTTGCGTTTATGGAAGCGCATACGTAATGCACCAAAAATGTGATGAACGCAGGGTGTTTTAACAAACGCCAAACGCGGAAGCGCAATCGCCATGCACATCGGAAATCACGATCAGGATTTTTTGCGTTCCCGCGATTTCCATTTTAGCAAAAAGCCAGGCGGAAACGCGGTACAAACGCGCTAGTGTGGCCTGGCCCTTAAAAAGTATTCCTTATATGATTGTTCTTCTGGCCTAAGACAGAATGTAGTATCTTTGTGTATTTAAATATAAATACAAAAAAGAAAATATATGTAAACACAATATTAAAGCACAAGAATCCTCTGTCCCACTTTTACCATTTGAGTTGTTTTATCAAGCTGTCCAGAATGGGTTGGTCAGCATGCAGCCATTTTGTTGGTTTTCAGCAGGAGCTTGTTGATGGGAATGGTTATTTAGTGCCATTTGCAATTGTTAATATATAATAAATTATCCATTAAAATGCATCTTTTTGTGATTCTTACATTTTATTTCAAACTACTTACATTGGTAAAATTCATGATGACGTAGAGCTATGGTTTTTCAGGATGCCAACCAATGTTAAACAAGTCAGTAGTGTCCTGGTGATGTGTGTGCTGAACTGTGCCATAAGTGGGACTGTGTGTATTTGTTTCTTTATGAGCTACATTCTTCTAAGCTAAGATTCTGGCATAGCTCTACTTTAAGATTCATAAATTGTGCATTTTTTCCTTATTTTATTTGGGACTTTAGCTGTGTTTAATTAAAATACTAACACTAAAAACATTTTTCAACAGCACGGTCAAACAATTTATAACTACCTTCAGTATGATTTCTTCTCACTGGTATAAAATTAAAACATTGTGTACAGTAGACAGTCAAATAATATTCTTAGGGCGTGCGTAAACTCGGACAGACATCGACAGATTTACCAATCAATGTTTCACAATCATTGAAATTACAGAAAGGGCTGGATTATTGCTTTTGTCACGATTTGCCTCAAATCAGTTTAAAACAATGCCAACTTTAATCACTGGCCGACCCAACACTAAAATATTGGTCAATATCTACCAGGCTTACTCCCTCGTTTAGCCATAGTAGTCTATGGAGAGCACTCTTTCTTGATCATGACACGGAGCGTGCCTGATTCAACGTACCCCAGTACCTAAGTTTTATGCCCTGCTACTTGAAGGAAAAAAACAAAACAGCCGATTTGTAAACTTTTAGTGCAAGCATTACGTGAAAGAGTTTTTCAACTGCTGCTACACCATGAGAAAGACTGGCCAGAATCAGTTTTCTTTGGGCTGGTGCTCCTCACAGAACAATATTAGAGTTAGGAATTACTAGTATATTCCTGTCCACGTACTTTTCTGTTGAACTGTTTTTTAAATAAACTTTATACACACAATAATTTCCTTTAGGGTGTACATGCCCTTTAAGAAATTTAACATTATAGCATCTGTGACCCATTTTCAAATCTGTGAGTTTGAATATAATGAAACCAGTCCATCAAACACACATCCCTTATTTAATTGGTACAGTGCTTACATAATCAGGATAAGGAGTCAGACAGAAAATTTTTATAGAAATCCTTTCAAAATTACATTTTTACAGAAAAAATAAATGTGCCACAGGCAAAGCACAATAAACAGATGACTTGTGTGCGTTTATTATGAGCCACTGAACCCTTACAATGCAATGGCTATTATATACGTTCTGCCCCCATTAAAGGTGTTAAAGGAAAGTTCAGTGAAAATATTTTTATAAAATTATATTTTGATTATGCATACCTAGTTAATACATATTATCTTTTCATTGGAAAAATCAGTGATTTCAACCCTTTCTATTCCCCCTGCTGTTGACATGTGAGCTGCCCATTTCAGGTTCTAACGGCCATCCTGTTCCAACATGCCACCTTCTTGAAATCTTCCTAACAATAATTTCTACGATGGCTGTTGGATGGGTCAAAACATGCTCCGATCTCTACTGAGCAACTGAATCAACCCAGGGGCTGGTCAAGGGCAAAACCATAAACAGTCTAGTTATTGGGTCCTGCAAACAGGCGAAGTATATTCGGAACCATTTATTTATATAAAGACAAAATATTGAATGGGCAGGTCATTGGTATGGAAAAATACTGCCCCTTTTTTCTTAAAGTATAGTATTTGCACTGAACTTCCCCTTTAAAGGGCAGCTATAGTAAAAAAAAAAATATTGCCCCTTTGCAAAAGTTAAATTCATGTACTCTGTGCTGCCTTAATCTATCTCTGTCAGTGACTTTGTTTAACCATGGTTGTCAGATCTCTGTGCAGCACTCCCCCTTCGTTACCTCCTCCATGTCAAACCAGGCTAACCGACAAGCTTATGGGCAGTAGGAGTTAAAGTTCAACATCCTGAAAAACACACCCACGCACGTGGCCAATAAAAAAGCAAGCTGTCCTGGAGACATGGAGGAAGAACAGTAGTTACAATCTCTAACTTGTTTGTCCTATCATCAATCAGTGAGGATAAGCTATTAAGAAAGGGGGTCTGTGCAGCCTTATATTCTACCATCAACAGCTACTTCTCTCCCCCTGTAATCGCTCTTATCTATTGTTTATTACGAGCAGGGAGGGGAGAAGAACACGTCACGAGGATTTTATTGACAGTACAAGTAGGAGTTGAGGAATGCAATCAAGATTTTTCTACTGGTGTATCTCAGGACAGGAGGGAATATGAAAAAAGTAAGACACTCTGGGGGTTTGGGGAATTATAGAACACATGGAAAGAAAGAAAAAAAAGTTCATTTTCTCACTATAGATGCCCTTTAAGAAGGCACCACTAATGGAAGCCATTGTTTAAATCAGTTCCAAACATTACAGCTGCAGAACTTCCTTAGCTTCAAATAGGGAAATTAAAAACTAAATGTAGCAATGGAAATCTACATGTTAAAGGGCATGCCCAGTAAAAATGTAGAGGATCTCCCCAAACCTAGGTTTCGCAATCAATGTCAAATATACACATGAGGGACTTACCGGGACAAGTCCCTCGCTGCTAGATGCCACCCCTGCTCCTGTTTCAAGCTGTTTAGAGGCAAAAACAGGAGCAGAGGGCTTTGCGCGACAGCCACTCGACTTCCTGGTGCGGCTGTCGGGTAATTGGGCGCAAAGTCACGCCTTTACTGACAGCCTCAACCAGGAAGTGGTTGAGCTGCCAGAGCAGGTGAGGAGCGGCGAGGAACCAAGTCATGGTAGACACTTAGGGGCATCTTGGCAAATATTGATTTGAAACCTAGGGTTTAGGGGGGGGTCTTCTACCTTTATAGCTAAAGTTGGGTTTTTTTCACTGGACTGCCCCTTTTGATTCTCAGACTAATGGGGGTCTTAACATGCAATATATGACAATATATATTTTATATATATCTTCGTCTAGAGGTGTAAACTGAATAAGAAACCAAACTGTAAAAGCAAGAACAGAAAAAAAACACTTAACACTACAGATGATTTAATGCTCAATCTGCCTAAAATTGAATCAACCCAACGTCTACTGCCCCGGCGGTTTTACTGCTGACATTGCCCACCTGGATAATATTATGATTGGCATTTCACATACATTGGTTGAAAAGTGCTCAAGCCGGGTGGTTGCCCAGAACATCTGCAGGTAAGCTGCAGCGTAGCACACCTTTAGAAGCTGTGCTTTATTAAAGATATTGTTACAAATTGAGATAATGCACATCCCGCATTTGAGTTTTCTTTGTACAGTACTTTAAATTGAAAATAAATATTAACTTGTGCAAAACTTAAGTAGAAATATTTCACATTAGTAAAATACTGTACTAAAACTTGTTTCTCTGCATTTATAACTTGTCCTTTGTAAAAAGCTCAATTCCATTTGAGATCAGTAATCTTTAGGGTTCTCATCCCTTCAGGAGACAGCTGGGAGCTGCTTTACATTCCAATAGACAAGAAAAATCAAGGACTTAAATTATTTAAGCTTGTTTGGAACAAGGCCTATAAACGGCCAACAACCACGTGTGGCGGGTTGCATTAATGCGTAGGTTGATCCTTCGGAAAGGATCCCGCAGGCAGCTCCATAACCTACAATTGTCAGGTGAACAACTGGAATGTTTATGAAGCATTATCAGGGATCCTCAAACTCTGTCCCAACTGTAAAATGACAACCTGGTATTCCTTACTACAGAGGAAGCTGGGAGCTTTCGTATACAAACATCTGGGAGGGCCATAGTTTCAGAATCCCTGCATTATACTATATTTGTCCCCCTGTAGTAAAGGGAGTCGCCGCGGCTGAAGAAAATGTGGCAAGTCCCGAATGTTCTCCCTATACTTATACTGGACTAACACTTGGAACTGTGTGTAGAGTGATCTTAAAAAAAAATGACAGACAGAATCTTTTAAAGATCTTGGTTAAGAGTTGCCTAATTGCGGATGGCTGGGGAAACGCAAAACATTTGGTCACACTTCCAGTTAGCTGAAGTTAAAATGCCATGTTAACTTTTTTCTTGAGTATTCTCACGCACTGCTAAGTAAAAGTCAGTTTCCTTCCCCTTATAAAGAAGGTTACGTTCCTCTCATCTTTAATGAAACCACTAAATACTTTATAAAATAACAGTGCTAATTATGTGAAAAACATTTGAAAAGGGAACTAATCCAATGCAAAATAAATAAGCAGTGATCCACTATCTGTTGACTTGCAACTTTCCTGAATGTCGACTCAGAATAAGGTATAGACAAAGCCAACAAGCAAAATAATTAAAATATTCAGAAATAAACTGAGGTACAGTAGACCAACGGGACCGTGCAAATTTTAACTGACCAAAAAAAAAACATTACAGAAAGTCTTCGGAAGACTTAAAACCACCCCCAAAGTAATCTAAGCACTGACCGATGCTTTTCAAAATGGATAAGTACAAGGAATATGAAATCTCAACATAAACATACTGGTAAATATAAAATATTTTATTTATTATCAATGCCGTTTATAAACATTTAAATTACATGGCACACCTTTTGTTCCCATTTTACCAGTTAAACCAGGTTTTTTCTGGGACTAGAACTCCATTGTTTTGGTGACTGCAAACCATTTCCTTAAGGCCAAATGGACCAGAACACATTTTAAATTTCTGTCCTCTTTCAAGCTTTACAGGCACCTGTAAAAACGGGGGGAAAAAAAACACATTAACGGCAATAGTCTAGGGGATCAGAATAATGTGAAAATCTTAATGCTATAAACAATCTATCTCCTGTACAGGGTTAATGAATAGTTTCATGACATGAAAATGTATTGCTGGATTGATCTATTGCACATGCTAGTTGTAGGTGTAGGTGGTTGAACCTTTATAACCCACTATAACCCTTTTTAAAGTCTTACCTTGGGAGGTAAGACATATCTTACCTCCTGTTCTTCACTTGCAGGAGAGAAGGCAGAACTTACCCACAAACAGTCCAGCGTATGTGCGGCAGGGACTGACAGTGAGAAGCTGGCACTGGACCGTTCCCGGGTAAATAATGTCAATGGTGGCGATTCATTCAAAAACTCACCCACTGCCACGTTATTTTGCAGATATCCTCCTAATATAAACTTACTTGACCTTTGATATACCATTGTAAATTTTTTAGAACATCACTTTGCACTTAAAGGGCATGGCAACACTGCCCGCCGCACACGAAATCGAACGCGATTCCGTGCATTTGCGCATGCAATTTACCTTTTGAGATACAAAATCTACAGGCGACTGCGTATTGCAAGCGGATGCGCGAATGCACAGAAATCGCGTGTTTTCGGTGCGTTGCTGCGATTCCTATGTTGGAAAAAGCATGCGAAATTGCATACGCAAATGTACAAAAATTGCGCAAAGTGTGGCCTAGCCCTAAGAGCTATCATTTGTGCATGTGGTCAGCATATCGTGAGTGAGCAGGGGGTTGGTAAAAATCCGCTGGATGAAATGTATAAAAATTCTGTTAAACTGGTAAACTAATAGAGCAGTGCTTAGCAGCATTGGTCAATTCTACATAAAGCATACCCAGACATTGTGGAGTTTTACAGCACTCTCCCTGCCCTGTATAAAACCACTCTGCGTGTCCTCGTGCTTTATGTGGCCCAGGCGAGCACCTTTCTGGTGTAATACCCTTAAATACACTGTAAGGGGGCACGTTAGTCCTTATACATTACACTGGAAAGAGGGAAGATCCTTATATATATATATATATATATTTCTCATTAAACTTTTATTGACATACTCCTGCAGATATTGAGGTTATATAAAAACCAGGATTCCATTCTCTGTATTAAATGAAGTACCACATTTCTGCAGGATCCAGGTGTGTCATAAGCCCCACCCCCAAAAATCAATCTTTTCTGAACCTAGGTTACAGGCTTGCAATCAATAACTGTATTTCCTCACCTGGAAACCTAACGAGGAGAAATATTTTCTTTACCACCTATATATCGCTGTAAGCTTCGATACATACAGCTACATGCATGATACTGGAGTCATTTTAAAGGGGGACTTAAGTATTCAGACAGCATTGTCCCAATAGAAGAGCACTATATTTGCTGTGGCTACTGGGTGATTTATGAAATGAATCTGTGGGTACTAGGGTCAGATCCTATATATACCTCACACTAAGTTTACTCCATACACTTCACATGCTCTGTTCTGTTGTGTTCAACAGATCAAAACTCCCTCTCCCCGACAGAAGAGATTTCAGTTTGTTTTTAAACCTTCAATTTACCAGTCGTAAGAATGGTTCAATCCTTAGCTTTCATACATAAAGAAAAGTAATCTTTGCAGTGTAATACGCATATATGTAAGAAACAGAATATTAACATTTCAGTAGAAATAAAAAAAATAAGTCTGGGAAATTGACCCGTGCAACCCTGTACTCTGTCTTGCTAAAGCAGAGTTTTACCCCTACCACTAGACTTACCAAATTAATACATACTAGTGGGAGCACTACAACAGTAGAATCTTTTTTTTACTAGGAACTAATGGAAACAAAAATAAAGTAAGTCTGGGGATTGAACCCGTGACCTAAAACAGGCAAGCCACCACAGCAATTGGAACACAATTTTTAAAAAAATGTCAGTAAATGACTGTTTTGAATTGTCCCAAGACTGTAGCAATTAATACTGTCTGGTAAATAAACTGCAGGTAACAAGCAGCTTTCAAATTCTTCCAGAGTATTCCAAATTGGTGTGGAGACATCTGTATAGAAAAAACTCGGTGCATAGAGAAAATGAATACTGGGGTGTGGGTGGAATGTACTGGCAACAGCATGGAAGCCTTCATAGCTACACAATCTACTAGTTATGTACTAAATGCAGCTTTCATATTACCGTATAGGACAAAAAAAAACAACAAAAAGTTTAGTTCTCCTTTAAAAGGTAGGAGTGCGCTTTTAATAGAAGGCACTTGTATCGAGACCACAGGTTCCTCATTAATGGAGAATCACCATAACTTACTGACTACTATATTTTCACTCTCCTTTATCCTTGAAAAGTCCACATTAAACATTTAACATTAACTTCATTAATGATTAACATTTCTAAGGTTGCCTTTTTTAGGTTGGACCTGCCTTTAATATAAAAAAAAAAAACCACTTACTTTCATCATCAGCAGTCGAAACCAAAATAAAGCTGGCATTTTTTTTGTGCTTGGTGTTCATTAAGTGCTTCTGCACTAGAATAATTAGTTAGGCACTTCCCGCATCTGAATCTCTCTGATGACTTTTAGACATGCTGTCCTTTTCAGATGGCAATCTTTCATCAGCTTCCTCCGTTTAGGCATACTAATATACTGTTCATCTAAATAACTCGGAGGAACAGCCTGATATAGGGCCGCTCACAGTCCCACCATAAGCTTGATCAAAAGAAACTGGAGACTTTTTGGAGTTACAGGCATTTCCATCAGCACTGCTTTCTGCGAGCTCTCCGGTGCAATAACCGAGTGAACTAGCTTTCATAACCGTCTCTGCATTAGGTGCTACTGTGTCCAAGATTATAGTCCGTTCAACAGTCTTTTCATGATCATTACATACATTTCTTTAAACAGCACATATCTTTTCTAAGACAGGAGGTTGCAAAGGATTCAATCTGTCTTGGGAGGTTCCATTCATGCTCTGGAATATCACCATTTACTTTTTTCTCTGTCTGCAAATAGGTCTTTGGTTCAACATATCCTTTCTTGATTTCCATACAGGAACTGGCAAGTCTAATAGCTCATTTTCTTTGACAGAATCTGCAATGCTCCTACAAATCCCAGGCAAGTTCTCTGTAGATGGTTACAAGTCCAGGAGGTCACCTAAAGAACCATTCTCAGGACAAGCATGGCCCCTACCATAGATTTGCCTAGAGGTGCACAATCACTAGGAAAATGGTCTAAGGAAGAACACCTGTAACGGTATTGGAAACAAGATCATTATCTACGAGGCCCGCATCGGGCAAAACATGTGACTGAATCATTTAAATATTTTATAGTGCTGACATTCATGCTCATGAAGTTTTGAAAGATCCTCAAAAAGTTCAGGGCAGTGACCATAACTACACTTAGCTTGGAAAGATTCGTGGCTTAATATGTGCTTGCAAGCTGTGTTCTCAACTAAATTTTTTTTTTTATGCAATTAGATGCTGGCAAAAAATAGACATCGGTGGTAACATGGCGATAAGTGATCAAAAAAAGTTTGGAATTGCAAACCTTCTTTGACAGAAGCGACATTTACCTTTATTCGATTTCATCAAAGTGTTGCTGCACTTTAATGTCATTTGGGTGAGCTATCCTTGCTGCTTATTAAGGGACCTGATCTTTTTGAAAAGACGGAAACAACCCCAAGCAGGGCATTATAATGCCTTCTTCTTTTACCATTTCATTTACAGAAGCAGGACATAATGACCCATTTATTTTAATACAGGCCGAGAGATCGTTACCTAAATTTGTTGAACTGGAAGAATGGTGGATAAAATGTTAGCGAAGTACTTAAATCTTCCGAGTGTCTTCTTTAAGAGTATCACAATCACTTAAGTGATTTTCAGGAAAACAATGGGGTTAGAAGATGATCTTGAAAGGTAGCATCAATGGAAGGAGTCTCCATCACGGTGTCATGGTGGAACTACTGGAATTTCCATTTTCTAATGACAAACGTGATGGGTCCGAAGTATAATTTCATTTGTATCTAAACTTGAAGAAGGGGTCATTGGGTGTATCTGCATTTTCTTATATGATTTTTTAAGTGTTTCACGCATTTTGACTCTATTTCTAAACTTTGGAAATAAAACACAGGAAAAGCAGCCCTTTTTTGATGAGCTTGAGCATGCCTAAAAATATGTCCACCAAGAATTTCTTGTTGCAAAGGGTGCATTGATGAATTGGAACATTGTGATCAATCTGTATGAGCCAAGGATAGGCAGGGTACTCTTTTTATCGATAGGGTTTCACATTTCGCTCCACTTAACACTCTATGACCAATTAACCCCATTCTTAAATCCATACGAGAGGTAACTGAATTTAAAGTTTCTGAACTTTAGTATTTAGTGTATTGTGCTAAGCATTGCAGCCTTCTCCCTAGCAAAGCAGCACATTTTTTCGGATCATTGGGAAATTCCAAAATTCGGATCAAAAATAACCCCTTTTTAAAATCGGGAGCAATTCAAAGCGCACACGGTTTTCAACATGCTTGTAAACTCATTGTAATCCTCGTCCAAACACCTGTACAAACGTTCAACTGCAGAATAGGATCTTATACTTTTCTCAAAAAGAAAAGAACGAACACAGACTCTGCAAATTTCCAAATCGGTGGGCAAAGGTAAGCAATAGTTATAAATTATGATTTGTTTATGGATGCTCATTAAGGCTAATGCAGTTTTGTTGCAACCAGCCCCAACGAGCTCGACAGCAATTGTACACCAACTTCTCCAACTATTAAAAAAAGAAATATGATAATAAAAAATAAAAAAATTGGTACCATCTTTGTCCACCCTTGTAACAAAAAACTTGTGTGACTTTTCAGTTATCTGCCCACAACCCAAACAGACTTTCACCAGTCTATACATGCATTTATAACAGATATTTACTGAGCTTTCTTCCATTCTGGCAAAGTTATCTGCCCCTCCTTCTGCTCAATGATATTTTAAGTTTGAGCATGTGCAGTGAGGCAGCAGAGGAAACAGTCAATCATTGGTTGTAATGTATCAGTCACAGTCTTGATTGACTACATGGAGGGAACCATAAACTATAATATAAAGGGACACTACACTCCTGCAGCACCGCTGTGTTTCTCCTGGGGGGGTGTTTTACTCCCCCCCACCTTGTGTGCATGTGGACTATGTCTACTAAAGTCTGCTGCAGGGGCGCAGTTGGTAAGTAGTGTGATCTTATCTTGGGGGCAATATAAAAGACAGGAGTCCTTCTCCATTAGAATTATGCATTTGAAAAACAAGTAAAAATTGGGGATGTAGTGTCCCTTTAAAGCAATGCACTGTTTAAAAGACAACTAAACCCTAAAAAGTAACTTTCCCGTTCCCATGTATTTAACTCTATGGGAGGTGCAAGAGAAAGTATTTCTACCTCCTATTTGCTTAAGTTAAAAAAAGTAATTAGCTTTAATTCTTTCAGCTCTCTCCTGTCTGACATCAATAAAATTACAGTTTAAAATTAAGGGAAGAAGAAACAATATTTGCAATATGTTTTTCATTTAAGCCCTTTCTCCCCTCATCCAGGGGTTTAACTTCAACATGTACAAGTCCTTTAAAGTTGGCTCCCGGTCATTTTACAAATAATATTATGCTTGATAATGATTGCAAACTTGATCCAGCTGGGAAACATCACAGGAAAATTCACTGCCCCACTGTTGAGTTAGTTCATGGCCAGCTTAACATTTAGCAATTATTTAACATATAACATAGACAATTTAGGTGGTACATATACAGTTAAGGGATCCAACACAACAGACTGATAAGGCATAGCTATCAAATACAGTAAACATTCTCTTAATTTTATAGAGATTTAATAGGAAAATAAAAATTCACAAGCACACTTATCATGTAGTGCATTTGATCCTAACTGCAAACAGGATCCACTAAAGCACACCAAAACTTGGCAATGGCCTATAATATGTAGGTGCATCCTCACAGCCCTCTACCCTTAGGGATAAAATAATCCAGTAAATGTAGATTCCTACGTAATAAACACTGACAGCTTAGGCACAACAAAGATGATGTAATTACTTCATTGATCACTGTTTTTATAAAGGGAAATATTATTTAATGTTTGTGGCAATCCTTAACATCTGATAGCAGCTTTCAACAAGGCTTGCTTTGAAGGGTTGGTTTGAGTTGAAGTTTACTCCAAATAAATATCAAATCCCTAAAATGCATAAGAAACAAATCCATTAAAGGGAATCACTGAATCAGCAACAACAAGGAAAAGCTCACACATGATGTCAAACATTTCTGGTAATATTTATGGATATAAAGAGATCCACCTACAAGCAGGTATTGGTATTTTTTACTAAACCATTTTGTAATAAAACTATTCATAAAACTCCCTCTACAGTAATCAGAACATTTCCAAGCTGCGGCTCATCCATATCATATAAACCTTTCTAAAATCTTTAAAAAAAGATACAACCTCTGTTCCCCAATGGGTGGGGGGGTTTCATTTTTTTGTTGCTCCTTTAATTATATTACCGTATGTACAATGAACTATCTATGTTTTTGTATGGTACAAGTAATGTTATAAGAAATCATCATTTGTGCTACTTTATAATAAGAAGGGCAAAGACAATGCAACAAAAAATTTCTGTGCGGCCCATTGGTAGTTTCAGCCCTGACAGAGCGAGTGGCCCATTGAAGACATTGCGCAATTGATCAAAATTTACGGCCATTTTCAACCTTTGTCGATCTAGATATAAAGTTTGCTGGAGATATTTCAACAAAATCAACCAAAATATCAGGACCAGTGTACTGTATTTAATAGTAGAAGCTACAGTTAACAGCAGCCTGTACCCTAGTAAAACAAAAAATATTGCAATTTTTGCCCGAATGTCACTCTAATTAACATTAACTGCAAGAGCTTGTACGACTACCAAATACAATACATTTCCCGTCTGTAACTGTGTGATGAGGAAAGCTTCACTCAAAAGCAGTGCCAACACAGTTTTACCTTCCTGTTCTGTGTTACAATAATCTGCACTCCATCTCTGCAATCTATTCTCAAAACATGCAAACAAAACAAAAAAAAGCAATCAGTATTTCTAACTATTTCCTTTAAAAAGCTGTGGAACATAAAGGATAATGGTAACAGTCCTATAATGCGGTGGAGGAGCTCACATAATGCAGCTGAAGGCTAATTGGGCACAAACCCTACCCACCTATAGGGAGCCATCAGCTCAGCTTCCAGCCCCAATACTCTGAAGTGCAATGACCAGCAGGCACATGGGCAGTGCTCTCCCATAGGAAACAAGCCGATGGCTATCCTGCAGGTACCAATTTCTCACTTCTACAGGAAGTGCCTTCCTCTTTCTGGCTGGTCATGCTCATCTGTTCATCTCCTCCTCAGCACTTCATGCCTGTAAAGTCCCTCATTAAGGACAGATAACTAGCCTCTAGCGCTTAAAGGATTTAATATTGTCTTCTACAAACCTGCAATGCTTTCTGGCTTCCGTGTATGTCATCATGCAACTAGCAGGAGGGCGGCAGCAGAAATGAACCACAGGGTGGTAAAGGACAAGTAGACCAATATTTTTTAAACAAATTGTAGAAAACCATCTCGGTGCACCTCCTCCATCCCTCCCACATTGTGATTGTGACGCATTGCGACATCCGGCGTCCATGCATTTTTACAGCCCTTGTTAGTATATGAGAAAGTGGTGGAAAATAAATGAGCAGTAAGTATCAGGGAACTTCGGCTCTCTTAACAACTGTAATAATAACTTATAATGTTAAGAGAAAAATATATTCCAAAAGTGAACACAATAGTTAAAACAACAACTTAAAAAAAACAAAAAAAATATTTTTAAATGGTATATGCAGACATGTAAATAAGCTGATGGTAGTACAGGTTTTTAATGACTTCAACATGGCTTAAACAGGTAGTTATGAGGGCTACTGCTTCTGCAATACGCCACACGCAATGAGATATCGTACACGCAGTTCAAAGAACAGTTGGTTTTCAGACCTCAAATACTTGTCCACTGGAAAAAGAATAAAAAAAAACATATTTCAAAAATAACGTAGTCTTTCTATAAAATTTACCATCAATACAAGAATGGGAAACAGCCACTACATTAACTCAACTGGAAAATAGGTTTAAATGTTCTGTTTAGCAAAACTATTCCATTTTTATACAGCGTATCATGTGGTACTAACTTTCACTAAACAGCAATGAAGCCTGATTATCTGCATCTAATATTTCAATTTTCAAGTGTAACAAGGTATAGATTAGGCCTTTAGCAACCCCCTCCTTTTGCTGTACATCGTGTTAGGACACACCAGTGCTAGGTTTCCAGCACTGGGATTACAGAAGTTAGAAAACTCCAGTACTGACCCCTTCTCTGGCCACAAAGGTACCATCCCACAGGTTGTTGCTAGTTATGGGGGTGTGGGTCTTAAAATTCACCATTTAAATTTTTTTTGAAACCCAACCAAAGTGTTGCACAGGTACCCAATGCAAAAGGTAAAATTGTTAAGTTTTGGCACTATTAGCATGAAACTTAACGTCTTTCAATGGAGGTATAAGGGGGCACCTTACCTGACCGCAATCCGTGCAGCAGTAAAACTTGCAAAGGGATTATTGTATTTACAACATCAACTTATATTACTCTAAAAATATATACCAGGGAAACGCAATTTAGAGCCATGTAGAGCACTATTAGCTCCCCTGTGCAATCTCTCTGGTGATACTATATTCACATACCCGCAATCCGTGCAATATATATATAGTAGATAGACAGATAGATAAAATATAAATAGTAATAGAATACAAAATATAAAATACTTAATACAAAGTTGCAGATACTGTACGTCTTTTCGGCATATCCTATTCTGTTTGTGATTCTTCAACAAGACCGTGAGTTCACCCTTTTGATTTTTAATATACTCTAATTACGGACTGAACCCGGGCAATTTATAGGAAAGGAGTGCCAATCATATACACACACACACTCTTTGTATATAAATAATGTTTTTTAAAACTAAAAACAATCAATTACCTATATTGAGGCTCTGATTTCCCCTGAGTATAGCTGTAATACTGGATTCTCCCAGGGCCCGCCATCTTTAATACATAAATAACTAACTTTAGGTCTTCGTTATCATATCGGATTAGTTGTTCTGACACTCCTAAAAGAAAAAAAAAAAAAAGAAGAGTTGATGAATCAATTAACAATGAAAAGGACAATTTTAAGGGGAGCTGTGGGAAAAATTAATGCTTCTGAATATGTCCACTGAGGAACACCAGCTTTACATTTATTTTACCAAAATCTTCATAGTCACTGATCACGAACTGCTTAATGTGCTCTTCAGTGTTAAAGGTAAATATGCATAGAAAGTGGCCAAACACCTGTGTAAGAAATCATGTTACTCAGAATTGCCTGCTTGGTTCATGGTGCATTTGGCTGTACTGAGGAGAATATTGTTTAGGGTCAGATATCCTAAATCCGAACCTCACATTTTCAAATTTAGTGGAAGGGCTGCCCTTAAGGAGCACTAAATACCTTGAATCCCCCAGGTTTCCAAAGGCCCTTGCCTGTAAGGTGTAGATAAAAGTAGGATTTAGGATGCAAATTTGAGAGAAATGGAGGACAGGAGCTTGTAATCTCCCTAATTTATTTTGACTAAATGTGATTATTTAACTTAAATTTGGTACATCGGGACAATATTTTACACCTAATTATTTCAAGTCTGACAATTAATAAATGCTTGGAAATCGGAAGGAAAATTACAAGCTGGCCATTTGTATAATTTTGTCGACACTGGTAACCTGTTGGTCATTTTAATGATGTGTCCAAGTAACCGAAGGCTGGCAGGCACAGGCCGAATTGATACACCATTTCAGAAGTATCTCCTCTAAAGCTAGGTACACACAGCACAGATTTCCGAAAGATGACAGACAGGATCTGCAAGATCCTGTCTGCCATCTTTCAAAGATCTGCATACACACAGTCCCGAGCATTCTCCCTATGAACTTCATAAGGAGAACGCTCGGGACTGTGTGTTCCATCGGCCGCGCTAGACTCCTCTATAGGGAGTCTAGCGCGGGCGATGGAAATTTTCGGCCTTTCCCGAATGAGCGTACGGCCGACCCGATCGTTCGGGGAAACGAAGCTACACACATAACGATAAAGCCGACGGATATCGGTATCGGGGCTTTATCGTTACTGTGTGTACCCAGTTAAGCCAGGCAAACAATAGTACAATCATAGAGCTGCAGAAAGAGTCAATTAGTTAACATAAAGGGACAATGACAATGCTGCCATACACATTCAGTGATGCCCAAACAACGGCCCAGCCGTCTTTTTTTTCAGCAGCACGCACAGAGCTACGAGTGGGCATGGAAAGGGGCGCGGTGGGGGTGTTCCGGGCGTAGCTACTCCCGTGGCTGCTCATCATTCTCAGTGCGCTTGTGCGTCCCCCGTGTCAGCTGGGTTGGGCACCCCTGTATTAGATTTGATGATCTAAATCACCAGCAGTTTATCTCTCAATGTTCCAGTCATGGCCCATTTGCAGTTAAATGTATCACAAAATGGTTTACAAAGGCAGGTGTCTTAATAACAAGGGAATGGTAAATTTCCAAATGTATGGTCAGAATAAGATCTAGTGATGCCTGTTCTTGAAGCAAACGATCAACTAGGCTGACATTTTGTTGGATGGCTGTGTGATCTGTGGTGATTTATAGCATGGCCGATGTTTAAAGGAAAATGGTAGAAATGGAAAAGCAGGTGGGTTGGTAAAATCACATAGGATAGTAAAAAGCTGAAAAGTAAGAAGCAAAATTCATATCCTATAAATGATTGGCACTTTAAATGTGGATGTTTTCTCATATTCTCACACATAGAATAATTACCTGAACAGAGGCAAGAATGTCTTTCAAAGGTGTTCATAAAATTCATCTTTTCCCAAGAAAAGCAGCAATTCAAAAAGACTCCTGAAATACAAAAATTAATAAAGGAAGAGGTGGAAATTATTGCATTGAAACAACTTTTTATATTTTATTTATTTTGTCATTACAGTAAAGTAATCCCTAACTGCCTCTTCTTAGCATGCTCAGGATCAGTACAGGTCACTAAAAGTTGCTCAGGTTCATGAGGCATCCAGAACCATAGGAGGCATACAGTAATGATTCAGAGGACAAGAGTAGGATATGTCAACACTATTTTATGAGGCTGTTCTTACTAAAATATGTTTACTGGGGATGGAGTTGTTTTTTTTAAGACAAACTAATCTATCTCTAAAAACATGAATTGATTAACTGACATCATTCACCTAATTAGGTACAGCTAATGCATTATATTGATGCCTGTCAAAGGATATAAGTGAATAAAGGGATTGGTGAAGGTATCCCAGTCACCTGACCGATTTACTGGCTCAGACTAGTGCTGACTGACGCCTACAGCAAATCACCACATGAGGGTAAGAAATGCAATAAATAGCATGTAACTATTGTGCCGTTTGTTCTGGTTACATGTGTGCTGTGCTAAGCTTAGGTTGTTTGTATTGAATGCATATACAGTAATGTCTATAGCACTGTAAGCTTTGCAGAGCAAAAAAAAAACATCACGCTATAAAAAAAAATTACGTTTTTGGTTAAAAAGGTACTTACAAAGCTAGTCTACTCCAAACATACTGTACGTGCTCACATTCAACAGGGAAAGACACACTGGGCAGATGTAAAGCAACATAGGGCTGTCTGAAGAACTTGCAGTTGTGGTAAAGGAACCTGCCATCTTGCAGTATAATCTTCAAAACCTGGAGGGTGAAGAATAAATGAATGATTCAGAAAATAAAGTGCCCTGTAATACACAGGCTGAATTCAGTCTTGCTATCAGTTCTTTTAACATTGAATTTTATATTTAAACTCAAGACTATCATAAAACTACAGAAACAGATCCGCTTTACATCTGGACATCATAATGATAGGTTTCACTGATTTTCAAGCAGTTATCCCATGTGTGCAGTAAAATGATTTTACAATGCTACAGATCTGTAAAAAGCAGTGTAAGCTGAATTCATCTAGTTCATCCTTTAAAATTTATCAAACAGGTACAACAATCCTACATATCAATCAGCATTTGAGAAATGATACTTTGTATAATGTAACTTTCTACTTCCAGTAGCTTGAGGGACGTCACATGACCTCTGCTCCACCCTCTGCCCAGGGGCAGAGCATACTCGGTTAAGACTTTATGTGGGAAAGACGGAAGTATGCATAAAACATTAGTAGGGGAGAGGGGGGCCTATTAATGCTGACAAGAGGCCGATAACATGACTACAAGCTGATGAAACCTTTTCAGTAATATAACTCATCATTTACATAGGAGATTGATCCAGGGTTCATTTTAAAGGTATGACCAGTGGGCTTTTAAACCTAACTTGTTTGGAGACCACAGTTGACCTTTAAATGAGAACTACATGTAATAATTACCCTGTCCTTTATTTGGCTTCTATGATTATAGAAACTTATGCTGTTATTCTTAACTACACAAATGCCATAAAATACTGATCTATAGGACGACAGTTATAGTTATTGCCGTGAGATTGGTTTTCCTGTGCAATACACACGGCCAAAATCTGCACACTGCTGTTCCAGCTTGGGTACCAATACAAAGGGAATCTCTTACAATATATCTCAACTCTAATATCACATGCACAATGAGTTGTTCAGGAGGACCGCACAAGCTGTGATGGGCTGTTTGGGTCTACATTGCTGCACTGAAGTCAAGGTAGCAAACCCAAGCCAATATTTTACTGCAGACTAATCGTGATCCCATAATTTGATCAGATTGCTTTAAGTCTTAGGCTTGGTACAGACAAAAGGATATTTCGTCCCAACCGATCGTTCACTACTAGCCATAGTGTCGTGGACCGGTCATGGGGTCCCATAGGGACCACATGATCGGCAGTGATTTACCAACCGTCCGATCACCAGTTCGCCGATCGCCAGTTCCTTCGATCCGGACTGACCGATATAACGGTGTAAGAAAATATCAGCGACAATTGCCTGAAACCAATTTTTCGAAATATAATATAATATCGAAATAAACAATATATAGAAAAATACTTTATTCATGCAGGGTGCTACGGTATAAAATAAAAAATGGTAGTTTCCTTTTGGTTTCCCATATGGATAAATATCAAAAACAAATCTTGATATTTTGTTGACAATTGAGGATACGAAGTTATTACAAAAACACACAGACAATACACACACAACCACATTATTATCGCAGCAGTACAAACATTTCAGAACAGTACACATGTCTGTCAATTTGTTTATAAGGTAAGGAATATTCTTCTATTTGGAACATCTGCAAAATCAGGCAATGCAATGTTTGAATAGATAGAGTTAAGAGAGATTCTGTGTTTAAAACAGATTATGAAGAATAGTTAAAGGGCAATTATAGTGAGAAAATTGTTTTTTTTTAATTTTTCTAATGTATCCTATAAGTCATCCCATCCACCAGGGTACCTTTAGTTCTTTTAAATTCTACCATACCGTATATACTCGAGTATAGCCGAGGTTTTTAGGTTTAAAATTAACCTTAAAAACCTTGACTCGGCTTATACTCGAGCACAGGAATTACCTGCAATCAGAGGCAGCCGCAAGTCCGGCCGGCAGTTCCCAGAGTTCTCTCGTCGGTTGCGCGATGACTCATCACGCACGCTGGAGGGATGACGTAATCGCGCAGCCGCGAAGCAGTAATGGGAACTGCTGGCCGGACTCGCGGCTGTTTCTGGATTGCAGAGAGAGAAGAGACTGAAGACCAGGTACGGGTGAAGTGAGCTGGGGGGGGGGGGGACTGGGGGGACAGTATTGCCATGCAGACACCCACATTACCTTTTTACTATAGGTGGTTGGAAACTACAACTCCCAGCAACCAAAGCATGCTGGGAGTTGTAGTTTCCAAAAATCTACAGTGGAAAGGTATTAGGGTTACTGTATACCCTCGGGTTATACTGGGTCAATCATCTTTTCTAATTTTGAGGCAAAAAAATGGGTGCCTCGGCTTATACTCGAGAGATATACGGTAGTCCCTGAGATATAAGCCTTGAATATGCTGTGATTGTGAGGAGCTGCTACCACCTCATCTGTCACTCAAAGGCAACACACCCACACAATCCAAAGCTCCCCCTGCAGTACTGTCGCACATCTCTCACCCACACTATATGTACCATGTGCAACATATAGTCAAAAGGCTGTAGTGCTTAAACACAATCTCAATAAAACATAACCCAGCAATATGAGCATAACACACTATAAAACAGCCCCTCCCCCCCAAAAAAAAACTTATATACATACAAAACCAGTGACTCAAATGGAACACTAATACAGTATATATAATAACAGTAATACGACTATATACCAAACAAGACCACACAGTGCAATGTATGAATATATAGACTAAAGCAACTGAAATGTAACAGGACAACAAGCAGTGTCACTGTGTTTGTGAAGGTCTCTCACTACAAGCTGCTGTTACACTGACTCTCTTCAGTGATTATGATCTCAGCTAAGCAGGGGGAGAGATATGAACTTTAGGTAAAAGTAACAAGGTAAAAAGTAAAAAGTAACAACAAAAGTAAACAATTATCAAAGTTAGAAAACAGGCAGAGTTTCAGTAACTACTTGTAAAGAATTCAGCACCACTGTCCTCCTCTCTCCCCTCTGCCCCTCCCTTCAGCATATTGCACTTTATTCCACACTTTGATTGTTGCAGTCTAGCTCTGGAAGGGAGGGGTCAACAGGATGTCAGCACTTCATTTAAAAGTCCTTTCACTCGACAATGCTCAGACTCTGATACAGCCGTCACTGCTTGAGGGGGAGTAGACAGAGAGGGGAGGGGGACTACACAGCTTGGTACAAATTCTGCCAGTTGTGAAGAAACGAAAGCACACAGAAACATGAAAGTAGGCAGCTTATACTAAGTGATCTATACATTGTATACAGACAAAGTTTTTTTTTTCACTATAATTGCCCTTTAAATAGAGGTTCTTAAATTTGTAAGAGGAGCCCTATAGCAGATTAATAAAATATCCTAGAATGGGATGATTAAGTTAGTGGGTATTAGATGTAATTATATGTAATTACATGTAATAAACACGTGTTCTTTGATTAGCCTTGGGGAATCCCAAAAATTGCCACATGACACCAAATATACCACACTACATTTCAGACAATGACAACATTATGGTGGGTATTTAGTGGTCACATAAGCAATAATTTCTTAGGGCGCTGCCTGAAAAACAATAAAATCTGATATCAACAAACATGTAGTTCAAACATTCATTTTTAAAAAAAAATTAGGGCACTATTTTCTACTCTAAAGTGGAAAAATCCTAGTTTCCTGTTAAGGTGAAAATGTTTATACAACCCTTATAAAAGTAAAGAGCAACAGGCAGACTTGAAGGGGACACTTCAGTAAATGAAATCATTCTTAAATTATTTGTTCACACATAGGTAGGAATTCTACTCAATCTACAAGTGATTTCATATCTTTTGCTATGCCCTGCTGTGGTCAGTCGCGAGCTGCCATTCCAGGTCCTTCTTTGAAGCTTCATTCTTTGGAAGTTTCTACAGTAATTTTTGCCTCATTTGCAGTTTATTGGGGGTCAAACGTCTCTTTTAGGGTTTCCGTCTACAGGAAGTTAGTATATTTGTAAGCATTTCTTTATGCAGAAATAGCTGGATGGTCAGATGAAGATTAGTGAATGAGAAAGTACTACTTTTTTTTTCTTCTTAAAAGCATATGAATTTAAACGTCTCCTTTAATAGCAAGATGTAAATTTCCTACCAATCAAAGTAGCCAATGAAAAGCAATCCATTCCAGGCACTGAGATTTCTCATGTTCAGCCCAAACATGCTTTTTTTTGTCCACGGAACAGGACAACGCAAAACAAGCAATCAAGCTAGAAATAGTACATCTGAAAAGCTTCTAAACCAACTGAGCTGCAAACTCAATTGAAAGTCATGTCCCCTACTCTGCACAGCTTACAAATGTGTGATCTTGGGGTGTGCTCATGAACTTGTAAATACAGTTGTAACAATCTTCTAACTCTCGATGCTCTGAATGTAGCCACACACATTGCAAGGTATCCGATCCCCATAAAGGGGAGTCAATAAACTGGCGGGAGATTTCTGTCTAAAAACAATATATCCCAACGCCCATGGCGGAAGTTCGTTGCATCATGATGGTCATTTCATGCCATACATGTGGCAGGATAAATCAGCAAACCCCATCAGAACCTGAAATATTTTCTGCGTAAACCTAATGTATGGCTACATACTAAACAAGCAAAATGAAAGTGAAGGCCATGTCTGCAAGTCCTTCAGCAATAAAAAGTGGGATGATAATATTGCTGAATATCAAACTTGTAAAACAACATAACATAATTTCCATGTTCTTTAATCCTGTAGTATTCCAGAGTGGAATACTACAGGTTACAGCAGCGAGCTTTATGGCCAAAGAAGCAAAAACTTTCATTAAATCTGCTAAAATACACTAACCAACACAGAACCCATAAATGACTATAATGAAACAAATGAAGGTGTTTCAGCATTGTTTCTTAAAAAAAAAAAAAAACACCCAGGCGTCATCTTTTATAATATTCCAGTCTTACATTTACAGGTTTAATAACCAGTATTGATAGCATTACATTGCCCCACTTTCCCATCTATGGTAACATAGTAATTGAGGTTGAATAAGACAGGGGGGATGCCTTCCTAACTCCAAATGGCAATCGGAAATTATCCCTGGATCAACCAGAACTGCAGTTATGTATTACTGGTAATAACAGTAATTCTTAATATTACATAGTATCCCCGTACCACCAGAACACAGTATATGTATTAATACCAGTAAGTCTCATTATATATTATCCCTGTACAAACCAGAAACTACAGTAAATGTATATAATACCAGTAATTCTCAATTTATATAGTATTCCCGTACCAACCAGAATACAGTATATGTATTAATACCAGTAATTCTCAATATTATATAGTATTCCCATACCAACCAGAACTACAGTATATGTATTAATACCAGTAATTCAAATTATATAGTATCCATGGACAACCAGAACGCAGTATAAGTAACTATCAGTAATTCTCAATATTTTTTCATTTTAGAAACTTATCCAGACCACTTTTAAAGCTATTCAATGAACTTTCCATTACCACTCTGCTGAAGACAGTTCCACAGTTTCATTGTTCTCACAGTAAAGAAACCTTCCTCACCTGAAGATGAAACTCTTTTCTTCAAATCTTAAAGGGCATGTCCAGAATAAAAAAAGTTAATCATCCCCCAAACCCACTTTCACATTACCTATACATTTCAAAGATGCCCCGAAGTTCCTTACCTGACCCGGTCCTCATAGTATAGTATTTGAGGTTGAATAAAGACATATGTCCATCCAGTCCAACCCATCAATATCCTCATTTCCTGACTAACTGTTGATCCAGAGGAAGGCAAAAAAAAACAAAACACCAAAAGGGAAAAAAAATTACATCCTGACTTCCTGAGTGGCAATCGGAAATATCCCTGGATCAACTCTACTTTATGTATCAATACCAGTAACTTTCCTTGTTTGCAGAAATTCATCCAGCTTTTTTTTTTTTTAAACGCAATGAACCTGCCTAACATCCACTGGAAGATTCCTAGCTTTACCGTTCTCACAGTGAAAAACCCTTTCCAAACTGTCCTAAACCTTTTCTTCAGGTTTTAAGGGATGGCCACGTGTCTTGACATGTTCTAATGGGAACAATGCCTCAGATAGTTTAGTATGGCCCGTTAATGTATTATACACAATAATCATATTCCGAGCAAGCGCCCTTACTCCAGCGTACATAATTGTAACTTTCCAGTCTCTCTCATATTTAAGCTCCCCCCAATCCCCTTATTAATTTAGTTGCTCTTCTCTGAGCCCTTTCCATTTCAAAGATGTCCTTTTTGTACCAGGATTCCAAAATTGCAATGCATATTCCAAATGAGGCCTTACCAATGCTTTGTAAAGAGGGAGAATAAATTTTCCTCCCATTGAATCCATACAAGACAATACCATGCTGGCTCTGGCTGTTGCCGCTGGCATGCTTGCTTCCTTCAAGTTTTTATATCCACAAAACTCCAAGATCCCTTCCACAGGGATTCACTTTAACACAGACTTAACTTCTCCAACCCTCCCTTCCTCTGTCAGATCATCATCTTCTCAAACTAATCTTGTGTCATCTGTCCCGGCCGTAACCCCTAACAACGTACAGATGCAGAGACCTGCGTAATATCGCCCCCCATTAGCTCTCTATCCCTCTCCAACAACTTAACTCTATGCCTCTCTTCTGTGAACCTAACCTTGCAGTGTCCACTACCATAAATGTTCCAATCTTTGACTTTGTTGCTCCTTATCACCCGTCGCCTTCAGAGCAAGAACCCACAACCGTGGCTTACGGACCAGATTAAAAAGGCATCTCGTATAGCGAGCGACCGCTACGCAAGAGATAACAAAATATCGGCTTTTCGGAATTTAAAAGTGCCCTTGTCAGACAGAGGTGCTTGTGTCAGTAGCCAAACAAAACTACTTCTCTTATATCAAGTCACTCCCAATCCCATAACCCCAAACAGCTCTTCTAAGTATCAACTGCTCTGCACTGCTGTTCGCCACCCCTCCGCCTACCCTGTCTTTCTGCTGATGAAATAGCCTCATATTTCACAGAGGAAAATCTGAAAACATCGAAAGTGTTTCTGTGCCCCTAGCTCCTCCCTTACAGCTTCCAAACCTCTACCCATTGTTCTGCCCAATCTCCCTTAGTTGCTCAGCCCTCCATCTCTACCCCTAACCACTGCAATGTCTAGCCTCCCTTCATTGGTTAATCTCTTTACTTGCCCCCTAACGAGCTTCACTACCATAACAAAACAGGGTCTTTCATCTCTCTATCCAGGACACGTCTCCCCACCTGCCCCTCGACCCCATTCCCTCTCATCTTATTCCCCGCTCTCCTCTTCCTCATTCAAGCCCTAACCTCTCTCTTAACTTGTCCCTATCCACTGGTATATTCCCTCTATATTTTAAACAGGCCGTAGTATCTATACCTAAAAAACCCTCCTTGACCCACACTGCTCTTTCCAGATACCAGCCTGTCTCCCTTCTCCCTTTTGCTTCCAAACTACTGGAAAGACAATGTCTATGTTGACCTGGTAAATCCACCTGTTTGCTAACTCTCTCTTTGACCACCTCCAGTCAGGCTTCCGCCCTAACCACTCACGGAAAACTGCCCCTCACTAAAGTGACCAATGATTTATCTAGTGCTAAACCTAAAGGTCACGGACCCTTGCTCATTCTTCATGATCTTTCCTCTGCTTTTGATACTGTTGAGCACCTCTACTACTTCAGACCTAGCCTCCTTAGGTATCCAGGACACTGCACTTTCTGGCTATCCTCCTATTCTCTTCTGGTAGGACCTTTAGTGTTTTCACTCTGAAATAGCCCCACTCCTCGCCCCCTCCTGTGGGGGTCCGCAAGCGCTCGGTAATTGGTCATCTTCTTTTCTCATCTACCCATGGCCTTGGACAACTCATTAGTTCATTTGGGTTCCAGTATCACCTGTAGTCGGACGATACGCAAATTTATCTCTGCCCCGGATCTCCCTACACTGAGTATCCCAGGTCCCCGACTGCCTTAGTGCCATCTCTACTCATGTCCTCCGCTTCCTCAAAACTAAACATGGACAAGACTGAACTTATCTTTTTCCCACCTCACGATCTGTTCCCTCCCTAGCCTTACTATTAAATATAACAAAAAATCCATATCCCCATCTCCTTGCCTGCGTATAACGCTGATTCCGATCTTCCTTCAAACCTCATGTCAATTCGCTGTCGGCTCCAACTCAAAAAACATCTCCCGCATTGACCCTTCCTCACGATGGAAGCTACAAAAATCCTAGCCCATGCCCTAATATATCCCGGCTAGAACTACTGCAACACATTCCGTGTTGGTTTACCAAAAAACCGCCTGGCACCGCTTCAATCTATTCTCAACTCTGCTGCCCAGCTCATTCATTTCTCTTCTCGCTTCTCTAATGATCTCCTTTCTGCCAGTCCCTCACTGGTTTCCCATCATGCAAAGGATCCAGTTCAAACTGCTTACTTATCCTATAAAGCACTATCAACCATTAGCCCTCCAATATATCAGAGCTGATCCAGCGATACGTCCCAGGCGCAACCTCCGCTCTGCAACGATACCCTCCTCTCATCCCCTCGGTCACCTTTCCCATGCCCGCATTCAGGACTTTACTCGTGCTGGCACTCTGCTTTGGAACTCCCTTCCTCGTTGTCCATCATCACCTCCTTAACACCTTCAAACGTAAACCTTAAAACCCAACCTCTTTAGGCAAGCATATAACCTGGCCTAACATTCCCCTTACTACCCAATATGATCCAACCAGCCTTTCACTCTACTGCCAATTATTTACAGCTGACCGATTCCCGCAACCTAATGCTCACCCCCATATCCCTAGTCTGTTAAGCTCTATGGGCAGGGTCTCTCTTCTATTTCATGGTATTGCTGTAAGAAACTCTCACTCTGTTTACTTATATTATGTATTACCTGTGTATGTAATATGTATGATTTGAATAACATGTATACCCTGTATGTACATGTATGACTATGTAATGTGAAAGGCCACAGAAGATGTTGGCGCTATATAAATCAATAATAATAATAAAATCTCACATCCTTGCTCTGCAAGTGGTAGCCGCTCACAATCGCCTGACAGCCATGACCAGGAAGTAGAGTGTTGTCAGCGCAGAAGCCCTCTGCTCTTGTTTTAGCTCGAAACAGGTGTGGCACCAGGCGCAAAGGACCAGTTAAGTGCCCTCAGGGGAATCTTTAAAAGAACAGATATGCAGAAAGTGGGGTTTGGGGCGATGATTAATATTTCTAAGGTTACTTTTTATGCTCAACATTCCCTTTCAAGGATGCCTACGAGTCCTCTGATATTACCTATTATGGAACAATGAGAGTTTATTGTATGGCCCATTAATATATTGTATAAAGTGATCATATGTTAAAGCCCTAATTGTCCTACTTGCGACATGAAGATTAGTAAAATTCCTATACTCCCACAACATGGCGCATTCTTTAACTCAAGAAACATCACCACAAGCAGGTTAGCAGGGTTGTGAATCCCACTAAATCAGTTTGGTTGACCTTGGCACTCCAGAATACAACCAAAGGCATGCTGGGAGTGTAGTTTGCAAAAAAACCAGGAGTGCCAAGGTTCGACATCATGCACTAATATGACGCCCCCCCCAAAAAAGTGGGAAAACATCTTACTGTGCCTGGGGCAGCACGGTGCTCAGGGGTAGCCCAATACCTTGCAGCACTGACGTCCTAAGTTCCATTCCATCCTGGGACACATCTGCAAGGAGTTTGTATGTCTCTCCGTGCTTGCGTGGGTTTCCTCCGGGGCACTCTGGTTTGCTCACAGTCATAAAGAATACTGGTAGGGTATCTGTTGTATTCAATTAGATCAACTGGACTTGAAATGTAGTTCTTGAAGACGTTTCGCTAGTCATCCGAATGGCTTTCTCAATTCAGAATTAAGAAAGCCAGTCGGATGGACTAGCGAAACGTCTTCAAGAACTACATTTCAAGTCCAGTTGATCTAATTGAATACAACAGATTATACATGAACTGGATGAATGAGAAACCTTCACAAGCATACGGTAGGGTTTATGTGTCAAATAAATGTGCTTAGATTGTAAGCTCTTTGGGGCAGAGTCAGATATGAATGTATACATGTAATTGTAAAGTGCTACGGAAGATGTTGGCACTATATAAATGTACAATAATAATAAATGCATATGTAAATCACACTGGGTAAACTCAAAAGGGGATATACTTCCCCTTACTTCTCACCTAGAGAACTACATAATGCATCTATGGATTATTATTAATCAGGCAGACACGTTAGTTCCACTTTAACCCAGGACCATATTAGGGCAGCACCAGGGGCCTCCATAGCACAGTCAATACAGATCCATATATATGTTAGGGGGTAGAAGCCTTGACCTATTATAGTATGAGGGGGGGTAGACAACCCGACTAATTATAGATGAGGGGGTAGACAAACCAACTATTAGTATGAGGGGGGGTAGACAACCCAAACTATTATATATAGGGGGTAGACAACCCGATCCCATTGAGTATGAGGGGTAGACAACCCAACCTATTATAGTATGAGGGGGTAGACAACCCAACCTATTATAGTATGAGGGGGTAGACAACCCGACCCATTATAGTATGAAGGGGTAGACAACCCGACCCATTATAGTATGAGGGGGTAGACAACCCGACCCTTTATAGTATGAGGGGGTAGACAACCCGACCCTTTATAGTATGAGGGGGTAGACAACCCGATCCATTATAGTATGAGGGGGTAGACAACCTGACCCATTATAGTTCCCAGGGAACCGCCTTTTCCGGCTCCAACCGGCTCTAGGATACCATTGGCTACAATTCTGTCGATCAGCTCCAATGGGGGAAGCTAGAAAGCTCGCGAGAGTCTGTTGGTTGGTCACTACATCCGTCACAGTCCGGCTGCAAGAGGTGTGACGTCGCGCAGATTATTATTAGTGATTGGCTGCTCAGGATTGGGATACGTGGGAGTTGTAATGGTCTGTCATGGTCTCTGGTATGGTTTGTTACGTGGCTGGGCGAGGTGGTGCCTTTCATCAGACATGCTCAAAACTATGGCCCTTTCAAGTACTAAACTTGAAGTCCAGTCCATAAAGACATTAATGGTAGGGTATCTGTTGTATTCAATTAGATCAACTGGAACTTGAAATGCAGTTCTTGAAGACGTTTCGCTAGTCATCCGAAGGCTTCTCAATTCAGAATTGAAGAAAGCCAGTCGGATGACTAGCGAAACGTCTTCAAGAACTACATTTCAAGTCCAGTTGATCTAATTGAATACAACAGATATACCATGACCTGGATGAATGAGAACCTTCACAAGCATACTGGTAGGGTTTATGTGTCAAATAAATGTGCTTAGATTGTAAGCTCTTTGGGGCAGAGTCAGATATGAATGTATACATGTAATTGTAAAGTGCTACGGAAGATGTTGGCACTATATAAATGTACAATAATAATAAATGCATATGTAAATCCCACTGGGTTAAACTCAAACAGGTGGATATTACTTCCCCTTACTTCTCACCTAGAGAACTACATAATGCATCTATGGTTATTATTATTAATCAGGCAGACACGTTAGTTCCCCTTTAACCCAGTGACCATATTAGGGCAGCACCAGGGGCCTCCCATAGCACAGTCAATACAGATCCATTATATATTGTTAGGAGGTAGAAGCTGACCTATATAGTATGAGGGGGTAGACAACCCGACTAATTATAGATGAAGGGGTAGACAAACCAATTACTGTTTGTTACCACAGAATGTGCCCCCCGCCCAGACCGCTGTGTCCCCCCCCCCCCCCCCCCCCTTCCCCCCTCCCCCTGCCGCTCACCCGACCTGAAGTCACCTCCCGAACTATATAGTATGAGGGGGTAGACAACCCGACCCATTATAGTATGAGGGGGTAGACAACCCGACCCATTATAGTATGAGGGTAGGACAACCCGACCCTTATAGTATGAGGGGGTAGACAACCCGACCATTATATATAGGGGGGGGGGGGGGGGGGGGGGGGGGGGGGGGGGGGGGGGAAGGGGGGGGGGGGGGGGGGGGGGGGGGGGGGGGGGGGGGGGGGGGGGGGGGGGGGAGGGGGGGGGGGGGGGGGGGGGGGGGTGGGGGGGCGGGGGGGGGAAACATAGGGGTAGACAACCCGACCCTTTATAGTATGAGGGGGTAGACAACCCGATCCATTATAGTATGAGGGGGTAGACAACCCGACCTATTATAGTATGAGGGGATAGGAACTCGACCAATTATAGTATAAGGGGGTAGGGAACCCGACCTTTTATAGTATAAGGGGGTAGGAACCCGACCTATTATAGTATGAGGGGGTAGGAACCCGACCTATTATAGTATGAGAGGGTAGGAACCCGACCTATTACAGTATGAGGGGGTAGGAACCCGACCTATTACAGTATGAGGGGGTAGGAACCCGACCTATTATAATGTTAGGGGGTAGGACTAACGGTGGGTCCAGCACAGAGAGGGGTCTGGTGGGGCAGGTACAGGGACTGGGATCTCCTACCGAACCCGAACACACTCTGGGCCGCACTTCGCTTCTCACCTCACAGAACCGCCGGCAGTACTCCTTACTCTTCAGGTGACAAGGACCGATATCCCGCAGATCTTCTTCCGCGATCGCTACCAGCTCTTCCCCCAGCCGTTCGGATTCCTGATCGCTCTCGTCTTCCGCCATGCTGCTGTCTCCGACCTGCGCGTACCTACTACCGCCAGGCAACCACAGGGAACCGCCTTTTCCGGCTCCAACCGGCTCTAGGATACCATTGGCTACAATTCTTGTCGATCAGCTCCAATGGGGGAAGCTAGAAAGCTCGCGAGAGTCTGATTGGTTGGTCACTACATCCGTCAACAGTCCGGCTGCAAGAGGTGTGACGTCGCGCAGATTCTTATTAGTGATTGGCTGCTCTCAGGATTGGGATACGTGGGAGTTGTAATGGTCTGTCACTGGTCTCTGGTTATGGTGTACCGTGGCTGGGCGAGGTAGCCTTTCATCAGACATGCTCAAACTATGGCCCTTTCAAGTACTAAACTTGAAGTCCAGTTGATCTAATTGAAAACTACATATATGGCCCTCCAGGTGTTTAGAAAACTGTAACTCCCAGCATTCCCTGGCCTCTCTCTAACTGAGGAGTGCTGTGAGTTGTAGTTTTTTATTTAAACACCTGGAGGACCATAGTGTGGAGATTTCAACTGTCCCTATAAAGGTTCTGATGTGGAACTTTGGCACTCCAGAGGTTTGGAAACTACAACTCCCAGTATGTGCAGTATGCTAACAAGGCATGCTGGGAGTTGTAGTTTTCAAACCTCTGGCGTGCCAAAGTTCTGCTTAACTGCATTATACATATATATATATTCTTATTCTTTAAACTTTATGTACAGCACTTCATCCTATGTATTTCTCATAATATGGTACGCATATCTACATCCATTGCTCTACCCTGTTTCCATATTTCAACTTCATCCTATGTATTTCACATAATTTGGTACACATATCTACATCCAACACTGTAATGTTTCTCTGAACATTTTGTTATTTATAATGAAATGGTTTGAAATGGGTCAAAATTATTTACTTTTATCTCTGTCTCCTTACTAATGAGTTTATGTGTGTGATGGGTCTTCCCTGCTAGACCTTGTTGCTGAAGCTATCCTAAGTGAAATTGGAGTTTAACAAGGGAGTTCAACAAGGAGATCGACAACAAGTAAATCACTACCTGACTTTAACAGTTTTAAACAATGTATACAATTGTGCTCTGCTTTTGTCTTGTCTACTCCCTGGCTCCAAAACCCCCTTCCCATTCATTCCCTGCATATCCCTATTCTGCCTCTCTTCTTCCATCCAATTACCAATATTCCTTCACACTATATCAGCATTTACAACATACTGTTCCCTTCACCAATTCCAAACACCCCAGGAAACTTCAGTACAAATCCTTAGCCCACCTCCACTCCCTGTTTATTATTCAGCTTGCTGCTGGGGATATTGCTTCCAACCCAGGACCCTGCAACATTTCCATCTGCCATCGTCCTCGCGTTTCTACCCCCCCCCCAATTATTCCTTTAGAGGCTCTAATCTTTCTAATATTATAACTGTCCCTACTCTTTCACCTTCGCTTCTACCTTTTTCCTGTGGCCTCCTTAATACACGCTCTCTTGATAACAAACACACCTTTATTCATGACTTGTTCTGTTCTAACGCCTTTCATCTCCTGTCTCTTACGGAGACTTTGATCTCCCACCATGATACTGTGGTCGAAGCTTCCATTACGCATGGTGGTCTATCTTTCTCTCCGGTGGTCTATCTTTCTCTCATTTGCCTCGTTCCTCAGGACGGAGTGGAGGTAGGGTTTCCAGATCAGTGAAAAATCAGAGGACACCTATTAAAATCACATGTAGCAAGGCTGAGTCAGCAGTAATGCAGTTTTAATGCAATCAGGGCAGCCCTGGTAACTGCATTAATTAAGAGCGTCCTACAATCAGCAGGTGATTTGGAAACCCTAAGTGGAGGGGTAGGCTTCTCTTTTCCCCTATCTGCCGCACTAAACTTGTTTCTTTTTCACCCTCTGTTGTTTTTTCATCATTTGAAGTCCATGCTGCCCAACTTTTCTACCCCTTATATCTACGGGTAGCAATCGTATACAGACCCCCATCTGCCTCAGCCCCAGCCACTTTCCTTACAGAGTTTGAAACCTGGCTCTCTATCTTTCTTTCCTCCGACTGTCTGGCTATAATTCTAGGTGACTTAAATTGTCACATTGATGACACTAAGCAATCCTGGCCCTCTCGCTTCCTCCACCTAATGTCCTCATTCTTCCTCCAGCAGTGGACCAACACTAGCACCCATAAGGATGGTCACTTCCTTGACTTGGTCCTTACTTAAAATCTTTCTGTCTCTCAGTTTGCTAGTAACTCCTTCCCACTCTCTGATAACAATCTAATTACTTTCTCAACCACCTACTCTCCCCTCTACTCTGACGCTCCATCTACTGTTCTTGTTCGCAACACCCGAGCAATAGACCTTCCGACTCTCTCCTCCTCTCTCAATTCTAGCCTCAATGCCCTCATGTCTGATCCCAACCCTGATTAACTAATACATTCGTATAACTCTACCTTATCCACTACTATTGACTCCTTTGCCCCCCTACAAACTCGATTTGCTCCATTCAGATACCAAGTTCCTACGCAGCTGTACTCACACAGTCAGGCGGACTTTAACCATTACAAGCTCATGTTGTCATGTCTTAATTCATCTCTTTCAGCAGCAAAACACTCCTACTTTTGTACGCTTATAAACAAAAAACAAAAATAACCCACGTCGTCTATTTTCGCTATTTACCACTCTCTTGCAGCCCTCCTCTACGGACACTCTTCATTCCATTAATGCTCCTCAGGATTTTGCAGACTACTTCAGAAATAAAATAGATGATATCTGTACTCTAATTCCTACACCCAAGACAACTCTCGCCTTCTTTTGCCTGCCCCACCGCCTGCAGTTCTGGAATCTTTCACCCCTGTCACCCAGTCTGAAGTCTTTGACCTCCTATGGTCCTTGCCACTTACAATGTGTACCCTTGATCCCATGCCCTCCTTCTTACTCAGACACTGTGCTAAAATCCTTTCCCCCGCTCTTGCTCACATTTTTAATTCCTCCCTGACCTCTGGGATTTTTCCTGCTGCCTTTAAACATGCGTGTTTCAAACCTCTTCATAAAAAACCCTCTCTGGACCCTACCTGTCCGTCAAACTACCGCCCTGTCTCCCTTTTACCGTTTACTTCAAAACTCTTAGAACATCTCGTCTCTACACACATTACTAAATACCTCCATGCTAATAACTTATTGGACCCGTTGCAATCAGGATTCCGACTGGGTCATTCAACTGAAACAGCCCTCTGCAATGTCTCAAATGACCTACAAGCTGCCAAAGGACAGTTCTCGGTCCTCATTCTCCTTGACCTATATACCTTTGATACTGTGGACCACTCTCTTCTTATGCAGATTCTATATTCTCTGGGCATCCGAAATCAAGCTGCGGCGTGTTTGTCTTCTTATCTCTCTAACAGATATTTCACTGTCTCTTTTGCTAATAAGACTTCCTCTCCTGTTCCGCTTAGTGTGGGGGTCCCTCAGGGCTCGGTTTTAGGACCCTTGCTGTACTCCGTCTACACTATCTCTCTGGGAAAAATAATCAGTTCTTTCAGTTTTAAGTATCACTTATATACTGATGATATCTAAATGTACTTGTCCACCCCCTGCGCTAACCCCTGAAGTTCAATCCCAAATCTCTAAATGTCTGCTCTCTATCTCTTCCTGGAAGACGCACCGTCGTCTTAAACTCAATCTATCCAAAACGGAATTAATAATTTCCCCCCCTAAACTAGCACCTACAGTAGTCCACCATTCTCCATCTCTATTGACAATATGGTCATTAACCCAGTTGAATCTGCACGCTTTGACTCCTTTCTTTCCTTCCATCATCACATTAACAATGTCACTAGGACCTGTCGTTTTCTCCTTCGCATAACCATTTATACATAATTTATATATATGCTTTCTTAATCAATGTATGAAATTGTATTTAACTTAATTTAATTTTTATATATCTGTATAATGGCTTGCACTTATCTCCTTGTTTGTATACTCTGTATTTTATAATGTACAGCGCTGCAAACCCAAGTGGCGCTATATAAATAAAATGATACATGTATACATATTACCAGCAATACCAGGAATAGGAAATGTTACATCACATGAAATACATACAAATTGTATTTTATTCATAGCTCAAGAGAGAAATAAACTCCCTCTAGTGGATATTCATTGAATAAGCACAATGACTGATTTTAAAGGGCAATTATAGTGAGAAAATTGTTTTTTTTTAATTTCTTCTAATGTATCCTATAAGTCATCCCATCCACCAGGGTACCTTTAGTTTCTTTAAATTCTACATAGTCCCCGAGATATAAGCCTTTGAATATGCTGTGATTTGTAGGAGCTGCTACACCTCATCTGTCACTCAAAGGCACACACCCACACAATCCAAAGCTCCCATGCAGTACTGTCACACACTCTCTCACCCACACTATATGTACCATGTGCAACATATAGTCAAATGCTGTAGTGCTAAACACAATCAATAAACCATTAACCCAGCAATATGAGCATAACACACTATAAAACAGCCCCTCCCCCCAAAAATCTTATATACATACAAAACCAGTGACTCAAATGGAACACTAATACAGTATATATAATACAGTAATACAGACTATATACCAAACGAGACACACAGTGCAATCTATGAAATATATAGACTAAAGCAACTGAAATGTAACAGGACAACAAGCAGTGTCACTGTGTTTGTGAAGGTCTCACTACAAGCTGCTGTTACACTGACTCTCTCTTCAGTGATTATGATCTCAGCTAAGCAGGGGGAGAGATATGAACTTTAGGTAAAAAGTAAATAACAATTAGCAAAGTTAGAGAACAGGCAGAGTTCAGTAACCTACTTGTAAAGAATCTCAGCACCACTTGTCCTCCTCTCTCCCCCTCTGCCCCTCCCTTCAGCATATTGCTACTTTATTCCACACTTTGATTGCTTGCAGTCTAGCTCTGGAAGGGAGGGGTCAACAGGATGTCAGCACTTCATTTAAAGTCCTTTCAACTGACAATGCTCGGACTCTGTATACAGCCTGTCACTGCTTGAGGGGGAGTAGACAGAGAGGGGAGGGGGACTACACAGCTTGGTACAAACTTCTGCCAGTGTGAAGAAACGAAGCCACACAGAAACATGAAAGTAAGGCAGCTTATACTAAGTGACAATAAATAGTTGTGAATTCACCTGATTAGTGTGCTTCCCCATATCTTTCTTGTGCTAGGTATAAGAATGTTATTTTCTTTTCAGTCTGGAAAACAGGAGGGTAATATCTTGAATTATAGTAGATTAATTATTTTTTGCTCTGGTCTCCAAAGTACATTTTGAGAAAAAATAAAACCAATAATGTTCCCTAATTCTTGTAGATTTTCATACAGTAAAACTTAACAAACTATAAGGGAAATTTATTGTGTAAAAAAATCCTGAAAATTCTTCTGGCACATGAAAGCTTAAAGGAGAACTAAACAGAACACCTCTACATTGTAAGACTCTTCTCTAGTAAGTTGCATTTAGTACATTTACTGTAATTAATAGATTCTGTAACTAAAAAGGCTTCCATGCTGTTGCCATTACAACCCACATTCCATATAGTCATCATAGAGACATAACCCCTGACACCTGTATTCACTGTCTCTATTTTCTTTACAGATGTCTTCACATTAATATAGAAATCCCTGATAAAAGTTTGAAAGCGGCTTGTAACCCTGCAGTTTATTTATTAGTCAGTGTGAATTACACACAGCCTTCCTGGGGTAATACAGAATATTAAGGTAATTTTGCCATCATTTTTTTTATTATTTCGTTCCTAGCTCATCTGGTAAAGCACATGTTTTAGAAACACACAGTCCAAAAGTTCCCAGGTTTTTTTGTTTCCATTATGTTCCCAGCAAAAGATAAAGTTCCTACATATTCATATTCAGTTTCATATAGTATCACTTTTTGGGATAGGGGTAAAAGCTTTGTTTTTAGCAAGGCAGGGAACTCGAGGTTGCTGGTTCAATTCCCCAGACTTATTTTAATTTTTTTACTAAAATATTAATTTTCAGTTAATTACATCCATGTTAGCTTAGAAATACACTGCAAAGATTCCTTTGTTTGTTCAGCTTGAGCACAAGCTCAGCTGGAGGCTACGGGAAGAGGAGAAGCAAACAACTACGGGAAGAGGAGAAGCTCAACAGCCTTATCCTTTACATCCAAGATGTCACCAACTTTACAGCCACACAAGTAGGCTCAGGAGGGATCTAGGGGGGAAATAAAAAGGGGGGAAATCGGTATCTTACTATTAAGCTAAACTTGATTTTACAGTGCACTTATCCTTTAAGTTCTTCTTTAATTTTTAGCCAATAATTCTAAAAACATTATTAACCAAGTAATTCGCACATATGTTGAGAGATGATTATTTTTATTTAACTACATACTTAGTAGTAAAAACAATTGTGAATTCATCATTAATCTGCATATTACTTGAGCTTTTTGTATTTCTATGATTTAATTAATTAATGCAGAAACCTTTGAAACAAACACTGTCAGCCAAAAGGACCTAAATGTGATTTCAGAGACTCTCATTGTCCTGTTTGTTTCAAATCATGCACTTTTCTCTTTCTCATTTGTGAATTTCTTTTCATCTTGTTTTATTTTAATAATTCAGTTTGAAACCTTCGTACACTGCTTCCTACAGAGATTACTAGCTGCTTCTTGGAAGCTTTAGCTTTTATATATTTAAAGAACACAGTTTCAGGCATATTCAGTCTTTTCCATCAGTATTTCGTGTACTAGTTTCATTCTGCTTATCAAATCAATTAAGTTTTTAGAATTCTTAAAAAAACTAATTAGACTGAGTGTTTCTCATGCCATGTAACATGAAGTTTAGTGTTACAAAGTATATTATCAGGATGTGAGTCAGAGGTTAACTTTAGATTTATTTCCTTATCCTAAGAGCTAGTCCAACTTAGCCCAATTAGTCACAACAACAGACCACCGATCAATAGATAAGTAGGTAGTTATTTAATTAGAAATAAAATTGCCTGTGCTGATATTTCAGCATAACAGATCCTGTGGTTGATGACAGACATGTTTTACCCACATGTAAATATCAGTTAATCCCACACCTTCCAACTGCTCCGATCCAGCAGTATAATGGATACTTTACATATATTAGGAAAAGGAAGGGGACATCATGCAGTACTTCAGACTGCAAACTGTGGTCTTTATTGCAACATGTTTCTGACTACAATGAGTCCTTTTTCAAGCACAAACCCCACATATATATAACCCAACCCCCTGCTCCTGTTGGTGAGTGCCAAACTGATCACTTAAAAGTTAAAATTAAAAATCCAATGTGATCCTCATGGTCTGTAGAGATACTCTAATGGGTAATTTCCCGTGTCCATGATTCAAAAAATCTAAGATAAAAAAAAAATCTTCACTGTAATGTTTTTTTAGCTTAGATTTTATTTAAATCACTTTAATACTAATAATAAAAATCTTAGATTTTTTTCAATCATGGACAGAAACATGGAATGTGTTTAGAAAAAAAAATTACATTTAATAATTAGACCAGACCATAATTCCTGACTTTGTATAAAGAAAGAGGATGGTTTAAAGGCAAGGAGTATACAAATTGCTGGTTTGAGGGCAAAGGGTAGATGGGAAAAATACTGATTTGCTTTGGGATTCTCTTCCGTTCATTCACTTAAGCACTTCTATTTGTGAATGCATTCTTCTGTTAGCTCGCTTTGCATTTTGGAAATCGGTAAGAACTGTATAAACAATTAGAATTTATATTTGTGAGAGCATTGTGAATATAGAGCATTTTTGCTCAGCTACCTAAAACTCTTGCACAGGACTGTATGTATGCTTGATATTGCTGTACAAATAAAATGCAAAATAAATGAATTTGGGAAAATTTTAATTCATTCAATATTTTACCTCAAAATCCCTTCAAATCCCCAGAAAACAATATGTATAATTTGACGTAGATCAGTTTGTGATTTACAAAAAAATATAATGTTCCCTATTTTCTGTAAGTTCCCCTACCATAAAATTTCACTAACCAATTGACCTCAAAATACTGAAAGTAATGGTGCAGAATGGTCAGAATATGGGAAAACTGCCTGGCAAAGAAGGGGTTACTCTGTACTAAACTGCATTACTGTGCTTAAAAGACAAAGGGATGCTAAACTGGTCTGGAGTTGCTGACTATCAGTAAACGGAAAGTGAAAGATCAGACTATTCTGTCAGTGCTAGCCAGAAATACACTGAAAGCAGTACTTTACATCTACATTCTCTTCAAGGATAAATACAGAAGCAATTTGCCATTTGATCCAAATTAGATCAGACTTTTAGCTCAATCAAAGTAGCTGGCAGCTGGATGCAATAATCTGATTTCCTGACACTTTGAGTAAATTTGAAGCCCTCCCAATGCCTCCTGCTGATCCTAAGCACAAGAGAGCTTTCAAGAAAAGTATTTGTTCTTTATCTATCGGAAACTATGCATAAAAATAATAGGCTGGTTGAAAATAGTTAATGCATAAACATGTTAATTGGCATGTTCATTACTCAATTTACTATTCACCCATAAAAACAGGTACATTTGTAAAAACCTAGCTACTACTACTACTAGTAGTAGTAGTAGTAGTAGGCATGTGGCATATATTCCACCCCACATAAAGCCTCAAAACCGCTATATTTACCTCTTTTGCCAGGGTCCCTGAACAGAGATATTATTCTTCTTCCATGTCAGCCCAGTCCTGAATGCCCAAACCTGCTCTAATGGCCTTGCAACCCAACCTCTTTCCAAGCTTTGGCAGCTGCAGAATTGCTGGCTTGGGGACAGAAAGGAATATCTTCTTTTAGGGGCTTTGGTGACACAGGAAAGTATAGAAAGTTTGGGGTGGTCCTTTTGGTTGGTATGAATTTATATGGGTGGTGAGGTGTCACTTCAAATTAGGGGGGGGGGGGATGAAAAAAGAGAATGAAATGTTGAGTAAACCCATTCTTTTCTGGTGGATCCCTTACATTTTCTGTTGCACCACAACACCCCTGCCAAACACAGAATCAATATATGTAATTCATTATAATATTAAATATTGTCCACAGCTCTAGGTATAGAGCTGTAGGCAAATTCTCATTATTCTCTGCTGGTTACTGTTAACACATAGCAGATCTACAAGATCTACAAGATCGAAACATGCCATGTCTGCAAGTCAGATGATTGGCTCTATATATTAGGCTATATTGCATGTTATTATGTTATTAAGCCAGTGGTTCTGGACACATGCATAATCTAAGGGACATAAAGGAGTATTTTGCATATATCTGCCGCTTACTCTGGGGAACCTGGGAGTAAGAAATTGCTTCTTGATTCTTAGATTTTGTGGGCAATGCTATTCATATAGCATGAGACTGCAAGATGCCTTCTGTTATAAGAAGGTTTTTCTCCATTTTTATACTCAGTGGAGGGCTTTTGCTCCTCTTAACAACAATTAAATACTAAAATCTAAATAGGGGTCTTGATAATATCATATATGTCTTTACTATAGAAACCATTAATAACCTACACCTAGTCAGCATGACTAGGTGTAACAGCAACAGCTGCAATTTTAGAATGATTGAATTAATAGGTTGATTGTACTTTCTGCTGAGATCCTGAACTGTTCATTGAGAAGTCTATTTTTCCTTATCATTTGTTCATTCAAAACTATCTGTCATTAATCACAGTCTCACTAACTTTTTCACTTTCCAGACTCATTTCAGAGTACTGGAAATGCATAGTTAATGCATTAAATAACTATAAATCACCTTATGTAATAATTAAAAGCCTAGTTTATATTTTCAGATAGGGGGAATATGTGTGTATGCATCATTTTAGCTATTGAATATTGCAGAACAGCAATAAGTCCAGCAATAAGTCAAAATGTTTCAGGTCAGGTGCAAAAGTTAATAAAACTCCTAATAATTCACAGCTTTTAAGTTTGCATCCCGTTGGGATTTCTCTAAGTGAGTTTAATTAACTGTGTCTTACATACGTTTTTCATGACCTAATCAGTGTAGTACAATAACCTATTATGTTATTCATAGTTGTGAAGTAACTCAAGATAAATGAACTTCCCAACAGTGTTCTTGACAGAAAAGTAATGAAAGGAATAATTAATAACTATGCATATTTTATCTGTCCAAAACTCTGTATATTCATTATTTTAAGCAATTGCATATGCATTTTGGGAATTAAAAGTTTGGCTTTTTATTTCCACCAGTCAGAATATTTAACAGGGGTATAAAAAAAAAAAAACACCAAGTTAACTTTCCGCCACTAAACCTCACAATTGTTACATCACACAATATAAAATTGTAATGACACATTTTCCGTTGTACAGTAGGTACAGCTAATAATATCAGATAATAATCTAATGCAAACTGTAAGGAACTTACCACTTCCAATTATGAAATATTTGATAGATGCCACACTTAGGAGCATATTTATAAATGTTTGTTAACTCTTTGCCGCCATTATCGTCAAATTCAGACTAAGAGCAATGTTTAAATTGCCAGTAACCGGTAACCGATAAGGTTGTTGTTGTGTTACATTTAGCTATTAAAAAATAGCAAGTCTGAGGTGGCAAAAATGCATACGTGCCCATATCGTTGCGCTATTCGACTTTAAGTTTGGCCATTTAAAATCAGTTGCCTATAGTGGCGCGCTATGCGTAGTTGGTTGCGATGGCTGCTGGAAAATGGGCATGTCCTGCTAATGATGTACCCTCCCCCATCTGCACAGGCAGGAACTCAGCACCCCACCAATGCCCTTGAAAGAGCCCTTTGGGGCTTAAAAGGTCCTACAGCTTGAAACCAGGAAACCCCTCCCTCTCACTGAAAGTGCCTTTGTGGCAATGACAAGTGCCTGATGTACAAACAGGACCCCCATCCCTGGCACGGACAACTGACACTGAAAATATTAATATTAATATCAAAATATGATTGGTCAAGATTGGAATATTAACCAATCATATTTGGATTTGATATTTCAACAAAACTATATAAAGAGGCTCAAACCTGCATGAAGCTCAGAAGACATTGGGATGTTGAAGTAGACACATAGATCAAGAAGAAGGTGATGGTGAAATTGGTGGTGACCTGGAAAGGTCTTTTTATAGTATAGTATTTGAGGTTACATAGATTGTAAGCTCTTCCGGGCAGGGATCTCATTCCTAATGTGTCGAGGTTTGTTGCACTTATATCCATTTATATATAATTTATATATGCTTTCTTAACCGATGTATGAAATTGTATTTAACTTAATTTAATTTTAATCTATCTGTATAATGGCTTGCACTTATCCCCTTGTTTGTATACTCTGTATTTTATAATGTACAGCGCTGCGTACCCAAGTGGTGCTTTATAAATAAAATTATACATACATACATAAAGACATATGTCCATCCAGTCCAATCCATCTAGCAATACCCTAATTTCCTGCCTAACTGTTGATCCAGAGGATCAACAGATCCAAATTTCTGAAGGGGAAAAAAAATTCCTTCCTGACAATGTGGCAATCAGAAATACGGATAAACTCTACTTTATATATCAATATATGTAACTTGCAACATTCCTTGTTTGCAGAAACATCCAGCTTTTTTTTAAAACCGTCCAAGAAGGAACCTGCCATCACATCATCCAGAGAGTTCCATAGCTTTACCATTCTCAAATGCTCTGGGATCAGGGTTTTGAGCTGTGGGACCCCCTTTTGCTAGAGGCTCTTTTTTACTGTTAAGAGGTGGGGGCCTGGTTTTGAGCTGCAGGGTCCCTCTGAGGGCTGTAAGGGCTCTGTTAAGAGCCAGTGGTGGTCCTAGGTTTTAGCTGCGGGATCCCCCATTAAAGACCCCTATAGGGGTGGCAAAGGCTCTGTTTTGAGCCATTAGGGTTCCTGGTTTTGAGTTGCGAGACGGCAACAAAGGCCCTTAGGGAGCCAAAATTGCACTTGTATGTAGATTCATCTTTGATAAATAATAAATATCTAACAATGCTAAAAGCTAGACCATTTGTAATAGTATAGTATTGTTCTGGGCAATTTTCTCCATACACATATTTAATATGAGTGTGTATTCTCTTACATAATCATGATAGACTTGTATTACATGCTGGGATAGGCAGGATATGTGAATAAAAAACCTTGCAATCTACATAAGTAAAAATGCAGAAAACTCAGAATATGGATGCAGAATCCAGACTTTGATTTTGAAGAATCTTGCACCAGAAGCTTTAAATGAATTTTTAACAAAACAAAAATATTAAATAAAAATAACTTTGGGGGTTATAATTAATATGATCATGCAGCACAACCTAGTTTTATATTAAGTTGTATTTATCGAAATCCCTTTTATGTTGTTATATGTTGCACTTAGAACTGTAATGTGTTCATCCTATTGAACCAGCTAGATGGCTCAGTGGTTAGCACTGATGCCTTGCATCGCTGAAGTCCTGAGTTTGATTTCACATCTGCAAGTCTCTTCACAATGGACAAGAAGTTTTGTACCAAGCTGTGTAGTCCCCCTCCCTCTCTGTCTACTCCCCCTCAAGCAGTGACAGGCATGTATCAGAGTCCCGAGCATGTCATTGTTAAAGGACTTTAAAGTGAAGTGCTGACATCCTGTTGACCCCTGCCCCTCCCTTCCAGAGCTAGACTTCCAAATCATCAATGTGGAATAAAGTAGCAATGATGCTGCAGGAGGGGCAAGGGGGAGAGAAGGACCAAGTGGATGCTGCAGATTCTTAAAACAGTAGTTACGGAACTCTGCCTGTTCTCTAACTTTGATAATTGTTATTTACTTTTTACCTAAAGTTCATATCTCTCCCCCTGCTTAGCTGAGATCATAATCCCCTGAAGAGAGAGTCATGTTAAGCACTTGTAGTGAGACCTTCACAACACAGTGACACTGCTTGTTGTCCTGTTACATTTCAGTTGCTTTAGTCTATATATTTCATAGATTGGCACTGTGTGTCTCGTTTGGTATAGTCTGTATTACTGTATTATATATACTGTATTAGTGTTCCATTTGTCACTGGTTTTTGTAATGTATATAAGATTTTGGGGAGGGCTGGTTTTTATAGTGGTGTTATGCTCATATTGCTGGGTTATGGTTTTGATTGTGTTTAGCACTACAGCATTTGACATATGTTGCACATGGTACATATGTTGGTTGAGAGAGTGGTGTGACGATACTGCATGGAGCTTTGGATTGTGTGGGTGTGTGTGCCTTTGAGTGGACAGATGAGTGTAGCAGCTCTACAAATCACAGCATATTCAAAGGCTTATATCTCCGGGGACTATGTAGAATTTAAAGAAACTAAAGGTACCCCTGGTGGATGGGATGACTTATAGATACATAGCAAAAATTAAAAAAAACAATTTTCTCACATAATTGCCCTTTAAAATCAGTCATGTGCTTATTCAATGAATATCCACTAGAGGGAGTTCTTATTTCTCTCTTGAGCTATGAATAAAATACAATTTTGTATGTATTTCATATGTGATGTACATTCTATTCCTGGTATTGCTGGTAAATGTACTACATGTATCATTTTCTATTTATAAAAGCGCCACTTGGGGTTTGCAAGCCTGTAAATTATAAAATACAGAGTATACAAACAAGGAGATAAGTGCAAGCCATTATACCGATATATAAAAATTAATAGTTAATACAATTTCATCCATTGATTAAGAAAGCATATATATAAATTAAGTTAAATGGTTATGCGAAGGAGAAACGACAGTCCCTAGTGACAATTGTTACTGTGATGATGGAAGGAAAGAAAGGAGTCAAAGCGTGCAGATTCACCTGGGTTAAGGACCATATTGTCAATAGAGATGGAGAATGTTGGACTACTGTAGGTGCTGTTTCGGGGGGGAAATTATTATTCCGTTTTGGATAGTTGAGTAAGACGACGGTGCGTCTTCCAGAAGAGATAGAGAGCAGACATTTAGAGATTTGGGATTGAACTTCAGGGGTTAGCGCAGGGGTGGACAGACATTTATATATCATCAGTAATAATGTGATACTTAAACTGAAAGAACTGTTATTTTTCCCAGAGAGATATGTGACGGAAGTACCAGCAAGGGTCCTAAAACCGAGCCCTGAGGACCCCACACTAAGCGGAAACGGAAAGGAAGTCTTATTGCAAAGAGACTTGAAATTCTGTTAGAGAGATAAGAAACAACACACGCCGCAGCTTGATTTCGGATGCCCAGAGAATATAGAATCTGCATAAGAAGAGAGTGGTCCACAGTATCAAAGGTATATAGGTCAAGGAAATGAGGACCGAGAACTGTCCTTGGCAGCTTGGGTCATTTAGAAACTTTGCAGAGGGCTGTTTCAGTTAATGACCCAGTCCGGAATCCTGATTGCAACGGGTCCAATAAGTTTATTAGCATGGAGGTTTTTAGTAATGTGTGTAGAGAACGAATGTTCTAAGAGTTTTTGAAGTAAACGGTAAAAAGGGAGACAGGGCGGTAGTTTGACGGACCGGTAGGGTCCAGAGAGGTTTTTTTGAAGAAGGTTTGAAACACGCATGTTTAAAAGGCAGCAGGAAAAATCCCAGAGTCGGAGGAATTAAAATGTGAGCAAGAGCGGGGGAAAGGATTTTAGCACAGTGTCTGAGTAAGAAGGAGGGCATGGGATCAAGGGTACACATTGTAAGTGGCAAGGACCATAGGAAGGTCAAAGACTCAGACTGGGTGACATGGTTGAAAGATTCCAGAACTGCAGGCGCGTGGGGCAGGGCAAAGAAGGCGAGAGTTGTCTTGGGTGTAGGAATTAAGTACAGATATCTCTATTTATTTCTGAAGTAGTCTGCAAAATCCTGAGAGCATTAATGGAATGAGATGTCCCGTAGAGGAGGGCTGCAAGAGAGTGGTAAATAGCGGAAAAGACGACGTGGGTTATTTTTGTTTTTTGTTTAAGCGTACAAAGTAGGAGTGTTTTGCTGCTGAAGATGATGATTAAGACATGACAACCATGAGCTTGTAAGGTGGTTAAAGTCCGCTCTACTGTGTAGTAACAGCTGCGTAGGAACTCTTGGTATCTGAATGGAGCAAATCGAGTTTGTAGGGGGGGCAAAGGAGTCCATAGTAGTGGTATATTGTAGTTATTATAACGAATGCTAGTTTAATCAGGGTTGGGATCAGACATGAGGGCATTGAGGCTAGAATTGAGAGAGGAGAGAGAGTCGGAAGGTCTATTGCTCGGGTGTTGTCGAACAAGAACATTAGATGGAGACGCTCAGAGTAGGGGAGAGTGGTGTTGAGAAAGTAATTAGATTGTTATCAGAGTGTGGGAAGGACGTACTCAGCAAACTGAGAGACAGAAAGATGTTTAAGTAGAACCAAGTCAGGAAGTGACCATCCTTATGGGTGCTAGTGTTTGGTCCCACTGCTGGAGGAAGAAGTGAGGACATTAGAGTGGATGGAAGCGAGAGTGGCCAGGATTGCTTAGTGTCATCAATGTGACATTTTAAGTCCCACCTAGAATTATAGCCAGACAGTCGGAGGAAAGAAAGATAGAGGCCAGGTTTCACAACTCTGAAGGAAAGTGGCTGGGGCTGAGCAGATGGGGTCTGTATACGATTGCTACCCGTAGATATAAGGGGTAGAAAGTTGGGCAGCATGACTTCAAATGATGAAAAAACAACAGAGGGTGAAAAGAAACAAGTTTAGTGCGGCAGATAGGGGAGAAAAGAGAACCTACCCCTCCACTTAGGGTTTCCAAATCACCTGCTGATTGTAGGACGCTCTTAATTAATGCAGTTACCAGGGCTGCCCTGATTGCATTACAAAACTGCAATTACTGCTGACTAGCCCTTGCTACACAATTGATTTTAATAGGGTGTCCCTGATTTTTTTTCACTGCTCAGGAAACCCTACCTCCACCTCCACTACCTCGAGGAACGAGCAAATGAGGAAAGATAGACCACCGGAGAGAAAGATAGACCACCATGCGTAATGAAGCTTCGACCACGTATCATGGTGGGAGATCAAAAGTCTCCGTAAGAGACAGGAGAATGAAAGGCGTTGACAGTAACAAGTCATGAATAAGGTGTGGTTTGTTATCAAGGAGAGCGTGTATTAAGGAGCGCCACAGGAAAAGGTAGAAGCGAAGGTTGAAAGAGAGGGACAGTTATAATATTAGAAAAATTAGAACCTCTAAAGGATAATGGGGGGGGGGGTAGAAAGCGATGACGAGTGGCAGATGGAAATGTTGCAGGGTCCCTGGTTGGACAATATCCCCGCCAGTCGCAATAATATAAACAATGGAGTGGAGGTGGGCTAAGGATTTGTACTGAGTTTCTGGTGTGTTTTTGGAATTGGTGAAGGAACCAGTATGTTGTAAATGCTGTATATTGTGAATGAATATGGTAATTGGATGGAAGAAGAGAGGCAGAAAGGATATGCGGGAATGACTGGTAGGGGTTTTGGAGCGGGAGTAGACAAGACAAGCAGAGCACAATTGTAATACATTGTTTAAAACTGTTAAATCAAGGTAGGGATTTGACTTGTTGTCGATCTCCTTGTTGAACCCCTTGTTAACACTCCAATTCACTTAGGATAGCTTCAGCACAAGTCTAGCAGGGGAAGACCCATCACACACATAAACTCATTAGTAAGGAGACAGAGATAAAAGTAATAATTTGACCCATTTCAACCATTTCAAATTATAATACACAAAATGTTCAGAGAAACATTACAGTGTTGGATGTAGATATGTGTACCAAATTATGTGAAATACATAGGATGAAGTTGAAAATATGAACAGGGTAGAGCAATGGATTTTAGATATGGCGTACCATATTATGAGAAAAACATAGGATGAGTGCTGTACATAAGTTTAAAGAATAAGAATAATATATATATGTATAATGCAGTTAAGGCAGAACTTTGCACGCCAGAGTTTGAAAACTACAACTCCCAGCATGCCTTGTTAGCATACTGCACATACTGGGAGTTGTAGTTTCAACCTCTGGAGTGCCAAATTTCCACATCAGAACCTTTATAGGGACAGTTGAAATCGTCCACACTATGTCCTCCGGTGTTAAATAAAACTACAACTCAACAGCACTCCTCAGTTAGAGGAGAGGCCAAGGGAATGCTGGAGTTACAGTTTTCTAAACACCTGGGGCCATATATGTAGTTTTCAATTAGATTCAACTGACTGAAGTTTAGTACTTGAAAGGCTCCTAGTTTTGAGCATGTCTGATGAAAGGCTACCTCGCCCGCCACGGTACCCATAACCAGAGACCAGTGACAGAACCTTACAACTCCCACGTAATCCCCATCCTGAGAGCAGCCAATCACTAATAAGAATCTGCGCGAACGTCACAACCCTCTGCAGCCGGATGTTGACGGATGTAGTGACCAACCCAATCAGACGCTCGCGAGCTTTCTCCTAGCTTCCCCCACTTGGAGCTATCGACAAGCATTGTAGCCAATGGTATCCTAGTAGCCGTTGGAGCCGGAAAAGGCGGTTCCCCTGCGGTTGCCTCGCGGTAGTAGGTAACGCGCCAGGTCGGAGACAGCATCATGGCGGAAGACGAGAGCGACAGGAATCCTAACGGCTGGGGAAGAGCTGGTAGCGATCGCGAAGAATCTTGCGGGATATCGGTCATTTCCTGTCACCTGAAGAGTAAGGAGACTGCCGGCGGTTCTGTGTAGGTGAGAAGGCGAAAGTGCGGCCCGAGTGTTGTTCGGGTTCGGTAGGAATCCCAGTCCCTGTACCTGCCCCCCCAGCCCCTCTCTGTGCTGGACCCACCGTTATCCTACCCGCCTAACTTAATAATAGTCGGTTCCTACCCACCCTCACTGTAATAGGTCGGGTTCCTACCCCCTCTACTGTAATAAGTCGGGTTCTCTTACCCCCCTCATACCTATAATAATGTCTCTGGTTCCTACCCCCTCTATATCTATAATAGGCTGTTGGTGTTCCTACCGTGCTGGCTTATTTCTATTGAACTACTAACTTGTATCGGTGTGGTTCCACCGCTCCTAACACATACACTTTATTGGGTCAGGTCGAGTTCCATATCTCCTCACGTGTACCCTGAATCTATAATAGGAGGTGTAGGCAGGGGTATATCCTACACCCTATCATACTAATAGAAATCGGTTTGGCCAACCCCCCTCATACTATAAAAGAGTCGGGTACTTGCCCTAGCCCCCCTTAGCTCGACCCCTATAATGTCTTGAATTGGTTCGAAGTTCCTATCGTCCCTCATACTGATAATTAGGTCGGGTTTCTACCCCACTCATAGCACTATAAAGGTGGCTCCATGTTTGTCTCCCCCCATACTAATAAGCAATGGATACGAGGTATGTTTACCCCCGATCATACTATAAAGAGGTCGGGTTGTCTACCACCCCATCATAACTATAAAGGGAAGGTCGGGTTGCTACCCCCTCATAACTATCACGAAAAAGGGTCGGGTTTGTCTACCCCCCATCAGATACTAGTATAAGGTACGGGTTGCTCTCGGTTCTAAAAAAAAGATTTGCGTCGTTACCCATCCTCATACTATAAAGTGGTCGGGTTGTCTACCCCCCCTCATACTATAAAGGGTCGTGGTTGTGGTTCTAACCCCCTCATTGAATACATATTACATGGGGTGGTGGCCATTGTCTACCTCCTTCACTAGGCCACGTATGGTTCATCCCTCATACTATAAATGGACGGGTTGTGATCCCTCATACATTGGTTGAGGGTTCGGCTTCTACCTCCCCAATCAGTACTATCAATAGGGTTTGGATTCGATCTATTCCCCTCCATGATCTCATAGATAGGTTGGTTTGACTCTACCCCTCATACTATAATAGGTTTTTGTGTCTACGGGCTTCTATATAGTTCTGAACACCCCACTCATTATAATATGGTCAAGGGGCTCCTACCCCCCCAATCAATATTATGGATCTGTATTTGACTTGTGCTCATGGGCTAAGGGCCCCTCGGTGCCTGGCCCTTAATATGGGTCACCCTTGCTTTAAAGGGGAACTAACTGTGGTCTGCACTGATTAATAATAATACACCGAGAGCTTCATTAATGTAGTTCTCATGGTGGAGTAAGTCAGGGGAATGCTTATAATCTCACTCTGTTTGAGTTTAATCCAGTTGGGATTTAGCATATCCATTTATTATTATTTACTTTATATAGTGCCAACATCTTCCGTAGCACTTTACAATTCTGTATACACTTATATCTGAAGCCTCTGCCCGCAATAGCTTACATCTAAGCACATTTATTTGACACATACAACCCTACCAGTATGTCCTTTAATTACTGTGAGGCACCAGAGTGCCCGGAGGAAACCCACGCATACACAGAGAAACATACAAACTCCTTGCAGACTGTGTCCAGGATGGAATTGCAACTTAGTGAGGGTATACGGTCAGTTTTTGGTTTTTTTGTTGGGGGGTTCTGCAAGGTCTACGGTGCTAACCATCTGAGTGCCACCGTGCTGCTGGCGGACGCCCCCAGGCAAATTAAGAATGTTTTCCCGTTTTCCCCCCGACCATTTTTTTTGTGGGGGGGCGTCATATTAGTGTAATGATGTTGAACCTGTGCACTCCTGTGTGTTTTTGGCAAACTACACACTAAACTCGCATGCCATTTGGTTGTATTCTGGAGTGTGCCAAAGTTAACACAAAACTGATTTAGGGGATTCACAACCTGCTACCAACCTGCTTGTGGTGAGTGTTCTTGTGGTTAAAGATGGCGGGCCTGTTGTTGGGAGATATAGGAAATTTTACTAAATAATCTTCAATTCACTGTCGCAGTTAATGGACAAGTTCGGAGGGTCTGGTTAACATTGGAGAGGCGGCGTTCCGCGTGGGGATATGATCACTTATATACAATATATTATTACATGGGCCATACACATAAACTCCTCATTGTTGCACTATAGGTATATCAGAGGACTCGTGGACACTCCTTGAAGGGATGTTGAGCATAAAAATAAGTACGCTTGAACATATTAACTCAATAACGCCTCCAAAACCCGCACTTTCCTGCATTATCTTTTTTCGTTTTAAAGATGTTCCCCTGAGGGCACTTACTAGGTCCCTTTTGCCGCCCTGGGTGCCACCCCTTTGTTCGAGCTAAAACCAAAGAGCAGAGGGCTTCTGCGTGACGACACTCTACTTCCTGTCCTGTCATGGGCTGTCGACGAATTGTGAGCGCTACCCACTTGCAGAGCAGTATGTGATGAGTTATTATTATTAATTGATTTTATATAAAGCCCAACATCTTCTGTGGCGCTTTACAATTACTCACGTCCATACTTACATCATTACAGGGTAATACACTGTTATTCAAGAGTCACTGACATATTACATACACCAGGCTAATGCACATAAATAAAGTAAATCGAGTGAGGATTTCTTACAACAGCAATTACCATATACTATAAGAGAGAAGGGACCCTGCCCTAGAGCTTACAGACTAGTAGGATATGGGGGTTAGGCATTAGGTTGTCGGGAATCGGGTCGGCTTGTAAATAGATTGGTGTGCAGTAGGTGAAAGCTGGTTTGGCATCATATTGGGGTAGTGGTAGGAGGGGGGTATGTTAGTAAGGTAGTTGTACTATTTCTTGCCTAAAGACGGTTGGGTTTTAACAAGTATACGTTTGAACGGTGTTCAGACAGAGGCTGGTCGTACGATGACGTGGGGACACACTAGCGAGGAAGGTGCAGGTTCCAAAGGCAGAGCCAGTCACGAGTGATGAAGTCCTGAATGCTTGAGCTGCTATGGGAAGAAGGTGACCGCTAGGTGGATGAGAGGAGGGTATCGTATTAGGCAGAAGCAGTGAGGTTGCGCCTGGGACATATCCTGCTGGATCAGCTGCTGATGATATGGAGGGGGCTATGTTTGGGATATGCTTATTAGGATAATGTAAGCAGTTTGAATGCAACTGGATAACGAGACTTTTGCTGATGATGGGGTAAGCCATGTGGAGGGAGACGGATGAGCAGAGAGGAGAGGCCATTAGAGAAGCAGAAGGTAAATGAATGAGCTGGGCAGCAGAGTGAGAACTAGATTGAATCGTGCAGCGTTTGTTTGTTAACCACACCAGGATGTGTTGCAGGTAGTCTAGCCGTGATATGATAGGCATGGTTCTAGGATTTTTGTAGCTTCCATCGTGAGGAAGGTCCAATGCGGGAGTGTTTTTGAGTTGGAGCGACGCTAATTGACTGAGGTTTGAAGAAAGATCGTAATCTAGCGTATTACCAGGCAAGAGGAGGCTGGGGAGATGGATTGTTGTTTAATATTTACATAGTAAGGCCTAGGGGGTACCAGATCGTGAGGGGTGGAAAGATAAGTTCAGGTCTTGTCCATGTTTAGTTTGATGAAGCGGGAGGCACACTGAAGGTATAGATGGCACTAAGCCGTCCGGGGACCTGGTATATCAAGTGTAGGGAGATCCGGGGCAGAGAAGTAAATTTGCGTATCGTCCGCCTACAGTTGTAATGCCCCCCAAATGAACTAATGATTGTCCAAGGCCATGGGTGTAGATGGAGAAAGAAAGACCAATACCGAGCTTGCGGGACCCCCCACAGGGAGGGGGCGGAGTGGGGGAGCGAGTTTTCAGAGTGAAAAACACTAACGGTCCTAACCAGAGAGAATAGGAGATAGCCAAGAAAGTGGGCCTGTCCTGTGATACCTCAGAGCTAGGATCTGAAGTAGTAGAGTGTGCTTCGACAAGTATCAAAGCAGAGGAAGATCATGAAGAATGAGCAATAGTCGTGACCTTTATGTTTACCTAAGTAAATCATTTGTCACTTTAGTGATTGGCCGTTTCCGTGGAGTGGTTAGGGCGGAAGCCCTGACTGAGTGGTCAAAGAGAGAGTTAGCACACAGGTGAAGGGGAATTTACCAGGTCGATAGACATGTCTTTCCAGTAGTTTGGAAGCAAAGGGAGAAGGGAGACAGGCTGGTTCTGGAAGAGGGCAGGTGGGTCAAGGGAGGGTTTTTTTAGGTATCGATATTACTACGGCCTGTTTTAATATAGAGGGAATACTACCAGTGGATAGGGACAAGTGAAAAGAGAGAAGTTAGGGCTTTAATGCAAGGAGAGGAGAGCGGGGGAATAAGATGAGAGGGATGGGGTCGATGGGGCAGGTGGGTAGACGTGTCCTGGATGGAGAGATTAAAGACCCTGTTTTGTTAATGGTAGTGAAGCTCGTTAGGGGGCAAGTAAAGAGCTTAACCATTAAGTGAGGCTAGATTTGAGTGGTAGGTAGAGATGGAGGGGGCTGAGCACCTAAGGGAGATTGGCAGAACAATGGTAGAGGTTGGAAGCTGTAGGGGGAGCTAGGGCGCAACAGTAAAACCACTTTCGATGTTTTCATTTTGCTCTGTGAAATATTAGCTATTTTATCAGCAGAAAGACAGGGTAAGGCGAGGAGGTGGCGAACAGACAGTGCAGAGCAGTTGAATACTTCGAAGAGCTGTTTTGGGGTTATGGGATTGGGAGGATATGAGTGAAGAGAAGTAGTTTTGTTGGCTACGACAAAGCACCCCTCTGTCGCCAAAGGGCACTTTTAAAAATCGAGAAAGCCGTTATTTTGTTACTCTCTTGCGTAAGCGGCGCTCGGCTATACAGATTGCCTTTTTAATCTGGTCCGTAAGCCACGGTTGTGGGTTCTTTCTTCTAAGGCGACGGTGTGATAAGGGATGGCACCAAAGTCAAGGGCATTGGGAACCAGTGTTATGGTTTAGTGGACAGCTGCAAGGTTAGTTCACAGAAGGAGGGGCATAGAGTTAAGTTGTTGGATAGGTGAGAGCTAATGGGGGCGTATTTACGCAGGTCCCTGCATCTGTACTTTTGTTGTTATGGGATAACGGCCGGCGACAATGACACAGAGATTAAATTGAGAAGATGATGATCGGACAGATGACAGGGTGGTGGGAGAAAGTTAAAGGCAATTATAGTGAGAAATTGTTTTTTTTTAAATTTCTCTCTATGTATCCTATAATTCTCCCATCCACCAGGGTAACCTTTTAGTTTCTTTAAATTCACATATCCCCGAGATATTAGCCTTTGAATAGGCTTTAGATTTGTGAGGAGCTGCTAACACCTCATCTGTCACTCAAAGGCACCCAGCCCACACAATCCACAGCTCCCACTAGACTGTCACACACTCTCCTCACCACCTATATGTACCATGTGCCAACATATAGTCAAATTGCTGTAGTGCTAAAACAATCAATAACACATTACCCAGCAATATGAGCATACACACTATAAAACAGCCCCCCCCCCAAAAAAATCTTATATACATACAAACCCATGACTCAAATGGAACACTAATACAGATATATATAGTAATACAGACTATATAACCAACAAGACACACGATGGCATCTATGCAAGTATATAGACTAAAGCAACGGAATGAAGGACAACAAGCAGTGGCCCCGGTTTGTGAAGGTCTCACTACAAGCTGCTGTTACACTGAACCTCTCTTCAGTGAGTTATGATCCTCAGCTAAGCAGGGGGAGAGATATGAACTTTGGGTAAAAGTAAATACCAATTACAAAGTTAGAGAACAGCGGAGTTTTCACTAATCCTACTTGTAAAGAATTCAAGCACCACTTGTCCCTCCTCTCTCCCCCTCTGCCCCTCCCTTCAGCATATTGCTACTTGTATTCCACACTTTGCATTGCTGAGTCTCAGCTCGGAAGGGAGGGGGTCAACAGGATGTCAGCACTCATTTAAAGTCCTTTCAACTGACCAATGCTCGACTCTGTATACAGCCGTCACTGCGTTGAGGGGGAGTAGACATGAGAGGGAGGGGACTACACAGCTTGGTACAAAACTTTCTGCCAGTGTGAGAACGAAGCACACAGAAACATGAAAGTAAGCACTTATACTAAGTGACTTACATTGTATACAACAACGTTTTTTTTTCACTATAGTTGCCCTTAAGTCTGTGTTAAGTTGAATCCCTGTTGGAAAGGATCTTGGAGTTTTGGTGGTAAAAACTTGACGGAAGCACGCATGCCAGGCGGCAACAGCTCAGAGCCAGCATGAGTATTGATCTTGTAATTGATTCAAGGAGAAAATGTTTAATTCTCCCCTCTTACCAAGCATTGGTAAGGCCTCATTTTGGAATATGCATTGCAATTTTTGGAATCCTGTGTACAAAGGACCTCTTTGAAATGGAAAAGGGCTAGAGAAGAGCAACTAAATTAATAAGGGTGTGGGGAGCTTTTGATCTGAAGAGGACTGGTAAAAGTTCAATTATGTACGCTGGAGTGAAGGCGCTTGCCGTAGGATATGATTTTGTTGTATAAATACATTAACGGGCATACAATAAACTATCTGAGGCATTGTTCCCATAAAACATGTCAGAGACACGTGGCCATCCCTTAAAACCTGAATAAAAAGGTTTTAGGCGTTTGGAAAGGGTTTTTAACACTTGAGCAACGGTACAGCTCTATGGAATCTTCCACGTGGATGTTATGGCAGGTTCATTGGTCAGTTGAAAAAAAAAAAAAAGCTGGATGAATTTCTGCAAAACAAGAAAGTTTACTGGTAGTGATAATAAATTAGAGTTGATCCATGGGAAATTTCCGATTGCCACTCAGGAAGTTCCGGATGTAATTTTTTTTTCCCTTTTGGTGTGTTTGTTTTTTTTTGGTCCTCCTCTGGATCAACAGTTTAGTCAGACATGAGGATATTGACATGGTTGGACTGGATGGACGCATATGTCTTTATTCAACCTCAAATACTATACTATGATGGACCGGGTCAGGTAAGGACCTTCAGGGGCATCTTTGAAAGTATAGGTCATGTGAAAGTGGTTTTGGGGTGATGATTAACTTTTTTTTATTCCGGACCTGCCCTTTAAATATTTGAAGAAAAGAAGTTTCATCTTCAGGTTAGAAGGTTTTCTTTACTGTTGAAACCATGAAACTGTGGGGGGGGAGGGGAAAAACTGTCTTCCAGCAGATGTGGTTAATGGAAAGTTCATTGAAGCTTTACAAGTGTCTGGATCAGTTTCTAAAATGAAAACTCTTGAATTACTGATAATTAATACGTATACTGCAGTTCTGGTTGGTCCCAGGGATACTATATAATAATTGAGAATTACTGGTATTAATACATAACTGTAGTTCTGGTTGGTATGGGGAATACTAATAATATTGAGAATTACTGGTATAATACATCTACTGTAGTTCTGGTGTTGGTACGGGAATCCCTATATAATATTGAAATTACTTGTATTAATACATTTTACTGTAGTTCTTGGTTTGTACAGGGTAATATATAATGGACTTACTGTAGTTAATACACCTACTGTAGTTCTGGTGAGTACGGATACATAATGTAATATTAGAATTCCTGGTATTACGGTAATGGACCTAGACTGATTCTGGTTGATCCATGGATAATTTCCGATTGCCATTTGGAGTTAGGAAGGGCATCCCCCCTGTCTTTATTCAACCTCAATTACTAATGTTTCCATAGATGGGGAAAGGGGCAATGTAATGCTATCAAATACCTGGTTATTAAAACCTGTAAATGATAGACTTGCGGGCATATTATAAAAATGACGCCGATGTTTTTTTTTTTTTAAGAAAAATTCTGAACGGCCCCTTCATTTGTTTCATTATCATTTAGATGGTTCTGTTGTTGGTTTGTGTATTTTAGCAGATGTCATGAAGTTTGTGCTTCTTTGCCATAACGCTCGCTGCTGTACACCTGTAGTATTCCACTACCTGGATACTACAGGTCATTGAAAGAACATGAATTCATGTATGTTTGTTTGCAAACAAGTTTGGATAATTCAAGCAAATATTAAATCATCCCACTTTTTTCCATTGCTGAAACTTGCAGACATGGCCTTCACTTCATTTGCTTGGTTAAGATGAACCATACATTTAGAGCTGTTACGCAGAAATATTTCGGTTCTGATGGGGTTTGCTGATTATCTGCCACGTGTTAAAACCTGGCATGAAAAAAGATGACCAATCATGATGGCAACGAACTACCGGCCCAGGGAGTCGGATATATTGTTTAGACAGAAACCCCGCCCAGTTATTGACTCCCTTTAGGGGATCTTATAACCTTGCAATGTGTGTGGCTACATCTCCAGCATCGAGAGTTAAGATTGTACCCTGTTTTACAAGTTCATGATCAACCACCCCCAAGATCCTGGCATTTGTAAGCTGTGCATATGGGGACATGACTTTCATTAGTTTGCAGCTTTCAGTTGGTTTAGAATCTTTTCAGTGTACATTTCATTTCTAGTTTTTAATTGCTTGTTTTGCGTTGTCCTTGTCCAGGGGACAAAAAAAAGCATTTTGGGCTGAACATGAGAAATCTCAGTGCCTGGAACGGGGATTGCTTTTCATTGGCTGCTTTGATTTGGGTAGGAAGTTTTACAATCTTGCTATTTAAGGAGACGTTTAAATTCATATGCTTTTTAGAAAAAAAAAAAAGTATACTTTCTCATTCATATCTTCATCTGACCATCCAGCTCTTTCTGCTTCCCTGCATAAAGAAATGTCAAAATGACTAACTTCCTGTAGACGACCCCTAAAAGAGCAGTTTGACCGCATAACGTGCAACTGAGCAAAAAATACTGTTAGAACATTCCAAAGAATGAGCTTCCAAGAAGGACCTGGAAATGGCAGCTTGCGCGAACTGACCAAAGCAGGGCATGCAAAAGATAATGAAATAATCATTGTAGATTGAATTAGACTTCCTACCTATGTGTGAACAAAATATTCTAAGAATGATTTTTCATTTACTGAAGTTCCCCTTCAAGTCCTGCCTGTTGCTCTTTCTTTTATAAGGGTTTGTATAAACTTTCAACTTAAAACAGGACTAGGATTTTCCACTTTTTAGTCGATAATAGTGCCCCTGCACATTTTTTTTAAAAATGAATGTTGTGAACTTCACATGTTTGTTGATATCAGATGTTTATTTGTTTTTTCAATGCGCCCTAAACAATTATTGCTTTATGGGACCCGCGAAATACCCCAACATAATGTTGTCATTGTCTGAAAATGTAGTGTGGTATATTGGTTGTCATTGGCAAATTTTTTTGGGATTCCCAAGGCTACCAAAAACAAACGTGTTTATTACATGTATTACATATAATTACACTAATACTCTATCGAACTTAATCAGCCCATTCTAGGCATATTTTTATTAATTGCTATAGGGCTCCTCTTTACAAATTTAAGACCTCTCTATTTACCGTATATACTCGAGTATAAGGTCCAGGTTTTCAGGCTGTGAACAGCCTGACAACTGAACCTCGACTGTATACTCTAGTCAGGTCACTACTGGAGGAATCCGGCTGCCGCTCCACTGATGGTTCGCACATTCCCTGACGTCACGACTGGCGTCGGGAAATTAGACTGGCGCCGCCGACTCGTGACGTACAGGGATGCGACATCCGTGGACGCGGTAGCCAGATTCCTCCTCCATCAATTGCGTGATGTCGTGGGCCCGGACTCATCCTGCAAGGTAAGGTACAGCATTAGTATAGTGTAGTGTAGTGGCAGGGTGAGAAGATGGGTGCAGGTAGAGTGTACTGTAGTAGTGTAGTGTAGTGTAGTGGGCAAGGGTGAGAGATGGTTGCAGGGAGTATTGTAGTGTACTGTAGTAGTGTAGTGTATTGGCAGGGTGAGAAATGGGTGCGGGAGTAGTGTAGTGTACTGTAGTAGTGTAAGTGTAGTGCAGGGTGAGAAGAGGGTGCAAGGAATAGGTTTTATTCTGGGGCTGGGGCTGGAGGGTATAGTAGGAGTCCAGTGGACAGGGTAGTGGTTTTGTGGGGTTAGTGGTGTGGGACAGGGTAGTGTGTTTTGGGTTAGTGTGTGCAATTTCCACTCCAGAATTTCTTCTTACTCCTCACTTCCACTCACCCTCGACTTATACGCGAGTCATTGTTTAACACTCATTCTTGAGGTAAAATGGTACCCCGCCCTCGACTTATACTCGAGTATATACGGTAACTATTCTATCAAAATCTGTTTAAACACAGAATCTCTCTTACAATCTATTCACACTTGCATTGCCTGTATTTTTCAATGTTCCGCTAAATAGAAAGACATATTCCTTACCTTAATAACTAGACGACATGTGTACTGGTTCTGAATGTTTTTTTTTTACTGCTGTCGATTATATAATGTGTTGTGTGGGTGTATTGTCTGTGTGTGTTTGTAATAACTTCCGTATCCCATTGTCAACAAAATATCAAGATATGGGGTTTTTGTATTATCCATAGGGGAAACCAAAAGGAAACACCATTTTTTATTTATATACCGTAGCACCTCTGCAATACATAAATTCTTATGTAAATTCTTCTTATATATTGTTTTATTATTTCGATAATATATATATATAAATTTCGAAAAATTTGGTTATCAGTATTGTCGCTGATATTTCTTACAATACAACAAACATTACAAAAAAATACAACCGTTATATCGGATCAGGATCCGGATCGAAGGAACTGGCGATCGAGCGAACTGGTGATCGACGTGTTGTAATCACTGCCCGATCATGTGGTTCCCTATGGGACCCATTAACCGTTCAACGGCCAACTATGGCTTAATTAGTGCACGATCGTTGGGACGAAAATATCCTTTTTGTCTGTACCAAGCCTAAGCCTTCAAAGCAATCTGATCAAATATGAATCAAAGCGAATTAGTCGCAGTAAATCTTGGCTGGGTTTTGCTACCTTCCCTTGACTTCAGTGGCGCAGGTAGAAACCCAAACAGGCCATCACAGACGCTTGTTTGTCTCCTTAACAACTCATTGGCATTGTAGTTGAGAATTATTGTAAGGAGATTCCTTTGTAGGGTAACCAGCGCTGGGAACAGCAGTGTGCAATTATTGGCCGTTTGTATTCACAGGAAACTCAATCTCACGGCCATAAACAACTGTCGTCCTATAGATCAGTATTATGGCATTTGTGTAGTTTAAGAATAAAGCATAAGTTTATCTATTAATCATAGAAGCCAAATAAAGGACAGGGTAATCTATTACATGTCGTTCTCACTCATTTAAAGGGCACTGTGGTCTCCAAACACGTTAGGTGTAAAAGGCCCCACTGGTCATAATACCTTTAAAATGAACCCCCTGGATCAGATCGTCTTTATGTAAATGATGAGTTATGATTACTGAAAGGTTCATCAGCTTGTAGTCATTTTATCGCCTCTTGTCAGCATTAATAGGCCCCCCCCTCCTCCCTACTAATTGTTTTATTCCAGATACTTTCGTCTTTCCCCATAAAGGTTCTAACCGAGTATGCTCTGCTTCACGAAGCCACACAGAAACATGAAAGTAAGGCAGCTTATACTAAGTGACTATACATTGTATACAGACAAAGTTTTTTTTTCACTATAGTTGCCCTTTAACTGCATTGAATCACTGGATGCACTTTTTGAACTTATACAAGTAAGAATGTATCCTTTTTATCACATTTTTCTATTTAATCACATACAAAATTATATTAGAAATGTAGCACATTGTACTAAATGTTATTCAATGCTGGTTCATCTATTTGCATATTCTGGACACTCCCACATGGCCACTCACTTACTATATGGCTACACACTCACCACATGGCCACACACTCAGTGAATATGGTGTAACCCGATAGTTTGTGGCTTCCACATCACCTGAAGAAGGGGGCACTTTCCCCGAAACGTTGTGTTTTTGATGGTTGGTTTGTAATAAATCACTAGTTCGCTCGGGAGTGCGACTTATTAAATGCATTGTTATTTCTTAAATCATTACTTCCCCTGGAAGTTGGCACCCCTGAAATACGCACCCATGTTGGTTTATGTGCATATGGACCATTTGTTAATGGACTGGCACCACTTTGCAGCATATAGATTTGATAGAATCAAATTATGGAGGTTTTTTCATTCGTTCGGCGCACACCGGGAATACAGCAGTCCAGGAAACTCACGTAATAGATAAAAAGTCCTTTCTTTATTGCAGCGAAGTCCGCTTTATACAAACATACAAACATGTGGAGGTCCCGCCTTACGCGTTTCAAGCCTCACCGGCTCTTAATCATAGGCTGGGGGTGTATCCTAAACTTTCCCATTTTATAGGGAAACTAACATCACAGAGAATGGATACTCCTCCTCTGACATTGAATTGTATCAAAAACCTTTAAAAGCAGTTAAATAGCCTGTCAGGCAAACATCAGGTGTACAATTGTTACAGCATAAGCAGTCTATATTAATACATTGTAACCATTTAAAATTACACCACCTGTTGCTGCCTCAATAGTATTTAAAAACAATTTTATAAGAATACAGAATCCAAACATGTTGTTATGAATGACAACTTCAAAATCATTATTTCCTTTTTTCTTTTTATATATATCCTAACACCTAGAGTCCTTATAACTAGGGATGGCCGGTTCGCGGATCCGAACCCGGATCCGCCGCAGATTTTTCCCGTTCGCGAACGGCGGATTTTTCCGGATTTTCCGCCTTCCGAACTTCCGATTCGCGGATTTTGGATATTTTCGAAAATTTACGAAATTATGAGTTTTCACGTAATTTCGGGAATTTTCGAAAATGCAGGGAAACAGGTAATTTCGAAAATACAAGGATTTCTCTTATTTCCATAAATACATATTTTCGAAAATACTGGTTTTCTCGTATTTTCGAAAATTTTCGAAAATACGTTAAAATCCAGAATTTCGAAAATTTTCGAAAATACAAAAAATCTCGTAATTTTGAGAGTAGTTTTTATTTTAATGCGTCCGCTCGCGGATTTTCGAATTTTTCGAAAATTCGTGGATCCTCGAGCGGACCGGATTTTGCAAAGTTCGGACATCTCTACTTATAACATGTTGTAAGTCACACATATAACACCAATAAACGATTGCACTACCCATAGTCTTTAATATTATAAATGTTATAAGTATAAGCTCCTCTTATTATATGAATGTGTGCTCACTAAAAATCCCAAAAAAGGAGGGATTCATTGTTGTGGATTAATCAATGTAGCATAAGATATCATGCCTTGAATTCAGACCCAAAGGTGTTCTAGTGTCTAAATTAAATATCCATTGTACTTCTGTTTTTCTAAGAAGGGCTAGTCTATCTCTGTTACGTGCATCTTGATAAACTCTATATCAAGATGCAGGGAATATCTGTATTCCCTGCACTTGCAAATATTTCAAATTAGATTGATTACATTCTGCAAAATGACGACCCACTGGACTATTTATGTTACACTGAGCTACATCCCTAATATGTTCTCGAATCCTTGATTTCAAAGATCGACACGTGCATCCAACATATTGTATGCTACATTTATTACAAGTAATCAAATAAACCACATATTCACTATTACAGTTTATATGTTGTCTTATTTGGTATACTTTATCCGTAACTGAGCTCTTGAATATTGAAGATTTATACATATACAGACATGTCTTACACCGATTTGCACCACATTTATAACTGCCACTACATGATAACCAAGTGGATTTATGTGTTTGTTTGGTGGTATACAAACTGGGTGATAATATGTCTCCTAGAGACTGTGCTTTCCTGGGGACATATCTACAACCTGCCTGGAGTACTGAATGAAGTGCAGGATCCTGTTCCAGGACAGGTAAGTATTTTTTAATACATTTGACTATTTGTCTAAATTGTGGAGTAAACTTCGTAGTAAAGAAAATTTCGTCTTTTTTAATAATATCTAGATCATTCTTTCCTTTCTTGATTTGTGTAGTACCATATTGTTCTATTTCATTTATTTTCATTTTCTTATTATTTTTATCATTATATCCTCGCAAGAGATGGTCGCGATTCATCCTTTTCGCTCTATAATAAGCTGTTCTTAAAGGGCATGTCCACCCCCAAAACTATAATCCCCCCAACTACTGGCCCCATCATGTAGTGTAGTTTAATCCTTACCTGTAGTTGGGGGGATTATAGTTTTGGGGGTGGACATGCCCTTTAAGAACAGCTTATTATAGAGCGAAAAGGATGAATCGCGACCATCTCTTGCGAGGATATAATGATAAAAATAATAAGAAAATGAAAATAAATGAAATAGAACAATATGGTACTACACAAATCAAGAAAGGAAAGAATGATCTAGATATTATTAAAAAAGACGAAATTTTCTTTACTACGAAGTTTACTCCACAATTTAGACAAATAGTCAAATGTATTAAAAAATACTTACCTGTCCTGGAACAGGATCCTGCACTTCATTCAGTACTCCAGGCAGGTTGTAGATATGTCCCCAGGAAAGCACAGTCTCTAGGAGACATATTATCACCCAGTTTGTATACCACCAAACAAACACATAAATCCACTTGGTTATCATGTAGTGGCAGTTATAAATGTGGTGCAAATCGCTGTAAGACATGTCTGTATATGTATAAATCTTCAATATTCAAGAGCCCAGTTACGGATAAAGTATACCAAATAAGACAACATATAAACTGTAATAGTGAATATGTGGTTTATTTGATTACTTGTAATAAATGTAGAATACAATATGTTGGATGCACGTCTCGATCTTTGAAATCAAGGATTCGAGAGCATATTAGGGATGTAGCTCAGTGTAACATAAATAGTCCAGTGGGTCGTCATTTTGCAGAATGTAATCAATCTAATTTGAAATATTTGCAAGTGCAGGGAATACAGAAAGTTCATCAAGATGCACGTAACAGAGATAGACTAGCCCTTCTTAGAAAAACAGAAGTACAATGGATATTTAATTTAGACACCAGAACACCTTTGGGTCTGAATTCAAGGCATGATATCTTATGCTACATTGATTAATCCACAACAATGAATCCCTCCTTTTTTGGGATTTTTAGTGAGCACACATTCATATAATAAGAGGAGCTTATACTTAATACTTAATAACATTTATAATATTAAAGACTATGGGTAGTGCAATCGTTTATTGGT
>JAACNH010000271.1:0-14267 GCA_019447015.1 Hymenochirus boettgeri | reverse complement strand
CTTAGTTTTATAATATGAACTTACTACATGTTATAAAGATTCTAGAGTGTCAGTTATATAAAAAAGAAACAATATCTGGATTGTCAATTCAAAACACGATGTTTGGGACTTTGTATTTTTATAAGCCTGTTTTTAAATTACATGAGGCACCACAGGTGGTTGTAATTTCAATAGTTACATTATTAATATTGACTGGTTCATGCGGTACCATGTACACTTGATGTTTGCCTAACAGCTATCTAATTGTTTTTAAAAGTTTTTTGTACAAGTTTAATGTCAGAGGAGGAGTATCCACTCTCTTGTGCCTTTAGTTTCCTTATAAATGGGAAGAGATTAGAATACACCCCAGCCTAGGATTAAGAGCCGGTGAGGCTTGAAACGCAAGGCGGGACCTCCATATGTTTTGTAATTTTTGTTTGTATAAGGCGGATTGATGCCGTATAAAAGAAATACTTTTATCTATTATCTATCGTGAGTTTCTTGGACTGCTGTATTCCCTGTGGTGCCGCGAATGAATGAAAAAACCTCCACCTTTGAATTCCATTTTGAAACTGAAGCGAAGGGTTCGGGGCAGGCAGCACCCCCCGGACACCACGTGGAATGTGAGTAACCTTATATTCCGAAGTCCGTAGGCCTTGAGTTGCTTTCCATGAAGGAAGTTGAATCAAGTGAAGGCCACGGGGTATGTTACAAAAATACACACACCCTTGCCTGCAAACATCATCAAGTGAGTTACTGCCTCTCCTGATTTTAAACCCACAACCCGCATTCGATATAGAAACATGATAGTTTGCAAAAATGTCTAACGTAGTAATTGTCACAAATATACTGTAACCTTTGCCTCATGGTCCAACTGCTGAAGGTTTTTTCTCCATGTGCTTTTAGTAGGTTTTCATCCAGGCACTCCGGTTCTCCCAAATCATAGAACATACTGATAGCTGTAAAGATTTGCTTAGATTGTAAGCTCTTTAGAGTGGCAGGGCCAGTGGGAATGGTTAAATAAATTAAGCATTAGGAATATGTAGCGCTACTGTAATCAAATAAATGTAAGTACAGTCATTTATATCACATAATGAATCACAATAGATGAATATTATTTTCAAAAGTGCCAATGGGCTGTGCTTTTTGGTGTAAAACACATTGCTTTGTTTTTGTTATTTATCATAAAATTACTTACTTTACTTTAAAAAAAGATATGGTTTGTTTTTTCTTTTATTACCTTTCTTATTTTTGAACTTTTTTATAGAATTTAAGAACACAAGAGGATACGTAGAATTATTATAATATATATTACAATAATATATATTGGCAATGCTATTTCATTCGAAACACAATACCTAAATCGCATTTGCGTCTAGAATATTTCATGCTGCCATACATTGCGCATCAGCCTTCTTGTGACATTACATTTATCTGCATGGGACATACTATTCAATCATGATCTAGGCCATGGAATTGTAACAAATGTCCAGCTTGGTAAGTCTGCTGCTGCTGGGTTGCCCAACATTTAGATGCATTTAAAAAAGGGTATCCTACATGGTAAAACACCCTTTTTCTATTCAGTTTTTTTAAAGGGCATGTCCTTTTGGGTACTTCTATTATATAATTAGTTCTTGGTCCCTCCAGCGCCCCAACCGCCATAAATAAAAAAGGATTTTTTAGAAGGTGCCCCAATTTTTACGTATCTTACCTCTTCCTCCGCCGCACTCTCCCGACCCTTCCTGCTTGAACGGAACTGCAAGCAGGGGGCGGGACCGGCAGCTGCTTCTCTGATATGGCTACAGGCAGCCAATCAGGGATCGGCTTCCGCTGCTCAGAAACGCTGGAGAGGAGTGGTAAGGTAGTAACTACGGGGACTCTCTCATCCCTGCGCATGCCTCAAACCATGTCGAGATTAGGTCAGACAAAGGAGCATGAATGATTCACACAGAGCTCCTCCACTGGCAGTTACCTGGACTTGTGGAGTCGGGGCCTGCAGGAGAACCATTTGGACAGAATGTAAGGAAAGGATTTTTGTAACTACAAGTGGGGCCATATGGGGTGTAAATTTTAGTTTTGGGGGTGGACATGCCTTTAAAAATGGGAGTTAAAAGGCTGTGTCCTAACCCCCCGTTCCTTCATAAAACCTTCAGGAGCCAGGAAACAGGAACGGACTTACCCTACGCCTCGCTCCCTGCTCTTATCTTTCTGACAGGTCCGACGGACTCTCTGTACTCTATGTGGTGTGCAAATCGCTTTGTGCATGCACAGACTACTACGTGCGTCGGGACCCTGTCGACTACGCTGCGGAGGAGCGAAGAGATCGGCAAGTTCCCCTTTAATTCGTTCCCTGGCTCCTGAAATGATTTTATTGAAGAATGGGAGGTAAGACACCGCGCCTTTACCTGTCATTTCTTTAATCAACTGAATAAAAAAGGGGGTTTTTACCAGTACAGATACCTTTAATGACTGACTGGATCTAACATCACATTATGGCCCGCATACCTACCGTTAATTTTCACAATCTTAAATCCATCTGCTAGAACCTTACTATGACTGTGCTTTTCAATAAAGTAATTGCTGATATCCCATTTTTTTGCCTATGTACACAAGTTCCCTGAGACATTACAAAGATTAGAGAGTTGCTGTGACTTAAACAAGCCGTACGTAGAAGGAGGCTGCATATTACACAGTATAACACGGCCCATCTCAACTTCATGTACACAGCGCAATATGTAAACTAACTGCAATTAATACTACAGCACCTACAGAATCTTTGAGTTCAGTTTCACAGCAAGGTGGTAACTATAATAGGGTTGGTAGAAGATGTAGAGAGATAAAGAGGTGTACAAATATTAGGGGGGTCAAGATGGTAAATATATATGAGTTGTTTTTGGCAAAACTTAAGATTTTTCTGAATTTGCAAAATTTTAACAGATTAAGGCAATCGCGCAGCCTAGAGATTTTAATACCGTAATGCCCTGTGTGTACTAAAATATGGGTCAGTTTACATTGCCAGTTCCCTTATCCCTAGGCAGTCATTGTCAAGTTGTGGGAGTGTGCTATGGAAAGCAGACAGTACAAAATATTGTATTATAAATATGGTGTAAGCTGCCATATTCACAAGTGAAACTGCAGAGGCCCAGCCCTCCCTAGCAAGATTGATGACTGAAGCGTGCGTATGTTATTAAAGGTGTGTGATCAGCCTGTTTAAAACAAAAAAAAAACACCAGTATCATACTGGCGCATAGAATAACAGCAGCCCGATCACACACATCTTTAGGCTGTGGAGGTATCTCATTTCATCAGGGTCATATCGTTACTATTCAATTAGATCAACTGGACTTGAATTTAGTTCTTGAGATGTTTCGCCGTCCTCCGACTGGCTTTCTCAATTCAGAATGACTGTACACGAATCTGGGGCAATTATTACCCTGGAAAATCCCATTAGCATATTACATGCCAAGTTTATGGCTTGATTGCATAGTGGCTAAGAGGTGGTTATAGGACCCCGGGTAAGTTCAAAACAGCATTTTTACATGCAGAACAGTTTGGTGTCGAACCCACCCCACCTCCTATTTAGGCTTCAGGTATTCTTTATTTTCGGCATAAATGGCCTCCTTGACACCTCTTTTCTCTTTTGAACCAGTCACAAACAGAAATTGTCTGCTTCTTTGCTGGCCATAGGTTGGGCATTTTTTGCCTGTTTGGTCCTCCCCCTCATACAATCAGAGCACTCTTTTACTTGCACTGCGGTATATGATTTTGCTTCTCTATATTTCAGTATAGGGCTGTCGGATGTACTAATTGCTTGCCTCGTGTTTATGGTTTAATCAGACAAGTATGAGGTGTTTTTTTTTTTTTACAATCTTCTAAGGGCAACTGTGGTCTCAAAAAACAGTTAGGGTTAAAGAAAGCTGCAAGTATATGACCAACAATCACATATCTGGCTCGAACCGTGAGAAATTACATGGGTGAATGTTCACACTTCCAACGTCCTGCTTCCAGTAGGGGAGTTGGACATCACCTGACCCTGCTCTCTGCCCTGACCATTTCCCCGGGAGAACATGCTCATTAAGAACTTAATGCTGTGGGTGAAATCATGAAGGACCGGGAAATGAATGACAGTTATTAAGGGAGCCTAATGCAGGCAGAGGCTGGTCACATCATTAACTACAGGCGGGTCACATGGCTGAAAACAGGAAATGTTAAAGCATAGAATAATACTGCTTACCTTTTCATCAATTACTTCTCACAATTTTATCTCCGAATGTTATTTTGGTTTATTTTAAGGTAGATTAAGGCCTTTTCTTACATTCTAACTAGTTTGGAAGAATTTGAGACCACAGTTACCCTTAATTTCACGAAGATCCCTGCTATACATGGAATGACTTGTCAAAATCAAATACTGATCTGTGTGGTTTGGTTTTTCTGTAAAAACCAAAAGTTTACCACTCCTCCAATACACGGGTTGCATAATTTGTCAACACAATTCTTTAGGCCAGTCATTCTGAAGAGAAAGCCATCAATGACTAGTGAACTTCTTCAAGAACTAAACTTTAAGTTCAGAATACCATATACCTGGAGAATGAGAACCTTACAGCCTATTGCAAATCCTCTTTTGGCTTCTAATATCCGTATCTTACATTCCACTCACTGCCATCCCTTGCCACCACCAACCCCAAGCACGGCAACCAATAGCGCCTCACTGTGCCTCCTTGCTCTATCTGAGGACCAAGATCTCCTCGTCGCCCCCCCCCAACACAGGCATGATCTCCGCACACTGCCCCTACTGGCATCACACCAAGCACAGGCAACCTAACCCTCACTGCCCTCTTTCTTTCTCCTTCCTCCTCCCCAAGCACAGGGCACCATATACCCTCACTGCCCCTTCTTACCCTCACAACCCCCAAGCACACAGTCACCATACCCTCAATGCCCCTCGTGCTATTTTCCGTTCCGGCCCCAAAGCACGTCACCATAACCCTATTCCCACTTGCCATCTCTCCTCAACACAGGGCACCATAGACTCACTGCCCCCCCTTGCCATCACCACCCCCAAGCACAGGCAATCATACCCTCACGTACGCCCCCCCTGGCTTTCTCCCCACAATCACAGGCAAACAGACCATCAACTGTCCTCCCTTGGCCATCTTCCCAAAGCAACAGGCACCATACCCTAACTCCCCTCCCTATACCATCACCCCCAATCCTAGGCACTCCTCAGCACAAAAATCAGCCTTTCCAAGTTTACAGTCAGTTTTTTCTGACAGACAGCAGAGCCGAGGGAGTGTAAAACAGCTGTTAAATTCCTCCTCAGGTCACGGGGGCGCGCATCTGAAACAAAGTTACTTACTATCGCATTGTTTTATTTGATCCTTGCCGCGTCCCCTTAAGTTGCCGGGTCTTTGAGAGCAAGGATTTCGGCAAACCAGGAAGTGGTAGATGGACTGTGCTCCGTGACTTCAAAGATTTTATGCTCAGTGCAGAGGGAAAAAGGAATTAAAGCTTTTTTAAATTGTTTTTATGAAACCTTTCTTTTAACCTTTGTAGAATGTGCTTTAATAACGCTTTAACCCTTAGACCATAACCCAAAACTTAACCTAACACTACCCCTAAATGTATCCCTTACCCACACAAACCTAAAAAACCTAACATAATCCAAACCCTAAATCCTGAAGCCAAACCTTACCTTACCCCTAATAAAACCCTAAACAAACCCTAAGCCGTAATTAACTTTCTTAACCATAATCCTAAAACTAACCTTACCAACATTAAACTTAAACCCTAACTTAATCCATTAACCCCCTAACCTCTAATCTAACCCCAACCTAACCTAACCAATAACCCCAACCCCTAATCTAACCTATAACCTTAACACACCAACCATAACCGTAATCTAAACCTACCCTTAACCGTAATCTACCCCTAACCTAAACATAACCCTAACCTCTAAATTAACATTACCTAACTGTAACCTAGCCCTTACCTTCAACCCTAAACTAACCCTAAATCCAATCCTAAACCACTAACAGATAACCATCAACCATTACCGCTCAACCCAAACAAAACCTACCCCTCACTTAGTCTTAAAGGATAACTTAGTAACCCAAGTTTATATACTCCAATCTTAAAACAACCCCCCTAAAAACACCAATAAACTATAATGCCACTTTTATGTTAACTCTGTTAAAGTAAATCAAAGCCGTTTTAAGAACTGTATGAAGGATCCTGTGTGTATGTGCATGTCGACCACACCTCCTGACCTCAGTCACATGCTTCCGTTCTTTTATCTGCCTGTAAAGGATTTGCTAGAGATTATTAATGTGTGGACCAACTGACCAGTTTGTGCCATAGCTAAGGACTGAGCAGGTTGCCGAACATAATGGTCCGTTGACCAAACTGTCTGATACTAGAAATCTGAGAAGTTGAAAGCACAACCATATGTTATTATGTAAATTTTCCCAGCGCCGTATCAAAATGAGAGGTAAGACACAGATTACTGGTTTATATCAGTTGTCCTGACTTCTGGTTCAGTGTTGTTCTGTGGCTTTAGTTGCCTTTAATCCTAATGCTAAATCCTAACCCTAAAGCCTAACCCTTCATTAATAACCAGCCCTAATATACCTCTGAAACCACAACCCTAAAATAACTCTAAACCAAACCCTAAATAAACACAGTAAACAGAGTTATGAGGCACAGGGTCCACATTTTTGCAAATAGAACAGTATCTAGTCTATCCACATGGACCAAGGTGCTAGTAACTACATATAGTAAATAAGTAAGCAAACAAGAAAAAAGTCCGCACTCATAGAATACTGGATATAGATAAAAACCTTTATTGGGAGAAACCATATGAGTTACATGGATAATGACAGACAAAATAATTAAAGGCTATGTCCACCCCTACCTTACACTTTTAAAAATATTATGCTCCCCCATATCCCCCAGCCACCACCGCATGGTTTTTTTTTTAAAAGCCCCCCAAACTCTTACTGTACCACCCCCTCCCCTCGATCCTCCGCCGCGACTGCCGCCCATCTCTTGCGAAATGCAAGCAAGGGTCGGGGACCGCAGTCGCATCTGTATTGGCTGAGCGGCATGCCAATCACGACTTCGGCTGCCGTCATTCAATGCAGCGGAGTAAAGCGGAGTAGGTAGTAAGGTTTGGGGAGCTTTTGTAAAAAAAACAAACATCGGTTGGGCTGGGGGCATGGGGGAGCAAATATAAAGGGGATATGAGCTGGGGGAGGGATAGTAGACTGGAGGGAGAGGGAGGAGAGGTAGGGGGAGGAGGGGGGAAAGGCTGCAGTACGATGGCAAAAATTGCTACCTGAGGCCAGCTAGCCAGCAGTGGTCCTATAGGACCTGCTAGCCTCCTGTTGGGCGAGTTTTTGGAACTTGGGGGGGGGACTACATGAGAACCAGATGGAGTTTGGGATGTGAGTGTAAGGATTAAAACAACATCTACATGGTGGGGCCAGTAGTTTGGGGGATATATTTTTGGGGGTGGACCATGCCCTTTAAAAAAAAACTTTAAACCATACAAATAAAGGTATAACCCTCTACATGATAGTAACCGGTGACCAGTGCACAAGGCCCTAACCCTCAGTCATACATAGTCTCAGCTAATATAGTCCAGACAACACTTATCCTGTTCAGGGGTTTCTGCAGCTGTAACAAGTTTGGGGGGGGGGTCCCAGGAAGAAAGTGGACAGGGAACCTGCAGAGGGAACACCGATCCGCCATCCATGATACAACAACGCCGAACGCGTTTCGTCCAAGAAGCGGACTTTTTTCACAAGCAGCGAGCACACCGGAAGCGAGACCTATAAATAGTTGACATAGATTGGACATATTCCAATGTACTTTGTACCTTTGTTTGTCCTGGTTACCGCCGTACCTCACGTTTTTATTCCTGACCACTCGTTATGAATATTTCCACAGTCATTTTAACTCGGTCACTATCTTGCATCCATTGGTGGATTAAAGGGCATGTCCACCCCCAAACTATAATCCCCCCCAGTAATGGCCCACCGGTTGTAGGGTAATCCTTACCTCACATCCCAGCTCCATAGGGTTCTCCCTGTAACCCCCCCCTAAAGTCCACAAACTGTCCACCCAGGAGGCTAGCAGCTCTGCCTCTACCCCTTTGCCTCAGGTAGATATGTTGTCATGCGTACGGCAAGCCCTTCTCCCCCCCCCTCAGTTCCTATCTACTATCCCCTCCCCCTAGCTTAAAACCCCCCTTAATATATGTTCCCCACCCCCCCTTCCCCAATGTCCCCCAGCCCCAACTGACAATTTTTTATTTTTCCCAAAAGCTCCCCAACTCTTACTTATACCTCTCCTCTTTCCTCTCGCTGCACTGACTGATGACCGGCAAGCCGCGTCTTGATTGCCTGCGCCTCAGCCAATCCACAGAGACGCGACTCGGGCGGTCCCTCCCTCTGCTTGATTCCGTCAAGCAGATGTCTGGCAGTGCGCGGAGGAACGAGGGGAGGTAAGTGAATTTGGGGCTTTTTGAAAATAAAAATATATGCGGTTGGGGCTGGCAGACATGGGGAACAGCATATTAAAAACTACGTTTAAGGTGTGGACATACCTTTTAAATTAATGCTGGATAAGCTTGGATTAATACTTACACGTGGTTCCGTGGGTTCCGGACCGTGCTTCATTGGATACTCTGTTTGACTTGGATTCAGTGGATAAAGTTGGTTCTTACTTTACCTGGGCACCCGGACTTCTTCTCTTATGTCTGCACATTGGACTGTATATATACATGACTTTATACTCGATCATAGATCCATGCATATTTCCACATTATCGTCTGTGACCTTGGGTGTCTATACATAATATATGTATCTATATATATTTATATGTTCATTATCTGTATACTGATGCGTCTGATTAACTCAGGAATTAGCACTAGAGCATATCTGAATTTTTGTCTGTTTTTTATATGTATTATGTTTTGTATTTTCTCATCTACCTTTTTTGGTATTTGCCACTTTATTATTGGCCATTTATATTACTTTGGGAGACCGTTGACCTTTACTAATCCTGCTTTTCCTGTTTTCCCAGCGTATTTCGCTTACGTTGTGCCGCTTCCCTTAGTGTTGGTACTCTATTACTCTGAATTGCGGCCACGTAATCAGGAATGTTCCTAGTACCCTCCTTACGTAACTACATCACCAGTACGGCGGCCTCGTAATTACGCCATCCCACTAATACGTTAATCCGTCGGATATGGCACTCATAATGGTCCCTATTTATAGCGCTCGCTTGCCGGCTGTATCAACGCGGCTGAGAAGTCCGCTTCTTGGACAAACGCGTTCTCGTTGTCCTCATGGTTGGCTGACGGTGTTCCCTCTGCAGGTGCCCTTTCCTTTCTTCTGGACCCTCCAACACTGTGTCTACCATGCTGCAGCACCCCTGACAGAATAAGTGGGTACTGGACTCTATTAGAGAGACTATGTTTGACTGATGGGTTAGGGCAATTGTGCACTGGTCCGTTTACTATCATGTAGAGGTTATAAAAAACCGTTTGATTGTATGTTTTTTAAAGTTTTAATTATTCTCTTGTCTGTCATTTATCATGTACCCCTAATTGGACTCATATGGTTTTCCAATAAAGGGTTTTTATCTATATTCCATATATATGAGTGCGGTCTTTCTTTTTCTTGTTGCTTACAAACCCTATATAACTCTATAATTAACTCTATAACATCCTAACCTTATTCCTTAACCTAATCTAAACCCTAACCTAAACATAACCCGAACGTCTAAATTACAATACCCTCACCAGTAACCCCTAGCCCTTACCCCTTAACCAAACCAAATCTAACCTAACCTCAACCCTTAACAATAACCCTAACCGAGAAAATAACACAAATCTAACCAACCTTAGTCTTAACCCTAAACCCTAATCTAACCCTACCCTAACCCTACCCAAACTCAAACACCCGAACGTCTAAATTAGCAAATTACCCTAACCATAAAACCCTAAGAACCTTAACTATAAACCTCAATCTAACCACTACCCCAACCCTAACCAATCACCCTAACCCCAAAAATAACCCAACTAACTTGTTTTCTTTCCCTAACCCTAAACCAAATCTACCGAACACTAACTCTAAGCTAAACCTAACAACAATGCAAATGGACGCTCCAAAGTTTGTTTTAAAAAAGTAAATAATCTTTTGTTTTTCACCCTCCATAAGATATCCCTCCCAGCACCGTTTCCAGGTGGACCGTCACCTTTATCAAGCCTTATGTAAGGTGGACTTCCACCCTTATTATAGTTTAAACCTAAACATAACCCTAGTTTGTTACGTTCTTTCTCCCACACTCCTGTACATATTAACTGCTGTGGTGTTGAAACCCAAAAAAAACCTAACCTCCTCAAATAAACATTACCCTAACTTTAACCCTATAACCCTAGACCCCTTAACACTGACCCAAACCTAACCCTTAAGCCTAACCCCTACCCTAACGCTAATCCTAATCATAAGGGGCCCCCTGCAAGGGGAGTCATGGCATAAGGGACAACCCTAGCTAGCTTGCCATCCCTGTCGACAAACCACAACACCACCAGTTAGCTCAGTGTGGTAGTGAGATGCTGTGTCAGGAGGAGAGAAGCTACCATATATTTTAGAATCAAGAGTTATAAAGCATTGATCCTTTTTACTATCATCTTCTGGTACCCACCCCCAATTGATTAGGAGTGTAACGACCCGTATATCTCTCTGTTTGCTTGCTGGATCTTCAAATCCTGTACGTCCCCCTAGACCTCAATTAAAAATTAAAAAGTTAAAGGAGAAAATAGTTAACAAAATTCCAATTTAACATTGCAGTTCTCACATATATCTCTAATCACGGAAATAATAATAGCACAAAACATTTAAAGAGGAACTGTGGTCCAAAAATGACTTAGTACATTGATAGAATTGCTCTCTTGCATTTAGTTCATGTTATTTTGCATAGTTTTGAAGATATTTAATTTTTTGTGTGTGATATGGCAGCAGCATCACACCAGGTCCCCTGCACTTCCTGCTCGGAAACCTGTCAGTCAATCTGCCCTGTGTCTCCTCCCCTTTGCAGCCCCCCTGGTCCCCCCCCATCCCTCTCATGGACCCCATTGTCCCTCCAGTTGCGGCCCCCCGTTTTCCCCTTCCTTACAAGCCCCTGTGGCTCCCCCACTCATGGTGCCTAAGCCACGCCCACTCACAGGTGCTGTGGCCACTCTGACACCCCCCCACTCTGCCTAAAAAGGCGGTTTTCTTCCCAACGTAGTGGAAAAAGGGACTGTAGATTCCCTTACCTTCTCTCTGCAAGCTGCAGGTCCTTCACCAGCGAGAGGAGGAGGGGCCTTTCCTTCTCCCTCACACACTGAGGGAGTCTGAGGCTGTGTTTTCGCGGCGGCAACTGGTGCAGGAGAAGCCTATGAATGTCACATGTCAGCCTCCCACCCATTAACTTTCTGTCAGTCATTTCGTTATATCTTGGGCTGTGGAGCAAACTAGAGAGGTTGTGTTGATGGCTCGGTTTAAAGAGATGGAAACTGGCCTTTGGGGACCGACACAAGTTAATATCAATCTACCAATATAATTGTTACTCTATGATAGAATTGATGATTGGTTAGAGTTGTGGATGGGAAACGAGTGACCTTAGGACCCCATGTATTGTCTAGCAGATCCACATCACACTGAAACTGTGGAGAAGTTGTACCCTTCCCGATCTAGTGGCTGTGGGCTAGTGGAAGTGGTAATTCTGGTGGGATATATTCCCAGAAATAGAAGGTGATGCTATAAATCTTAACCTGTTCTAGGAACTGCTAATAATATCTCCTTTATCTGTATCCTTAATGGGACATTTTGTCCAAAGATTCCTTTTTCTGTTATATTTGCAATTATATTAGCCCATAGATGAAGGGGGGATCCGACACTAATGTGTCAAAGCAACAGATGAGAAGGGGGAAGCTGCCCACAGCAGGGAGAAACTTTACAGGGAGAGAGCAAGTAACAGACCTGTTTAAGAATCTCTTGTGAATGAAGCATACAGGAAGAGGGGAGGGACTTCAGGGAGAACAGAAGTGATGATTTAACAAAGGGAATACAAGTTTTTGAACAGGGAGACTCAGGGCTGCACCAATACTTTTTAGGCCCTGCGTGCAGTTAAGGCTTGTCTATTCATAGGGTACTGCTGGTTGCACTGGAGTGTGCAACCTCCAGATGACACCCCGAAGGGAAGGGATCCTAGAATGGAAAAGTGCCCATAAGAACATGGCTGATCCCAAGTACCTGAAAAAAGGATGAGCGAATGGACACAAAAAATCCAAAGGGGGTTACGTAAGATAGTATGACAAATAGTATCCATACAGAGGGTAAGTCACCCTTAAGAACATATTCAGTTCCGACAAGAGCATTTTGCACTGAAAGCTTGGAGATTAGTCCCAAGAAAGCAAGCGAAAGAGCACAGGGACTTTATCTCATAAAGGCAGGTACTGATATAAGACAAAGTTTGAGAAATACTCCTCCTAAGAAGGTAAAAAGGTTCAAAGTTAGACCGCAGCAAATAAAGCAAAAACCGTGAAGTGGTTTCCTGGGCTTAAAAGGCATGCCACCCCCCACCTATAATCCCCCTAACTACTCGGCCCCACCATGTATGTAGTTTAAAATCCATTCCTAAATCCGCTCCTAGGGTTCTCCTGTAGTCCCCCCCCAAAGTCCCAACAACTCGCCCACAGGAGCTACAGAGTCCATATAAGACTCTGCCTCCTCCTGGCCTCCGGGAGAAGTTTGCATGCGTACTGCACCCTTCTCCCCCTCCCACCCCCCCTCCACTCTCCGAGTTCCCTCCCCCTAGCCGTTATCCCATTTAATATAGCCTTCCTCCTGGTCCCCCATCCCAACGCATATTTTTATTTTAAAGAAGCTCCCCAACTCTTACTTACCCTCTCCTCTTTTCCCCGCCGAATGAGCTGGCCCGGCAGCCGCGTTCCGTGATTGGCTGCCGCTCAGCCAATCACAGATCAGCGGCTGCCGGTCCCCGCCCCTCTTCTTGCATTTCTCGCAATCAGAGGCGGGAGCGCAGGCGGAGGAAAGAGGGGGGTAAGTCGATTTGGGGAGCTTTCTTAAAATAAAAATGATGGCTGTTTGTGGTGCTGGGGACCAGGAGGAAGGCTATATTAAAATTGAATTTAGGGTGGACATCCCGCTTTAAAATAATTTTGGCCAAGGTTACTGAACTATGGCTTAATTATCCAAGGAAGGGCAGGCTTTTTGTAAAGAAAGTCGCAATACAATGGAAAAGTAAAATATAAGCAAATTAAATGGATGTTCACTAGCTTCTATTTTTTGTAATGTGTTTTCCATTGAAGGGAGCTGATTTCAAGCGAAAGACACGGGGTATGTTACACCCGTGTCTGCAACATAATTGTTTCTCACTGATTTATTGCATCGGATAGAAACATTATTTTTTTCTATGTGTTTTTTGAATATAGATTTGATATATGTAAAACCATGGAAATTAAACTATTATTATGGCAGGGATTTCAACTAACGACTATGTTGGCAGTGCTTAAGAAAAAAATACTTGCAATCTAAAAATTAGGCATTGATTCTACAGAATCCTTTATAGCACCTAAGGTATAGTCCCAGGGAATAGGTAGCTCTAAAGGTGAGGACCCACACTGCTGAAGATACAAAGGTAAGATTTAATATGAGGATTATTATACATAATAGAGGCACAATGTGAGACTATAGCACTCAGCAGAGTATTTTGGACTGAGTCTGAGCCTTGGGTTCAAATCTTCTTTTGGTTAGATGTGCAAGACGTGTAGCATAAATTCCTACACAAAATAATTCATGCTCTGGAATGCTTCCAACCTAAATAGCGCTATCGCCGTATTTATAACGGCGAGCGCTATTCCCACAATATGTATCGCGGCCGCGATGTGCTGCGGTAATTTTAAGCCCCTTTGCGGCGATACTATATAGTAGGGACTTAAAATCCCTTCTCGACGCCTCTCCTAAGGGGGCGGGGCATACGCCCACCCCGCCCACACCCCCCGCAGAACTTTCCAGAAATCTGATTGGTTAATGTAAAGCAAGTATTAAAAATAGACCAATCAGAAACGGATTATGGATTTCTGCAAACCTATATAAAGAGGAGCTTTCCGCCGCGGAACTCAGATGCCATCGCAGTAGATGGCTGAAGAAAGAAGAAAGAAGCGCTGGCACCGCCGGCCTCAGCGGAGCCGATGTTGCCAGCCGCTTCTTTCTTCT
>JAACNH010000270.1:250655-279189 GCA_019447015.1 Hymenochirus boettgeri | reverse complement strand
AATCAGAATCATGTTCATTCTTCATGTATCAGAATCACGTTCATTCTTCATGTATCAGAGTCACGGTTCATTCTTCAGGTATCAGAGCACGGTTTATTATTCATGTATCAGAATCATGGTTCATTCTTCATGTATCCGAACTCATGGTTCATTCTCATGTATCGAATCATGGTTCAGAGTCTTCATGTTATCAGAGCATTGTTCATTCTTCATGTATCAGATCATGGTTCATTCTTTCAGTATCACGTCCTGGTTCATTCTTTATATATCAGAATCATTGTTCATTCTTCATGTATCAGACTCTGGTTCATTCTTCATTTTATCTGAGTCATGTTCATTCTTCATGTATAAGATTCATGGTTCATTCTTCATGTATCAAGACTCATGTTCATTCTTCATGTATAAGATTCATGGTTCATTCTTCATTGTATCAGAGTCATGGTTCATTCTTAATATATCAGAGTCATGGTTCATTCTTCATTTATCAGAATCATGGTTCTTCTTCAGTATCAGAGTCATGGTTCATTCTTCATGTATCAGCTCATGGTTCATTCTTCATTATAAGATTCATGGTTCATTCTTCATTCAACATGTTCATTCTTCAGTGTTATCTTAGTCATGTTCATTCTTCATGATCAGATCATGGTCATTCTTCATGTATAAGATTCATGGTTCTTTCTGTATATCATGTTATCTTCATGTATGGTCAAGGTTCATTCTTTATTATCAGAATCATTGTTTATTCTTATGTTTTTTTACTCATGTATCAGAATCAGGTTCATTCTTCATTTTCTTACCTCATGTATCAGAATCATGGTTCATTCTTCATGTATCAGATAATCACTAGATCTTCTTCATGTATCAGAGTCATTGTTTCATTCTTCATGTAATTCATCAGACTCATGTTTCATTCTTCATGGTTATCACTCATGTTCATTCGTCATGTATCATGAATCATGGTTCATTCTTCATGTATCAATCACGGTTCATTCTTCATGTATCAGAGTCAGGTTCATATTTCATGTATCAGGAGTCATGTTTTATTATTCATAGTCAGAATCATGGTTCATTTCATGTATGCACGATCATGTTCAGTTCTGTTCATGTATATCAGTAACATTGTTCATGAGCTTCTAATGATGGTCGAGGTCAGGAAGTTCATGGGGTAATCATGGTCATGTCTGCAAAGAAAGGCATTTGTTAGCGGTCTTCGATGTAATCAGGAGTATTCTATACGGTGGCATGGTTAGCATGCTTGATTATATAGCAGAAGATCATTGTTCATGAAAGTTATCTTCATGGATCAGACTCATGGTTCATTTCTCATGTGTCAGAGTCATGGTTCATTCTTCATATATCAGGCGTCATGGTTCCTTCTTCTGTATCAGACCCTAGGTTCATGGCTCCATTTATCTGAGTCATGGGTTCTCATTCTTCATGTATAAGATTCATGGTTCATCTTCATGTATCAGAATCATGGTTCATTCTTCAATCTTGATTATCTGGTCTGTGCATTCTTCATGTCATCGCAGATCAATGGTTCATTCTTCATGTATAAGATTCATGGTTCATTCTCATGTATTAGTCATGGTTTATTCTCATGTATTGGTCCAGGTTCATTCTTTACTATCATATCAGAATCATTGTTTATTCTTTATGTTTCTTACCTCAGTATCAGAATCATGTGTCATTCTTCATGTTTCTTACCTCTTACCCCTGACATCATGGTCATATCTTCATGTATCAGATCTAGATCATTCTTCTGTATCAGAGTCATGGTTCATTCTTCATGTATCAGACTTCATGGTTCATTCTCATGTATCAGATCTCACTGGTTCATTCTTCATGTATCAGAATCATGGTACATTCTTCATGTATCAGATCAGGTTATTCTGTCATGTATCAGAGTCACGGTTCATTCTCAATATCAGAGTCATGGTTATTATTCATTGTCAGAATCAGGTCATTCTTCATGTAATCAGACTCAAGGTTCCATTCTTCATGTATCAGAATCATGGTCATTCGCTTCATGTATCAGAGTCATGGTTCATCTCTTCATGTATCAGAATCAGTGGTTCATTCTTCATGTATCAGAGTCCATGGTTCATTCTTTACCTATCAGAATCATTGTTATTCTTCATTATCATCTCTCTCAATAAATACATGAAGAATGAACCATGAGTCTGATACATGAAGAATGAACCATGAGTCTGATACATGAAGAATGAACCATGACTCTGATACATGAAGAATGATCTAGGATTCTGATTCATGAAGAATGAACCATGATTCTGATACATGAGGTAAGAAACATGAAGAATGAACCATGATTCTGATACATGAGGTAAGAAACATAAAGAATAAACAATGATTCTGATAGATAAAGAATGAACCTTGACCAATACATGAAGAATAAACCATGACTAATACATGAAGAATGAACCATGAATCTTATACATGAAGAATGAACCATGATTCTGATACATGAAGAATGAACCATGACTCAGATAAATGAAGAATGAACCATGAATCTTATACATGAAGAATGAACCATGAGTCTGATACATGAAGAATGAACCATGACTCTGATACATGAAGAATGAACCATGATTCTGATATATGAAGAATGCACCATGACTCTGATATATGAAGAATGAACCATGAATCTTATACAGAAGCATGAACCATTGAGGTCTGATACATGTAAGAATGAACCATGAATCTTATACAGAAGATTGAAACCATGACTCGATAAAGTAAGGAAGCAACAGGTCTGATACATGAAGAATGAACAATGATTCTGATATCTATGAAGAATGAACCATGACTCGATCCATGGAAGAACCATGACTGATACAGTAAGAATACATGATTCTGATAATAGAAGCCAGACTCTGAGACATAAATGACTGATCTACTAAGAATAACCAGACGTACATGAAGGAACCATGATTCTGGATACATGAATGCAACATGAGTCTGAAATACATGAGAATGAACCCATGATTCCTGATACATGAATATAAACCATGACTATGATACATGACGAATAACCGTGGACTCTTGATACATGAAGAATGAACCGTGATTCTGATACATGAAGAATGAACCATGATTCTGATAACTGAGAATGATCCTGGAGTCTTGTACATGAAGACTGACAAGTCCTCTGAAGAATACCATGTGATACATGAAGAATGACAGGACTCTTATACAGAAGAATGAACCAGAGTCTGATACATGAAGAAGGAACCATGGAATCTGATTACATGAAGAATGAAACCATGACTCTGATACATGAAGAATGATCTAGGATTCTGACATGAAGAATAACCATGATTCTGATACATAGTAAGAAACATGAAGAATGAACATGATTTGATAACTGAGGTAAGAAACATAAGAAAAACAATGATTCTGATAGATAAAGAATGAACCTTGACCAATACATGAAGAATAAACCATGACTAATACATGAAGAATGAACCATGAATCTTATACATGAAGAATGAACCATGATTCTGATACATGAAGAATGAACCATGACTCAGATAAATGAAGAATGAACCATGATTCTGATACATGAAGAATGAACCATGAATCTTATACATGAAGAAGAACCATGAGTCTGATACATGAAGAATGAACCATGACTCTGATACATGAAGAATGAACCATGATTCTGATATATGAAGAATGAACCATGACTCTGATATATGAAGAATGAACCATGACTCTGATACATGAAGAATGAACCATGAATCATACATGAAGAGATGAACCATGATCTGATACATGAAGAATGAACCATGAATTATACATGAAGAATGAACATGATCGATAATGAAGAATGAACCATGATCTATACATGAAGAATGAAACCATGATCATGATATATGAAGAATGAACCATGAGTCTGATACATGAAGAATGAACCATGATTCTGATATATGAAGAATGAATCATGACTCTGATACATGAAGAATGAACCATGATTCTGATACATGAAGAATGAACCATGATTCTGATACATGAAGAATGAACCATGAGTCTGATACATGAACAATGAACCATGAGTCTGATACATGAAGAATGAACCATGACTCTGATACATGAAGAATGAACCATGATTCTGATACATGAAGAATGAACCATGATTCTGATACATGAGGTAAGAAACATGAAGAATGAACCATGATTCTGATACATGAAGAATGAACCATGATTCCAATACATGAGGTAAGAAACATGAAGAATGAACCATGACTCTGATACATGAACAATGAACCATGATTCTGATACATGAAGAATGAACCATGATTCTGATACATGAAGAATGAACCATGATTTGATACATGAGGTAAGAAACATGAAGAATGAACCATGATTCTGATACATGAAGAATGAACATGATTCTGATACATGAAGAATGAACCATGATTCTGATACATGAAGAATGAACCATGATTCCAATAAGAGGTAAGAAACATGAAGAATGAACCATGACTCTGATACATGAAGAAGAACCATGATTCTGATACATGAAGAATGAACCATGATTCTGATACATGAAGAAGAACCATGACACTCAAAAAACTAACAATGCTGTCATTATTATATCTTGGGAAATAAACTCTTACATGATTTATTATCCAAATATTAATGACCCTCATGAATTTACAAAGCCAAAGAGATCAAAACAGAAGTATCTATCATATGTACTTTTTTGTAATGGTTTTTAAAGTGGATTTGGGACACCCTAAGGCCTAAAGGTATGGTGTTGGTTCCTAGGTGCAAAAACCCTAGGGGTACAACCCTGCTGTGTGATAGTTGTGCTGGGGGGTTCCAATAATATTTATTATACCCCTGATTTGTAGCTGTCCATTGCTGTATAAACGTAAGGATTACCATAAAGATGTTTACATGATATTCAGTTACATTTCATCATCTCGTGGGGTCCTGAAATGTACAGGAATTACTGACTAGCAGTGTAATACCTTTAATTTAAATCTTTTCAGAATAGACCGGAGATCCCAGGTTGGTGTGGTTAATGTTAATGTAATCTTCACTTCTCTATAAAACATCGTATCTAGGGTTAGTCTGTCCCTGTGACACTCTGTACCACTGATTGCAATAGAAAAGGTTCGATCCTTCACCCTGGATTGCAGTATACTGAGCTCTATAGGTGTAATGCTGACAATCCTATTACATCTAATACCATGAAAGTGCTGATATATCTGATGGTCCTGTGTGTGGGACCCTGCAGATCTACAATCTCATCATCCCAATCCTGCCTGCCATCTGGAGATTGTTAAAAACAGTTGCAGAATATGAATATATCCAGGAAGGGAGACTTGTAATTGGAGGGGTGATGACAGCTCATTTATCTGCAGTATTATCTATGTTAATGTTACAATCAAAATGACAAATCTAAGAGACTGAGTGCATTGAGTAAGTTCCAGGTGAAACAGCACACACATTAGCAATAGAATACACAGGGTCCCCTATGGTGTATATTATACAACCAATAGTGCAGAACCAGTGGGTAGCAATGAGCACTCACCAATAGAACCTACTGTGGATGTAGATTTGATTTATGAATTGATTTTGGAGCTAGTAACTGCCACGCTAAACATCCTGATAACACCCTGTATACATTCACATTGACTATCCTACACCACTAACCCAACAGTGTTTCCAATGTGTTTATGTTGTGGAATATTTCATTTCCCTTAATAGGTGATCTATAAGACTGTATGTAACAGGTATACAAGTCTGGGCCACAGTGTCTGTTCCATTTATCGTACAGGGACTTTGATCTATTACATTCTCTATATTGGGAATTCTGTGTCTGTGATTAGGTTTGATGTGATATAATGTACAGTGTTTTCATTGTGGTTTAAAAAAAATACAAAGCAAGAAATGATTTCCCTATAATTTGGGATGTTAAACATATAATAATGTACAATATAAGAATGAAATACGATTATTTAAATACTCCAAATACCAGTATTAATGTTATAATCATAAAAACCAGTTCTTGGCTGAATGGATCCAATTCAACCAAGCAGGAAGGATAGACAAATACTAGGAGAGTACCAATGAAGGTAAAAACATATCTAGTTAGATCCAAAGTTTTCATCCAACCTCTCAGGGGATGGCGAGTCTGAGTGCTGTTGAAATCGACTGGCGACAGCCAAATGAATTGGTCGGACGTTGACCAATGGAAAGTAAGAAACCACCAGCGCTAGAGAATTACTAGATTGGACCGAACATCTAATATCAATTACTGTATGGGAACATTAGGTTATTATGAAACTTCACATTGAAATCACATATTCACATAAAATCTTTTAATTCTTGACAATTGTTAATGTTCATAGTACATAATTGTTAATAGTTCCAATTAAATTTATTGTTACATGTTTCGTGTTGATTGGCTTATAATTATGCCCCATCACCCATGCTGCACTGCACTGCAAAGCTACAATTTTAAGGACTTTATTCTGCCCATTTCTGTCATAATAACTGGTTCCCTTTTCTTAAATTTCCCCTTTAGCTGATAAATCCCATGTCTTGCTTATACTTATTACCGCTTGAAAGCTGTAGCTGATGTGCCGGTAACCTGGCAATGACAGTCCTCTCCTGTGTTGAACTGCCTGGCCGGACTTAAGCTGCGATTGCGCTGTCTGCGGCGTGAAATTTTAGGGCTGAGGCGTCGCTCGGATGTGCTCTTCCTGGGTCATGTGGTAAAGGTCCATGTTTCCAGACTCGGTTCTTGGGCGTGTGTTGGCAGATGAAGAGCCTCCTCAGCGTCATCTGGGGGAAGCAGTTTTCAGCCACCCCTCCTCTGTGGATCGTGGCATTCCTAGCTGCTTCCATGAAGGTGTCCAAGTGAGCCATTGTCACGTGTTGGTAGCCCCCCCTGCCAAATGGCAGCTATGCCATGTGCCCCTACCCCTTAAAACCTTCCTGCCTGCCCCTTCCTGCCTTTTCCCCCTCTCTGCACTCTCCTTAACCCCCGACTCCACTTACTTAACCGTTGTGCATCCTAACCTGCCCTGTCATGCAGCCCCTTCTGTTAACCCTTTGGGTGCCAGGTCTAACCGCTTACTAAAATTACACAAGTTACAACTTAATTTTAACAATTAACTCTTGCAAAAAGAAAGAAACATTTTCCATATTTTGTCCCTAACACTGTGAAGGCCCCAAACCCTGAGATTATGTGTCTGTCTGGGTTCTGTGTATTTAGGGAACATAAAGAGACCTCATACTTTGGGGCCCCCAAGTACTTAAATAATAGTTTTTTGAAAAAGTGAATTATTCCTTTAATGCATGAATGAAGAACAGTTCTTCAATCAGCGCATTAAAGTAATAGTTTATATTTTAGTGAACTCATCCTTTAAAGTAGAATTTACTTAGATTGCAAGCTCTTTGGGGCAGGGATCTCATTTCTGATGTTTAAAGGCATGCCATATTAATTAATTTATTTTCTTATTAATCAGTATAATTACATTATCCCCTTGTTGTATCTCTGTATTTTGTCATGTACAGCGCTGTGTGTCCAAGTGGTGCCTTATAAATACAATTATACATATACAAAGAATACAGACTCTGATATAGAAGGTGAATCACCCACCAAGGTTTTTACCCTTCTTGTAATGACCCACCTGGTGTAGTGGAGAGTTGATTGACAGAGACCTTTGTAACTTCTCTGTAGCAGCTTTTCTGAAGAATGAATGAATGTCCATACAGATGGAATTTGTTTATAAGTTTTTTGTCATTCATACAGCTATTACATTTAATAACACTGTGTCAGTATTATGTGACCTTAACCTGTTATTATATCTAATACCTAGCGATATCAACAGAGTCACAGGTATTTAGTGGATTTTCGATTTGCCATGATCAAACCAACAAAGATCCGTATCTATTACCCACCTGACTGTGGGATTCCATATATCAGATTCCTGGGGACATGCGGATGGCGGTGAGAGTGTAATCCGGATATTATCAGGTACCAGGGAACCGGTTCCCAATTACTCCTGTGTGGGAAATAGGAACATTGCTGGATTTATTGGGGATCAAATCTCAGAGACAACAATTCCCATAGCCCAGATACTGAGTCTGTACGGATATTCCCAGGTAAGTGAAAGGTGAATGTTATACTAAGGATACAGCCATCACATGTTGCGATGTTGGAGACTATTTTATACAAAGTGGCAATCACCCTATAATCACCCTAAGACTATTACCTTCTACTTCCTAGCAGATCCGGTAATTACCCTGGGTACTTTCATGAGGGAGAGGGAGGGGGATGAGATTATAAGGCTGGAGTTGTCCTTTAAAAGGAATTCATAATGAGGCTTGTCTGTAGCAGTGGCTCATATTCTATACATAAAAAATAAATGAACGGAGATGTTGAAACATTGTGTATGTCTGATCAGATGATTTTTAGATTGTATAAAATAAAATGTAGTTTTGGATACTTATAAAAGTACAGACTAGAGGAACTGGGCACAGAACAACCCAGGCTGAGAATTGCTGGTAACAGAGAGTAAAACCAGGAGATGAGTCAATAATGTCTAAGGTCATTCAGCCAAAAAGTCAAGAAAACAGGCAGAGGTTAGAACTGGCAGCACAGAATCATAGTCAAGGGAAAAGCAGAAGTTGACAGTTGAAAATCTCATTAAAAAACACACAATGAGCAATAAGGCAAGCCAAGCACTATAGCAGATAAGGGTCAATAGGGCTTTAAGCTAATAAAGGAAAAGGGACCAATTGGAAGTGAAACCAAACAGAACGAGACTAATAGGATGACTGATAAGATTTCAATTCATTTTGCTCTCCTTCACCTTTGCATCTGCACATGGCAGTGATATAGGAAGATGACGCACAATATGAGGGTGTTATAAGATAATGAAAGGAGGCAAGGGGTAAACCAGAGAGGAGGGAGCCATGTTCATTAAGTGTGGAAATCAATAAAATGATATTGTGGTGATGTGATTGGTATAACAGAACATGGCTAAAAGGTTCACGTGACAGGGAGCAGTACACTTAAAAAGATATACCTTGTTAAGACATGATATAGCAAATAAGAAATGATGGATTATGTTAAAGCCAAATGAAAATGAAGTAACTGGCAGTATAATAAAAATCCTGAAACCATATGAATGCAGCTGGGCACAGAAAAGCAAGAAGGTGTTTAAATAAATTGTAGGTGTATGTTACAAGCCACCAAATGCTAGTGAAGATGAGGTGTAGCTAGTGAGATATTAATAGGGAAACTGCCAGCACCTCAGAAGGTTTCAAATTTCTAAATTTGCTATATGAGCAAACTAGAAGGAACCTGCAAAAAAATTGGAACCAGACTGAGCTGTCTAGATGCACTGTCTATGGAAACAATCCTTGCTAAATACAGCCAACTATTCATGCTTGGTGATAAGTACCTAATAGTAGTTATTATTTTGTTTTGTTTTTGTGGTATGAAATTAATGTTTCTACCTCTTATCAAACACACTACACCTGATTTAAGCAATATAAATATCTTTCTACTATTCACCCCTCATAATTATAAACAGAGGGCAGTCAGAGAATGGTGGGAGTTGTGTTTGGAAAACCATTTGGAGAGCTTAGGGTAATCAGAGAAAACACATTCAGTAAGGCACAGTCAGGATATTGCAGTTCAATCAATGCAGCCCTGCTAATTATATAACCTGCTAATTATTAAATCTGTCTGTCTGGCTCTGTTGATAAATGTTTTGGTACCATATAACTTTAATTTATGGCCTCAGTGAATTTTAATCAATAATCACAGGAACTGAATGGGTAGCTTCATTCACTTTTGTAATAATTTTAACATGGTACTTTGGGATTTATTTATGAACACACACAGGAAACCAACTGAGCACTATCTTGTGAAAATGTGTCATTTCTGTTGCTGAATTATTATGCTACATTAACTCTGACCATCTGGAACAATTTGAAAGCTGCAATATTCACACAAGACCTTTCAGTTTGTCAAATCTTCCACCCTTATTATCTATTTAAAGATCAGTTACGGAGCTACCGACCCTTCACTAAGTGACAGAATCTCCTTTCCATATTTCTATCGGACAGTACAAAGTGATAATAACAATTATTTGGCATTAAGTAAATTAGTGAAATATTTTGGTTGGACCTGGGTTGGAATTATTACATCAGATGACATCAGTGGAGAGAGAGAAAGTCAAGTTCTCACAAATCATCTTAATAGTGAAGGAATCTGTGTTGACTTTACAGTTAAAATAAGTAAAGAAAATAGAGATGTGAATGTTTATAGAACCAAAATTCTAAGATTCTCTGCCAGAGTAATAATACTTTGTGGGGACTGTCCATAGCCAATTCGTTTTAAATTCAATATTCTGGAAATAGAAGAAAAGATACAGGAGAAGACATTAATCCTTTCATCCTCCGGGCAGCTAATGATATGATTTTGGGTTGTGCCCCCCAAATATTTAACTCTAGTTTGGCTTTTGTGCCTTTTATGGCTATACCCTAGATACTCTGAAATAGAGGAACTTTCTAGAGAATCTCCATCCTTTAAAATACCCAAAAGACAAATTGCTTGAAGATATCTGGATGATTTATCATTTATGTTCTCAAAAGACAAATTAAAAATACTGCATAGATTTATTTACTTTACATCTCTCCAAACTGCACTGGAGAAGAACGTATTACTGACATCCAATCTTTTAGTAGCTCATATAATTCTCCCAAGTGCATCTCTCAGTAGATCTGATGTCTCAAGGACTCATGATATGATCATCCATCATAAAACAGAGCTAAAAAGAATAACAAGGTTCAAGTACCAGGAAGTCATGATTACATAGTTAAGACCAAACCCAATACATATCTACAGTATCAGGTATAAATGAAAGTAAAAGTAATGAAATGAAAACATGAAAGAATAACTAAAAAAATAGCATGCCATATGCCTAGGTGAACACAGGAGATGTAGGCGCTGTAGATAGGACAAAGCATTAGAGCAACTGCAGCAAATGATTCAACCAGCTCAGAATGTGACCACTTTCCATTTGTTTTAAACTAAAATATCTCACACTAACAATATCTTGTGTAACCTACACACAGTGTTCTGTGCACATTTCCTAGGAATTTCACATGTCTTGAATCGAATGTTTGACTTCACTTCCAACTTTATATTCCAGAGTTGATGGTTGAAGACCTAAGAATATGGGGCTAATGGTGCTAAATTCCTGTTCCTATTAATATGTTGCATGTTGTGGTATAACAGTTTTTTTTGTATGTTCCCAACACTTTCCTATATGTCAATATAAATGAATAATATTCTACTCTTTATTCTTAGTTACATCGATATTTGAAAAATCTTCAGTACCAAACCCCACAAGGTCCAGTTTTCGTCTCTTGGTGGAGATGGAGAATATAGTGTACACACAGTGTTATAAACTATTATCACCCCTGAACTTCAGGAGATTATAATTTAATAGGAGAGTTTTCAGCATTTACACCACTTGGTCATCAACTTAATCTCACCACTTCCTTAATACAGTGGAAGACTAACAATGGACACGTATGTATTCTTGTTACCTATATGACCGAATACTGTTTACAATTAGAGGGGAACGGAACTGGAAATTTTATTGCAGTTCCGTGGAACTTATTGAAGTTAATGAAAATCCAAATATCTGATCCAAGCCCAATTGAATTAGAATTTTTAAAATTTTTGATCATAATTTTCTATTTTCCAACAAAATTTTATGATATCTGTTGTATTCAATTAGATCAACTGGACTGGAAATGTAGTTCTTGAAGACGTTTCGCTAGTCATCCGACTGGCTTTCTCAATTCAGAATGACTTGTACAAGAATCTGTGGCAATTATGTACCCTGGAAAATCCCAATTAGCATATCACAGCCAGGTGTTAAGGGTGTGATTAGATAGTGGCTAAGAGGTGTTATAGGAACGCCCAGAGTAAGGTGTTTAAAAACAAGCATTGTACATGGCAGACAGTTGGTGTCGAACCCCCCCACCTCTATTTAGGCTTGGTTTATTTTCACATAAATGGCCTCCTTAACACCTCTCTTGAACCAGTCACGTTCCTTCGCCAGTATGTTAACATTACAATCTTCAAAGGTATGTCCTTTATCCTTAAGATGCAGATACACGGCTGAGTCCTGACCCGAGGAATTGGCTCTTCTGTGCTGGGCCATACGTGTGATGCAGTTGCTGTTTGGTCTCCCCCACATTACAAATTAGAGCATTTTTCACTGCACTGCACTGCATATATGATGTCGCTTTTCTTGTGTTTAGGTATTGGGTCTTTCGGATGTACCAATTGCTGCCTCAGTGTGGGTTGTTCGGTTTATTTAAAGCAGACAGGGATACGATGTTTTTTGAAAATTCTTCTTAATTTCTCGGAGACCCCGGCTACATATGGGATGACATGTTTTTCCTCTGTCTTGCTTTTCCCCTTCACTGTTGGTATTTGTGTTCTTTTCTTCCTTCTACTTTTTGACAAAGGGCCAGTCTGGATATCCACAATGTTTTAAGGGCTCCTCTGAGATGTTTCATTACTTTAGCCTTCGCCTCTGTGCTATGGGGATGTTCTCGGCTCTGTGTTGCAGGGTTCTGATGACACCAGCTTGTGATCTAAAGGGTGGTGGGAGTCAAACATCAAATGCTGATCTGTGTGTGTTTGGTTTTCTGTAAACCTACTTCCAGTTTACCATTTCCTAACTTCTACCAAGCAGTCCAAGAAAGCCAGTTTGTTATTTTGTACCTCTTCCTTGTGAATTTAATGTTTTGGTCCACCGCATTAATGTGTTCTGTGAAAGCTTGTACTTCCTTCTGGTGGATTTTAACCCAGGTGTCATCAAACATATCTGAACCGTGGCTGGGTGCTATGCCCTTAAAGGTAATAAGCGCCTGTGTTTCTACCTCCTCCATGTAAAGGTTGGCCACAATAGGTGAAAACTGGAGATCCCATAGCACATCCATGTTTTTGCTTATAGAACTTATCCCTGTATTTGAAATAGGTGGTATTCAGGCACAAGTCACAGGAACAACACCTGTTCTGGGTTGAGATCAGTTCTGCTGGTAAGAGTGCTTTCTTGGCCCAGCTGTTTTCTCACCATATCAACAGCCTCCTTGGTGGGTTACAAGTGAAGAGAGATGTCACATCAAGGACAACCATAGTTTCTTCTACACCGAGTACTATATCTTCAATCTTGTTGGTGAAATCCTGAGAGTTCTGGATATGTGATGCTTAGAAACTTCCCACCAAAGGTCCTAAGATGTTAGCTAGATATTTTGCCACCTTGTATGTTACAGAGTTGATGCTGTGACTATAGGTCTTAGTGGGGCTCCTTCCTTATGTATCTTTGGGAGTCCATATGACCTGGATGTGCCTCACCAGGGTAGAGGCGATGATACATTGCTCGGTCAATGGCTTTTCCTTTTGAAGCGTGTAGTAAGTCTATGACTCTTTTCTTGTAACGGCTGGTGGGATCCCTTGTTAAGCCTCATATGTGTTGTTATCGGCCAGGAGCATGGTCACCTTATCATGGTAGTCTGAGGTGTTGAGTACCACTGTGCATCTTCCTTATCTGCCGGTAGAATGGTGATACTGGAATCTTTCTTGAGGGATGTTAAGGCTCTTCTTTCCTGTGTAGTCAGGTTAGATGAAGGAATTTTAGCACTGGCAAGGTGCAGATACCTTAAGGCGAAGTTGTTCTGCCCTCTGTGATACCTTATTACTGTGGATAGAGGCTTCTGTGGCTGCTATAAATCCACCACAGGGATGGCTTTAGGGGTGATGGCAAAATTCAAGCCCTTAAAGGACTTCCATTTCGCTGGGGTCAGGGTTCTGTTAGACAAGTTTCTCACCCATTCCTCCTTGTTTGATGAAGTGACACACTTCCCTCCTTTTGTATCCAAGGTAGTTGTCTCCTTTGGGGCTGTTCTGGGATGACAGAATAGAGAACTTGTTCTGGTTGCCTTTGTTTGCCCTTACAGTGCTGAGAAAGCTGTGCTTGTTTGGTGAACTCCATCACTCTTTCCCAGATGGACACAGGTAGCTGTGAGGCCAGGTTTGTTCTAGTTGACTAATGTTGTGCATTTAAGCACGACTGTAAAATGTGTCTGTCGTACCGTTCACTTAGGAGCTGTGTTTGAGCCTTTTGCAGTATCTGTTTGGCTCTGATGCCTTTAACCGTGGAATCCAGACGTATACTGCATGGTACTAGCCTTTGTGTCTGCATCGGAGGTTTAAATCGCAGGGTGGTTTCTGTAGTCTGCCAATTTCCTTGCTGTCTTTTCATATTGCCGTACAAGTGTTGAGGGTTTCTCCCTAAAATGATTAGAAATATGCTTGTGAAGGTTCTCATTCATCCAGGTCATGGTATATCTGTTGTATTCAATTGATCAACTGGACTTGAAAGTAGTTCTTGAAGACGTTTCGTAGTCACCGACTGGCTTTCTCAATTCAGAATGACTTGTACAAGAATCTGTGGCAATTATGTACCCAACTGTCTGCCATGTACAATGCTGTTTTAAACACCTTACTCTGGGCGTTCCTATAACACTCTTAGCCACTATGCAATCCCGCCCTTAACACTTGGCTGTGATATGCTAATTGGGATTTTCCAGGGTACATAATTGCCACAGATTCTTGTACAAGTCATTCTGAATTGAGAAAGCCAGTTGGATGACTAGCGAAACGTCTTCAAGAACTACATTTCAAGTCCAGTTGATCTAATTGAATACAACAGATATACCATGACCTGGATGAATGAGAACCTTCACAAGCAAAATTTTATGATGTTGTTTTTGATTTTCTATATTAGATTTTTGATAATACGTTTTGAAAAGTTTAAAAAATTTTTTGATATGTGAATTTTAAAACTGGCAGTTCCATATTATAACCAGAGTCTAACCAGGACTCATGGACTATTTACTTCAATTATATACTGTATGGGGTAATATATAGAGATCCCTTAAGGATTTCCCAAGACGATAGCTGCAATCCTAAAAAGTCGTTTGGCTTGGTTTATTGGTTTATTGGCCAATAGTGGCTTTTATATATTGTTCCTTACATATTGAACCCTCTCAGTGCCAGTATATTATTTTACTAGTGTCACCTTCAGTGCCAGAGGAATATCTAGAATTTTGCCTCAATTACGTAAGACAAATTTTACAATGGGAAACTCTCCAATAAATAGAAAATACAATATTTTTTAGCACAAAGTGTTTTTCAACAAGATAACAAAATTTTATAATTTTTCTGTAGATTTCACTGGATTTTAGGGTGAAATATGTAAAAAAAAAAAGTGCAAAATGTTGTATTATGTCTTGTAAAAATAAAAGACATATGTGGGTTCTCATGGTCCTGTCCAGGATACTCCTTAGAATTAAAAGTGCAATTAGAGAAAAAGTATTAAAAATATGATTCAAAGTTTGAAATCTTACTCAATATAAATTTCTCACATGTCCTGAAATAAACGGTAGGCCATATGCATGGGTCTGTACAGAGACATGGCCACCAACTAACCCCCAAAAGGAACCAATGCACATGTGCAATTAAAGCTATATAATACAATAAATAGGCAATGGGTAAGATAAATAGTAAAGGTGTAAATAAGGATATCCTTTTATTCAATTAAAAATAACAATAGTAAAATACCATAAAATATCTGTATATAAATATATAAAAATATGTTATAATTATGGTGAAACCCCAGTGGTTGTTGAAGGTGAAGGTCAAAGCAGCACTCCAAATTTTTCCACTTTAAATTTATAGGCTCATTCAGTAAGGATTGGTTGCACTCATAAAAAGATACAAATATAAAGAGATATAAAAAATCAAGTTGTTTTAAAAGTTTTAACAGATAAAAACTGATAAAAGCATATATTAATGATTAATGATGAGTTTCACTACTTTTAAGTAAGGATGCAGGTTCAGCCAGTAATAGAGTTTAAAAATGGCTTTATTAAAGTACAATAAACACAAACAAAGTGCCAAAAATGTGCATAAAAACCCAGCAGTGTTATTAGCTGGATCCCCTTAGAATCTCTGTCTGCATTGGCCAGGAATCTGCTTTAGTAACATGTTTCACACTTTGTGTTAGTAGCTTTTCAAGACTGCTTTTTTCCCCCTTTAAATCGCACTATTTCATGCCTTTTCAGCTTCCGCAATTGCATTCCACTATGCGTTCAGTGGCCATTTTGAAATTGCGTCTGGATATGAAGTTATATTGCAGTTATATAGATCCTAGGTGATTTTTTGCATTGAGGCTCTGGAGGCTGATCTCTGCATGGCATATAACTGGTGGAACGTTAGGAAGTCTGTGACTGGCGGGAAACCCTACTTGTCTGTGCCAAACTTTCTATTCTATGGCACCTGGCTTGGATTTATATTCAGATTTATTTGAAAAATATATAAAAATATGTAAAATAGATAAAAAGATGACAAGGTGTGTCTCAAATACTGATTAAAAATGTGATTGTATTAAAAAAGGAGAAATAAAAATTATTTTTCAATAACTGAGCTGTATACTGTATAAAACACACAACATAATATAAAAGCCGTAAGTGAAACATTGAAAGAAAAAATTTTATATTGATTTTATTTCACACATAATTTTTTATCTTCCAAAATAATTTATCCTACAAAACTATATAAGGATCTATAAAGAAAATATAACTTTATATCCAGACGCAATTTCAAAATGGCCGCTGGAACGTATGGTAGAACGCAAAATGGCACAAGCCGGAAAAAAGGTGCGAAAATAGTGCCATTAAAAGGAAACAAGCACAACTTACCAGATACAGTCTTGAGAAAGCTACAAAACACAAAGTAGCAAAACGCATTAACTAAATCCGATTCCTGGCCCCTGCAGACAGAGATTCTACAGTAAGGGGATCAAACTAATAACAATGCACAGTGTGTTTTTCTGTAATTTTTTGGGCACTTAGCACTTTTGGTTGTGTTGTGTGTACTTAAATTAAAGCAGTTTTCAAACTATGTACCTGTCACTGGCTGAACCTGCATCCTTACTAAAAAAGTAATAGTAGAGAATGTACCATGTTAGCCATTGATGAAAGTGAAGACATCTTGGATATAAAGTAAACCTTTTATTGGCAACTAAAATAATTGAAAATGCAAGCTTTCGAAGCACTTAGGTTCTCACCAGGCATGATACAATTCTGAATCTTCTGATGCACACTATTTTATACATACACAAAGACTTCTGACATTACACAGATGGTTATCTTATGCCCCTATGCCTGGCAATTGCTGTCATAAATAAAACAGTAAATACACCTTCAATGATCAAAGGCAGTAATAAAAGAATTAGTAAGGGTTAAACAATCAGAAACACTTCACTTTAGTGTCAATGGAGGGTCTGGTATAAATGAGATATTTATGGGTTTCGGTGGTTTAGAGGAATTTGGTTGATAATTCTACATGACATTAAGATTAGAGACATAGTGGCATGTTAAGTTTAGATTTTGTTGAGTCCAGAGTCCCATATTTTGTATGTTTACATTCCCATTCCCAAAAGGGAATTCATCCATTGTTATATATGCTTTTAATCAAGTTTTATCTGTAGAACTTTTTAAAGAACTTGATCTTTTATAACATGAAGAATGAACCATGAGTCTGATACATGAAGAATGAACCATGATTCTGATACATGAATAATAAACCATGACTCTGATACATGAAGAATGAACCGTGACTCTGATACATGAAGAATGAACCGTGATTCTGATACATGAAGAATGAACCATGATTCTGATACATGAAGAATGAAGAATGAACCATGAGTCTGATACATGAAAGAATGAACCATGATCTGATATATGAAGAAATGAACCATGATTTGATATATGAAGAATGAACCATGACTCTGATACATGAAGAATGAACCATGAATTTATACATGACAGAAATGAAGAATGAAACCAGGATCGATACATGAAGAATGAACCATGAATCGATACATGAAGAATGAACCATGACTCAGTTATAATGAAGAATGAACCATGATTGATACATGAAGAATGAACCATGATTCTGAATATGAAGAATGAACCATGAGTCTTGATACATGAAGAAGAACCATGATTCTGATATTGAAGAATGAATCATGACTCTGATACATGAAGAATGAACCGTGATTCTGATACATGAAGAATGAACCATGATTCTGATACATGAAGAATGAACCATGAGTCTGATACATGAAGAATGAACCATGAGTCTGATACATGAAGAATGAACCATGACTCTGATACACGAAGAATGAACCATGATTCTGATACATGAGAAAGAACCAGATTTGATAATGAGGTAAGAACATGAAGAATGAACCATGATTCTGATACATGAAGAATGAACCATGATTCCAATAACATGAGGTAAGAAACATGAAGAATGAACCATGACTCTGATACATGAACAATGAACCATGATTCTGATACATGAAGAAAAGAACCATGATTCTGATACATGAAGAATGAACCATGATTCTGATACATGAGGTAAGAAACATGAAGAATGAACCAGATTCTGATACATGAAGAATGAACATGATTCTGATACATGAAGAATGAACCATGATTCTGATCATGAAGAATGAACCATGATTCCAATACTGAGGTAAGAAACATGAAGAATGAACCATGACTCGATATCAGAAATGAACATGATTTGACATGAAGAATGAACAGATTCTGATACAGGAAGAATGAACCATGACACTCAAAAAACTAACAATGCTGTCATTATTATATTTGGGAAATAAACCTCTTACATGATTTATATCCAAATATTAATGACCCTCATGAATTTACAAAGCCAAAGAGATCAAACACGAAGTATCTATCATATTGCTATTTTTGTAATGGTTTTTAAAGTGGATTCTGGGACACCCTAAGGCCTAAAGGTATGGTGTTTGGTTCCCTAGGTGCCCAAAAACCCTAGGGATACATACCCTGCTTGTGTGATAGTTGTGCTGGGGGGTTCCAATATTATTTATTATACCCCTGATTTGTAGCTGTCCATTGCTGTATAAACGTAAGGATTACCATAAAGATGTTCTACATGATATTCAGTTACTTTTATCATCTCCGTGGGGTCCTGAAATGTACAGGGAATTACTGACTTAGCAGTGTTAATACCTTTAATTTAAATTTTCAGAATAGACCGGAGATCCCAGGTGTGGTGTGTTAATGTTAATGTAATCTTCACTTCTCTCTATAAAAACATCTGTATCTAGGGTTAGTCTGTCCCTGTGACACTCTGTACCACTGATTGCAATAGAAAAGGTTCGATCCTTCACCCTGCATTGCAGTATACTGAGCTCTATAGGTGTAATGCTGACAATCCCTATTACATCTAATACCATGAAAGTGCTGATATATTGATGGTCCTGTGGTGGGACCCTGCAGATCTACATCTCACATCCCCAATCCTGCCTGCCATCTGGAGATTGTTAAAAACAGTTGCAGAATATGAATATATCCAGGAAGGAGACATTGTAATTGGAGGGTGATGACAGCTCATTTATCTGCAGTATTATCTATGTATTAATGTACAATCAAAATGACAAATCTAAGAGACGATGTGCATTGAGTAAGTTCCAGTGTGAAACAGCCACACACATTACAGCATAGAATACACAGGGTCCCCTATGGTGTATAATTATACAACCAATAGTGCAGAACCAGTGGGGTAGCAATGAGCACTCACCAATAGAACCTATGTGGATGTAGATTTGATTTATGAATTGATTTTTGGAGCTAGTAACTGCCACGCTAAACATCCTGATAACACCCTGTATACATTCACATTGACTATCCTACACCACTAACCCAACAGTGTTTCCAATGTGTTTTATGTTGTGGAATATTTCATTTCCTTAATAGGTGATCTATAAGACTGTATGTAACAGGTATACAAGTCTGGGCCCACAGTGTCTGTTCCATTATCGTACAGGGACTTTGATCTATTACATCTCTATATTGGGAATTCTGTGTCTTGTGATTAGGGTTGATGTGATATAATGTACAGTGTTTTCATTGTGTTTAAAAAAAATACAAAGCAAGAAATGATTTCCCTATAATTTGGGATGTTATAAACATATAATAATGTACAATATAAGAATGAAATACGATTATTTAAATACTCCAAATACCAGTATTAATGTTATAATCATAAAAACCCAGTTCTCTGGCTGAATGGATCCAATTCAACCAAGCAGGAAGGATAGACAAATACTAGGAGAGTACAATGAAGGTTAAAAACATATCTAGTTAGATCCAAGTTTTCATCCAACCTTCAGGGGATGGCGAGTCTGTTAGCTGCTTGAAATCGACTGGCGACAGCCAAATGAATTGGTCGGAGGTGACCAATGGAAAGTAAGAAACCACCAGCGCTTAGATATTACATAGATTGGACCGAACATCTAATATCAATTACTGTATGGGAACATTTAGGTTATTATGGAAACTTCACATTGAAATCACATATTCACATAAAATCTTTTTAATTCTGACAAATTGTTAATGTTTCATAGTACATAATTGTTAATAGTTCCAATTAAATTTATTGTTACATGTTTCGTGTTGATTGGCTTATAATTATGCCCCATCACCCATGCTGCACTGCACTGCAAAGCTACAATTTTAAGGACTTTATTCTGCCCATTTCTGTCATTATCATAAACTGGTTCCCTTTTCTTAAATTTCCCCTTTAGCTGATAAATCCATGTCTTGCTTATACTTATTACCGCTTGAAAGCTGTAGCTGATTGTGCCGGTACCTGGCAATGGACAGTCTCTCCCTGTGTTGAACTGCCTGGGCCGGACTTAAGCTGCGATTGCGCTGTGCGGCGTGAAATTTTAGGGCTGAGGCGTTCGCTCGGATGTGCTCTTCTCCTGGGTCATGTGGGTAAATGGTCCTCATGTTTCCAGACTCGGTTCTTGGGCTGTGTTGGCAGATGAGAGCCTCCTCAGCGTCATCCTGGGGAAGCAGTTGTCTCAGCCACCCCCTCTCTCTGTGGATCGTGGCATTCCTAGCTGCTTCCATGAAGGTGTCCAAGTGAGCCATTGTCACGTGTTGGTAGCCCCCCCTGCCAAATGGCAGCTATGCCATGTGCCCCTACCCCTATAAAACCTCTCCTGCCTGCCCCTTCCTGCTTTTTCCCCTTCTCTGCACTCTCCTTAACCCCCGACTCCACTTACTTAAAACGTGTGCATCCTAACCTGCCCTGTCATGCAGCCCTTCTGTTAACCCTTTGGGTGCCAGGTCTAACCGCTCTTAAAATTACACAAGTTACAACTTAATTTTAACAATTAACTCTTGCAAAAGAGAAGAAACATTTTCCATATTTTGTCCCTAACACTGTGAAGGCCCAAACCCCTGAGATTATGTGTCTGTCTGGGTTCTGTGTATTTAGGGAACATAAAGAGACCTATACTTTGGGGCCCCCAAGTACTTAAATAATAGTTTTTTGAAAAAGTGAATATTCCTTTAATGCATTGAATGAAGAACAGTTTTCAATCAGCGCATTAAAGTAATAGTTTATATTTTAGTGAACTCATCCTTTAAAGTAGAATTTACTTAGATTGCAAGCTCTTTTGGGCAGGGATCTCATTTCTGATGTTTAAAGGCATGCCATTATATATAATTTATTTATCTTTATATCAGTATAATTACATTATCCCCTTGTTTGTATTCTCTGTATTTTGTCATGACAGCGCTGTGTGTCCAAGTGGTGCCTTATAAATACAATTATACATATACAAAGAATACAGACTCTGATTATAGAAGGTGAATCACCCACCAAGGTTTTTCCTCCTTCTTGTAATGACCCCACTGGTGTTGAGTGGAGTTGATTGACAGAGACCTTTGTAACATCTCTGTAGCAGCTTTTCTGAAGAATGAATGAATGTCCATTACAGATGGAATTGTTTATAAGTTTTTTGTCATTCATACAGCTATTACATTTAATAACATTGTGTCAGTATTATGTGACTTAACCTGTATTATATCTAATACCTAGCGCTATTCAACAGAGTCACAGGTATTTAGTGGATTTCGATTTGCCATTGATCAAACCAACAAAGATCCGTATCTATTACCCAACCTGACTGTGGATTCCATATATCAGATTCTGTGGGGACATGCGGATGGCGGTGAGAGTGAGAAGTGTAATCCGGATATATATCAGGTACCAGGGAACCGGTTCCCAATTACTCCTGTGTGGGAAATAGGAAACATTGCTGGATTTTGGGGATCAAATCTCAGAGACAACAATTCCCATAGCCCAGATACTGAGTCTGTACGGATATTCCCAGGTAAGTGAAAGGTGAATGTTATACTAAGGATAAGCCATAGGTCATGTTGCATGGTGGAGCTATTTTATACAAAGTGGCAATCACCCTATAATCACCCTAAGACTATTACCTTCTACTTCCTAGCAGATCCGGTAATTACCCTGGGTACTTTCATGAGGGAGAGGGAGGGGGATGAGATTATAAGGCTGGAGTTGTCCTTTAAAAGGAATTCATAATGAGGCTTGTCTGTAGCAGTGGCTCATATTCTATACATAAAAAATAAATGACGGAGATGTGTTGAAACATTGTGTATGTCTGATCAGATGATTTTTAGATTGTATAAAATAAAATAGTTTTGGGGATACTTATAAAAGTACAGACTAGAGGAACTGGGCACAGAACAACCCAGGCTGAGAATGCTGGTAACAGAGAGTAAAACCAGGAGTGAGTCAATAATGTCTAAGGTCATTCAGCCAAAAAGTCAAGAAAAAGCAGGCAGAGGTGAGTAGAACTGGCAGCACAGAATCATAGTCAAGGGAAAAGCAGAAGTTGACAGTTGAAAATACTTAAAAAAACACACAATGAGCAATAAGGCAAGCCAAGCACTATAGCAGATAAGGGTCAATAGGGCTTTAAGCTAATAAAGGAAAAGGGACCAATGGAAGTGAAACCAAACAGAACGAGACTAATAGGATGACTGATAGATTTCAATTCATTTTGCTCTCCTTCACCTTTGCATCTGCACATGGCAGTGATATAGGAAGATGACCGCACACATATGAGGGTGTTAATAAGATAATGAAAGGAGGCAAGGGGTAACACAGAGGAGAGAGGGAGCCATGTTCATTAAGTGTGGAAACAATAAAATGATATTGTGGTGATGTGATTGGTATAACAGAAACATGGCTAAAAGGTTCACGTGACAGGGCAGTACATTAAAAAGATATACCTTGTTAAGACATGATATAGCAAATAAGAAATGATGGATTATGTTAAAGCCAAATGTAAAATATGAAGTAACTGGCAGTATAAATAAAATCCTGAAACCATATGAATGCAGCTGGGCACAGAAAAGCAAGAAGGTGTTTAAATAAATTGTAGGTGTATGTTACAAGCCACCAAATGCTAGTGAAGATGAGGTGTAGCTAGTGAGATATTAATAGGGAAACTGCCAGCACCTCAGAAGGTTTCAAATTTCTAAATTTGCTATATGAGCAAAACTAGAAGGAACCTGCAAAAAAATTGGAACCAGACTGAGCTGTCTAGATGCACTGTCTATGGAAACAATCCTTGCTAAATACAGCCAACTATCATGCTTGGTGATAAGTACCTAATAGTAGTTATTATTTTGTTTTGTTTTTTGTGTATGAAATTAATGTTTCTACCTCTTATCAAACACACTACACCTGATTTAAGCAATACTTAAATATCTCTTCTACTATTCACCCTCTCACTTTATAAGAACAGAGGGCAGTCAGAGAATGGTGGGAGTTGTGTTTGGAAAACCATTTGGAGAGCTTGAGGGTAATCAGAGAAAACACATTCAGTAAGGCACAGTCAGGATTATTGCAGTTCAATCAATGCAGCCCTGCTAATTATATAACCTGCTAATTATATAAATCTGTCTGTCTGGCTCTGTATGATAAATGTTTTGTTACCATATAACTTTAATTTATGGCCTCAGTGAATTTTAATCAATAATCACAGGAACTGAATGGGTAGCTTCATTCACTTTTGTAATAATTTTAACATGGTACTTTGGGATTTTATTCTATGAACACACACAGGAAACCAACTGAGCACTATCTTGAAAATGTGTCATTTCTGTTGCTGAATTATTATAGCTACATTAACTCTGACCATCTGGACAATATTGAAAGCTGCAATATTCACACAGACCTTTCAGTTTGTCAAATCTTCCACCCTTATTATCTATTTAAAGATCAGTTACGGAGCTACCGACCCTTCACTAAGTGACAGAATCTCCTTTCCATATTTCTATCGGACGGTACAAAGTGATAAAACCAATTATTTGGCATTAAGTAAATTAGTGAAATATTTTGGTTGGACCTGGGTTGGAATTATTACAATCAGATGACATCAGTGGAGAGAGAGGAAGTCAAGTTCTCACAAATCATCTTAATAGTGAAGGAATCTGTGTTGACTTTACAGTTTAAAATAAGTAAAGAAAATAGAGATGTGAATGTTTATAGAACCAAAATTCTAAGATTCTCTGCCAGAGTAATAATACTTTGTGGGGACTGTCCATAGCCAATTCGTTTTAACTTTCAATATTCTGGAAATAGAAGAAAAGATACAGGAGAAGACATTAATCCTTTCATCCTCCGGGCAGCTAATGATATGATTTGGGTTGTGCCCCCCAAATATTAACTCTAGTTTGGCTTTGTGCCATTTTAGGCTATACCCTAGATACTCCTGAAATAGAACTTTCAGAGAATCTCCATCCTTTAAAATACCCAAAAGACAAATTGCTTGAAGATATCTGGATGATTTATCATTTTGTTCTCAAAAGACAAATTAAAAACTACTTGCATGATTTATTTATTACATCTCTCCATAACTGCACGGAGAAGAACGTATTACTGAAATCCAATCTTTAGTAGCTCATATAATTCCCCAAGTGCATCTCTCAGTAGATCTGATGTCTCAAGCACTCTCATGATATGATCATCCATCTAGAAACGAGCTAAAAGAATCGATCAGGTCAAGACCTCCAGGTAAGTGTTCAATTCTTCATGTATCAGAGAGTCCATGGTTTCATTCTTCATGTTAGATTCTGGTTCTTCTTCATGTTCATAATCTGGTTCATTCTCATTTATCTGAGTCATGGTTCATTCTTCATGTATCTAATCATGGTTCATTCTCATGTATAGAAGATTCATGGTTCATTCTTCATGTATTAGTCATGGTTTTATTCTTTTCTCATGTATGGTCAAGGTTCATTCTTATCTATCAATCATTGTTTATTTTATTCTTATGTTTTCTTAACCTCAGTATCAGAATCTGGTTCATTCTCATGTTTCTTACTCATGTATCAGAATCATGGTTCATTCTTCATGAATCAGATCCTAGGATCATTCTTCATGTATCAGTCATGGTTCATTCTTCATGTATCAGACTCATGGTTCATTCTTCATGTATCAGACTCATGGTTCATTCTTCATGTATCAGAATCATGGTTCATTCTTCATGTATCAGAATCACGGTTCATTCTTCATGTATCAGAGTCACGGTTCATTCTTCATGTATCAGAGTCACGGTTTATTATTCATGTATCAGAATCATGGTTCATTCTTCATGTATCAACTCATGGTTCATTCTCATGTATCGAATCATGGTTCATCTTCATGTTATCAGAGTCATGTTCATTCTTCATGATCAGAATCATGGTTCATTCTTCATGTATCACGTCATGGTTCATTCTTTATATATCAGAATCATTGTTCATTTCTTCATGTATCAGACTCATGGTTCATTCTTCATTTATCTGAGTCATGTTCATTCTTCATGTATAAGATTCATGGTTCATCTTCATGTATCAAGACTCATGTTCATTCTCATGTATAAGATCATGGTTCATTCTTCATTGTATCAGAGTCATGGTTCATTCTTATATATCAGAGTCATGGTTCATTCTTCATTTATCAGAATCATGGTTCATTCTTCAGTATCAGAGTCATGGTTCATTCTTCATGTATCAGCTCATGTCATTCTTCATATAAGATTCATGGTTCATTCTTCATTTCAATCATGTTCATTCTTCATTTATCTGAGTCATGTTCATTCTTCATGATCAGAATCATGGTCATTCTTCATGTATAAGATTCATGGTTCTCTTCTGTATTAGTCATGTTTTTAATTCTTCATGTATTGGTCAAGGTTCATTCTTTATCTATCAGAATCATTGTTTATTCTTATGTTTCTTTACTCATGTATCAGAATCATGGTTCATTCTTCATGTTTCTTACCTCATGTATCAGAATCATGGTTCATTCTTCATGTATCAGAAATCCTAGATCTTCTTCATGTATCAGAGTCATTGTTCATTCTTCAGTAAATCAGACTCATGTTTCATTCTTCATGTATCAACTCATGTTCATTCTTCATGTATCAGAATCATGGTTCATTCTTCATGTATCAATCACGGTATCATTTTCATGTATCAGAGTCAGGTTCATTTTCATGTATCAGGAGTCATGTTTTATTATTCATGTCAGAATCATGGTTCATTGGATCATGTAATGCACAGATCATTTTCATGGTATCAGTTCATGTATATCATCATTGTTCAATCTTCAATGATGTCATCAGAATTCATGGTAATCATGGTCATGTCTCAAGAGGCATTTGTCGTCTTCATGTAATCAGGATATTCTATACGTGTGTTAGCATGGTCTTTTCATAAGCAGAACATTGTTCATGAGTTATGTCTTCATGATCAGACTCATGGTTCATTTCTCATGTGTCAGAGTCATGGTTCATTCTTCATATATCAGGTCATGGTTCCTTCTTCATGTATCAGACTCATGGTTCATGGCTCCATTTATCTGAGTCATGGTTCATTCTTCATGTATAAGATTCATGGTTCATCTCATGTATCAGAATCATGGTTCATTCTTCATTTGATATCTGAGTCTGTGCATTCTTCATGTCATCGCAATCAATGGTTCATTCTTCATGTATAAGATTCATGGTTCATTCTCATGTATTAGTCATGGTTTATTCTCATGTATTGGTCCAGGTTCATTCTTTATCTATCATATCAGAATCATTGTTTATTCTTTATGTTTCTTACCTCAGTATCAGAATCATGTGTCATTCTTCATGTTTCTTACCTCTTTACCCTCTGTATCATAATCATGGTCATCTTCATGTATCAGATCCTAGATCATTCTTCTGTATCAGAGTCATGGTTCATTCTTCATGTATCAGACTCATGGTTCATTCTTCATGTATCAGATCTCATGGTTCATTCTTCATGTATCAGAATCATGGTCATTCTTCATGTATCAGATCAGGTTCATTCTTCATGTATCAGAGTCAACGGTTCATTCTCATATCAGAGTCATGGTTTATTATTCATGTATCAGAATCAGGTCATTCTTCATGTAATCAGACTCAGGTTCATTTTCATGTATCAGAATCATGGTCATTCCTTCATGTATCAGAGTCATGGTTCATTCTTCATGTATCAGAATCATGGTTCATTCTTCATGTATCAAGTCCATGGTTCATTCTTTACCCTATCAGAATCATTGTTATTCTTCATTATCATCTCTCTCAATAAATTGACTCTGATACATGAAGAATGAACCATGATTCTGATATATGAAGAATGAACCATGACTCTGATATATGAAGAATGAACCATGACTCTGATACATGAAGAATGAACCATGAATCTTATACATGAAGAATGAACCATGAGTCTGATACATGAAGAATGAACCATGAATCTTATACATGAAGAATGAACCATGACTCAGATAAATGAAGAATGAACCATGAGTCTGATACATGAAGAATGAACCATGATTCTGATATATGAAGAATGAATCATGACTCTGATACATGAAGAATGAACCATGATTCTGATACATGAAGAATGAACCATGATTCTGATACATGAAGAATGAACCATGAGTCTGATACATGAACAATGAACAATGAGTCTGATACATGAAGAATGAACCATGACTCTGATACACGAAGAATGAACCATGATTCTGATACATGAAGAATGAACCATGATTCTGATACATGAGGTAAGAAACATGAAGAATGAACCATGATTCTGATACATGAAGAATGAACCATGATTCCAATACATGAGGTAAGAAACATGAAGAATGAACCATGACTCTGATACATGAACAATGAACCATGATTCTGATACATGAAGAATGAACCATGATTCTGATACATGAAGAATGAACCATGATTCTGATACATGAGGTAAGAAACATGAAGAATGAACCATGATTCTGATACATGAAGAATGAATCATGATTCTGATACATGAAGAATGAACCATGATTCTGATACATGAAGAATGAACCATGATTCCAATACATGAGGTAAGAAACATGAAGAATGAACCATGACTCTGATACATGAAGAATGAACCATGATTCTGATACATGAAGAATGAA
>JAACNH010000270.1:229846-250502 GCA_019447015.1 Hymenochirus boettgeri | reverse complement strand
ATCATAGTCATGTTCATTCTTCATGTTCTTACCTCATGTATTGGACTCATGTTCATTCTTCATGTATCAGAATCATGGTTCAATTCTTCATGTTCAGAATCATGGTTCATTCTTCATGTATCAGAATCATGTATCATTCTTCATGTTTCTTACCTCATGTATCAGAAATCATGTTCATTCTTCATGTATCAGAATCCTGGTTTCATTCTTCATGTATCAGAATCATGGTTCATGTTCATGTATCAGAGTCCTGGTTTCATTCTTCATGTTTCTTAACCTCATGTATTGGAATCATGGTTCCTTTCTTCTGTCCAGAATCATGGTATTTCATTCGTCATGTTCTTACCTCTGTATCAGAATCATGGTTTTTTTTTTTTTCATTCTTCCTGTACAGAATCATGGTTCATTCTCGTGTATCAGAGTCATGGTTCATTCTCATGTATCGAACTCATGGTTTATTTTCATGTATCAACCGCATGGTTCTTCTTCACTATCAGAGTCATGGTTCATACTTCATGTATCATAATCATGGTTCATCTTGCATGTAGCAGAGTCCATGATTCATTTCTTCATATATCAGAATCATGTTCATTTCTTCTGTATCAGACTCATGGTTCATTCTTCATTTATCAGTCATGGTTCATTCTTCATCGTAATAAGATTCATGTTCATTCTTCATGTATCAGACTCATGGTTTCTTCTTCACATGTATAAATTCTGGTTCATTCTTCAGTAATCAGATCATGTTTCATCTTCATTATCACGTCATGGTTTCAAATTCTTCTATATCAGAATCAGGTTCATTCTTCATTGTATCTAAGTCATGGTTCATCTTCCCTCTCTCTATATTCGCTCTATCAGACTCATTCCATCATGGTTCATGACACCGTTGTCCCTTCAGGCGCTATAAGATTCTGGTTCATTCCTCGCTCTCTTCTATTTGCGCCTTCTGCGAGACCCTATCAGAATCATGGTTCATTTCTTCTTTCATTTATCTGAGTCCATGGCGTTCCTTTCTTCATGTATCAGAATCATGGTTCATTCTTTCATGTATAAGGAATTCATGGTTCATTCTTCATGTATTATCATGGTTTATTCTTCATTATTTGGTGCAAGGTTCATTCTTTATCACCTCATTGTTTATTCTTTAATTTTCTTACCTTCATGTATCAGAATCTGGTTCCTTCCTTCATGTTTCTTTACCTCCAGTTCACAGTTCAGAATCATGGTTCATGTCTTTCATGTATCAGAATCCAGAATCATTCTTCTGTAGCATCAGAGTCATGGTTCATTCTTCCTGTATCATACTCATGGTTCATTCTTCATGTATCAACTCATGGATCATTCTTCATGTATCAAATCATGTTCATCTCATGTATCAGAGTCATGGTTCATTCTTCATTATCAGACTCCGGTTCATATGTTGGTTACTCTTCATGTATCATACTCATGGATCATTCTTCATGTATGTGCTTCAAAATAACATATGGCTTCATTTTATTCTTCATCAATTATCAGAATCAACTGTCATCCTCTTCCGTATCACGAGTCCACGGTTCTCATTCTTCAGCCCCTGCCCCTATCAGGCTCCCATGGTTATTATTTCAATCTCGTTATCAAATCATGGTTCATTTCTCCTTCATGTTTAACCTCCCTCTTCGCTTCGTCGCTCGGTCATCCTCTTCTACATCTGTTTAGCAGAAGCATTGGTTGTTCTTCTATCTTCCTATGTTTCAAGTCATGGCTCGCCTTTCGCAATTCTTCTTTGCATGTAGCAGAATCATGGGCAGGTCTCTTCCTTCTGCTGCCTGGTTAAGCTATCTCATTCTGCTGGTGTCCGTCTGCGAGCTTCTTTGTCTCGTTTCTTACCCCCTCTTGCAAACATTCGATGGTCCAGCCTCTCTCTACTCGGTCTTGTCTGCGTTTCCTCTCGGTCCCTCGAGTCGAAATCCTGTGTCTGAGAGAGACGAAGGTGCTGTATCTCCAGGAGGGGCAAGATGAGGTCGGGGGCTGGTGCCAGTACGCTGAGGAAATGCGGCTAAAAAAGAGGGGATGAAGAAGAAAGGGAAGTGCCTAGGAAAGAGAGGTTGGGAAAAATGGAACAAAAAGGAAAGGGAATCAACGAATGGTTCATGAGGACAGGGATTAAGATAATGGGGCATGCTTGACAGTAACAAGTCATAGGGGTCAGTCTTGACAAGATAGCAGAGTCATGGTTCATGCGTCATGTAGCAGAATCATGGTTCAGTATTCATGTATCAGAGTCGGGGCATTCTTCAGGTATAAGACTCATGGGCATGCCGGCATGTATAAGATTCATGTTCCTTCTTCATGTTATCAGAATCATGGTTCATTCTCATTTTCGAGTCCATGGCTTCATTCTGCATGTGCAGAATCATGGTTCATTCGTCATGTAAGATTCATGTTCATTATTCATGTATTAGTCGGGGTTATTCTTCATGTAGGGGGTCAGGTTCATTCTTTAATCTATCAGAATCATTCAGTTTAATGCTTTATTTTTTCTTCCGCAGTCAAATCATTGTTCATTCTTCATGTTTCTTACCTCATTATCAGAATCATGGTTCATTCTTCATGTACCGAATCCTGATCATTCTTCAATGTATCAGGTCATGGTTCATTCTTTCATGTATTGACAGACTCATGGTTCATTCTTCATGTATCACAGACTCTGGGTTTCATTCTTCATGTATCAAATCATGGGTTCATTCTTCCATGTATCAGAACTCATGGTTCATTCTTCATGTATCGAATCACGGTTCATTCTTCATGATCAGAGTCACGGGTCATTCTTTCATGTATCAGGTAAGCCTGGTTTTAATTATTCTGTATCAGATCAGGTTTCATTATTTTCTTCCATGTATCGACTCATCTCTCTCAACACAACACCGCCCCTTTCTTCTTCCTCCTCGAGAGATTGACCATGTCTGATACATGAAGAAGATGAACCATGTGATTCTGATACATAATAATAACCATGACTCTGATACATGAAGAATGAATCCGTGACTCTGATACATGAAGAATGAACCGTTATTCTGATACATGAAGAATGAACCATGATTCTGATACATAAGAATGACATATCTGATACATGAAGAATGAACATGAGTCTGATACATGAGAATGAACCATGAGCTGATTCATGAAGAATGAACCTGACTCTGATACATGAAGAATGGATCATGATTCTGATACATGAAGAATGAACCATGATTCTGATACATGAGGTAAGACAAATGAACCTGATGATACTGATAAGAAACAAAGATAAACAATGATTCTGATGATAAAGAATAACCTTGACCATCACATGAAGAATAAACCATGAAATACATGAAGAACATGAAACCATGAATCTTATACATGAAGAATGAACCATATTCTGATACATGAGAATGAACTGACTGAAAATGAAAAACCAGATTCTGATACATGAAAGAATGAACCATGAATCTTATACATGAAGAATGAAACCATGATCTGATACATGAAATGACATGCTTGATACGTAAGAAACCATGAATTCTGATAAATGAAGAATGAACCATGACTCTGATATATGAAGAATGAACCATGACTCTGATACTGAAGAATGAACCATGAATCTTATACATAGAATGAACCATGAGTCTGATACATGAAGAATGAACCATGAATCTTTACAATGAAGAATGAACCATGACTCAATAAATGAAATGAACCATGATCTGATATGAGCATGACATGATCGATATATAAAATGAACCATGACTCTGATACATGAAGAATGAACCATGATTCTGATACTGAAGAATGAACCATGACTCTGATACATGAAGAAATGAACCATGATCTGATACATGAAGAATGAACCAGAGTCGATACATGAAGACTAACATGATTCTGACTACATGAATAATACCTGACTCTGATACATGAAGAATGAACCGTGACTCTGATACAGAAAAGAACCGATCGATACATGAAGAATAACCATGATTCTTTGGAAAATACATGAAGAATGACCATGAGTCTGATACATGAAGAATGACCCATGATCTGAGAATGAAGATCAACATGACTCTGATACATGAAGAATGAACCATGATTCTGATACATGAAGAATGAACCTGAGTCTGATACATGAAGAATAACCATGAGTCTGATACATGAAGAATGAACCATGACTCGATACTGAAGAATATCTAGGATCTGATCATGAAGAATGAACCATGATTCTGATACATGAGGTAAGAAACATGAGAATGAACATGATTCTGATACTGAGGTAAGAAACATAAAGAATAAACAATGATTCTGATAGATAAAGAATGAACCTTGACCAATACATGAAGAATAAACCATGACTAATACATGAAGAATGAACCATGAATCTTATACATGAAGAATGAACCATGATTCTGATACATGAAGAATGAACCATGACTCAGATAAATGAAGAATGAACCATGATTCTGATACATGAAGAATGAACCATGAATCTTATACATGAAGAATGAACCATGAGTCTGATACATGAAGAATGAACCATGACTCTGATACATGAAGAATGAACCATGATTCTGATATATGAAGAATGAACCATGACTCTGATATATGAAGAATGAACCATGACTCTGATACATGAAGATGAACCATGAATCTTATACATGAAGAATGAACCATGAGTCTCTGAATTACATGAAGAATGAATCATAATCTTTACTGAAGAATGAAACCATGACTCGATAAAGAGAATGAACCATGAGTCGATACAGTAAGAATGAACCATGATTCTGATATATGAAGAATGAATCATGACTCTGATACATGAAGAAGGACCATGATTCTGATACATGAAGAATGAACCATGATTCTGATACATGAAGAATGAACCATGATTCGATACATGAACAATGAACATGAGTCTGATACATGAAGAATGAACCATGACTCTGATACACGAAGAATGAACCATGATCTGATACATGAAGAATGAACCATGATTCTGATACATGAGGTAAGAAACATGAAGAATGAACCATGATTCTGATACATGAGAATGAACCATGATTCCAATACATGAGGTAAGAAACATGAAGAATGAACCATGACTCTGATACATGAACAATGAACCATGATTCTGATACATGAAGAATGAACCATGATTTCGATACATGAAGAATAACCATGATTCTGATACATGAGGTAAGAAACATAAGATGAACATGATTCTGATACATGAAGAATGAATCTGATTCTGATACATGAAGAATGAACATGATTCTGTACATGAAGACATGAACATTATTCCATACATGGTAAGAAACATGAAGAATGAACCATGCTCTGATACATGAAGATGAACCATGATTCTGATACATGAAGAATGACCATGTTCGATACATGAAGAATGAACCAGACACTCAAAAAACTAACATGCTGTCATTATTTATATCTGGGAAATAAACCTCTTACATGATTATATCCAATATTAATGACCCTCATGAATTTACAAAGCCAAAGAGATCAACACAGTATCTACATATGTACTTTTTGTAATGGTTTAAAGTGGATTTCTGGGACACCCTAAGGCCTAAAGGTATGGTGTTTGGTTCCCTAGGTGCCAAAAACCCAGGGATACATACCCTGCTTGTGATATGTGTGCTGGGGGGTTCCAATATTATTTATTATACCCCTGATTTGTAGCTGTCCATTGCTGTAATAAACTAAGGATTACACTAAAGATGTTCTAATGATATCAGTTACATTTTAATCATCTCCGTGGGTCCTGAAATGTACAGGGAATTACTGACTTAGCATGGTTAATACCTTTAATTTAATCTTTTCAGAATAGACCGGAGATCCCAGGTGTGTGTGTTATGTTAATGTAATCTTCACTTCTCCTATAAACATCCTGTATCTAGGGTTAGTCTGTCCCTGTGACACTCTGTACCACTGATTGCAATAGAAATGTCGATCCTTCACCCTGCATTGCAGTATACTGAGCTCTATAGGTGTAATGCTGACAATCCCTATTACATCTAATACCATGAAAGTGCTGATATATCTGATGGTCCTGTGTGTGGGACCCTGCAGATCTACATCTCACATCCCCAATCCTGCTTGTCATCTGGAGATTGTTAAAACAGTTGCAGAATATGAATATCAGGAAGGAGACATTGTAATTGGGGGGTGATGACAGCTCATTTATCTGCAGTATTATCTATGTATAATGTTATATCAAATGACAAATCTAAGAACTGATGTGCATTGATAAGTTCCAGGTGAAACAGCCCACACATTACAGCAATGAATACACAGGTCTCCCCTATGGTGTATAATTATACAACCTAGTGCAGAACCAGTGGGTAGCAATGAGCACTCACCAATAGAACCTACTGTGGATTGATTTGATTTTGAATTGATTTTTGGAGCTAGTAACTGCCACGCTAAACATCCTGATAACACCCTGTATACATTCACATTGACTATCCTACACCACTAACCCACAGTGTTTCCAATGTTGTTATGTTGTGGAATATTTCATTTCCCTTAATAGGTGATCTATAAGACTGTATGTAACAGGTATACAAGTCTGGGCCCACAGTTTCTGTTCCATTTATCGTACAGGGACTTTGATCTATTACATTCTCTATATTGGGAATTCTGGGTCTTGTGATTAGGTTTGATGTGATATATGTACAGTGTTTTCATTGTGGTGTTTAAAAAAAATACAAAGCAAGATGATTTCCCTATAATTTGGGATGTATAACATATAATAATGTACATATAAGAATGAAATACGATTATTAAATACTCCAAATACCAGTATTAATGTTATAATCATAAAACCCAGTTTCTCTGGCTGAATGGATCCAATTCAACCAAGCAGGAAGGATAACAAATACTAGGAGAGTACAATGAAGGTAAAAACATATCTAGTTAGATCCAAAGTTTTTCATCCAACCTCTCAGGGGATGGCGAGTCTGTTAGCTGCTTGAAATCGACTGGCGACACCAAATGAATTGGTCGGACGTGACCAAGGAAAGTAAGAAACCACCAGCGCTGTAGATTACATAGATTGGACCAACATCTAATATCCAATTACTGTATGGAACATTTAGGTTTATTATGGAAACTTCACATTGAAATCACATATCCATAAAATCTTTTAATTCTTGACAATTGTTAATGTTTTCATAGTACAAATTGTTAATAGTTCCAATTAAATTTATTGTTCACATGTTTCGTGTTGATTGGCTTATAATATGCCCCATCACCCATGCTGCACTGCACTGCAAAGCTCACATTTTAAGGACTTTATTCTGCCCATTTCTGTCATTATCATAACTGGTTCCCTTTTCTTAAATTTCCCCTTAGCTGATAAATCCCATGTCTTGCTTATACTTTATTACCGCTTGAAAGCCTGTAGCTGATGTGCCGGTACCTGGCAATGACAGTCCTCTCCTGTGTTGAACTGCCTGGGCCGGACTTAAGCTGCGATTGCGCTGTCTGCGGCGTGAAATTTTAGGGCTGAGGCGTTCGCTCGGATGTGTCTTCTTCTCCTGGGTCATGTGGTAACTGGTCCTCATGTTTCCAGACTCGTTTCTTGGCTTGTGTTGGCAGATGAAGAGCCTTCCTCAGCGTCATCCTGGGAAGCAGTTTGTCTCAGCCACCCCTCTCCTCTGTGGATCGTGGCATTCCTAGCTGCTTCCATGAAGGTGTCCAAGTGAGCCATTGTCACGTGTTGTTAGCCCCCCCTGCCAAATGGCAGCTATGCCATGTGCCCCTACCCCTTATAAAACCTCTCCTGCCTGCCCCTTCCTGCCTTTTCCCCCTCTCCTGCACTCTCCTTAACCCCCTGACTCCACTTACTTAACCCGTTGTGCATCCTAACCTGCCCTGTCATGCACCCCTTCTTTTTAACCCTTTGGGTGCCAGGTCTAACCGCTTACTAAATTACACAAGTTACAACTTAATTTTAACATATTAACTCTTGCAAAAGAAGAAACATTTTCCATATTTTGTCCCTAACACTGTGAAGGCCCAAACCCTGAGATTATGTGTCTGTCTGGGTTCTGTGTATTTAGGAAAATAAAGAGACCTCATACTTTGGGGCCCCCAAGTACTTAAATAATGTTTTTTGAAAAAGTGAATTATTCCTTTAATGCATTGAATGAAGAAGTTCTTCAATCACGCATTAAAGTAATAGTTTATATTTTAGTGAACTCATCCTTTAAAGAGAATTACTTAGATTGCAAGCTCTTTGGGGCAGGGATCTCATTTCTGATGTTTAAGCATGCCATATTTATATTAATTTATTTTTCTTTATTAATCAGTATTTACATTATCCCCTTGTTTGTATCCTCTGTATTTTGTCATGTACAGCGCTGTGTGTCCAAGTGGTGCCTTATAAATACAATTATACATATACAAAGAATACAGACTCTGATTATAGAAGGTGAATCACCCACCAAGGTTTTCACTCCTTCTTGTAATGACCCCACCTGGTGTAGTGGAAGTTGATTGACAGAGACCTTTGTACTTCTCTGTAGCAGCTTTTCTGAGAATGAATGAATGTCCATACAGATGGAATTTGTTTATAAGTTTTTTGTCATTCATACGCTATACTTTAATAACACTGTGTCAGTATCTCATGTGACTTAACCTGTTATTATATCTAATACCTAGCGCTATTCAACAGAGTCACAGGTATTTAGTGGATTTCGATTTGCCATGATCAAACCACAAAGATCCGTATCTATTACCCAACCTGACTGTGGGATTCCATATATCAGATTCCTGTGGGACATGCGGTGGCGGTGAGAAGTTGTAATCCGGATATTATCAGGTACCAGGGAACCGGTTCCCAATTACTCTGTGGGAATGGAATAAAACATTGCTGGATTTATTGGGGATCAAATCTCAGAGACAACAATCCCCTAGCCCAGATACTGAGTCTGTACGGATATTCCCAGGTAAGTGAAAGGTGAATGTTATACTAAGGATACAGCCATCACATGTTGCATGTTGGAGATATTTTATACAAAGTGGCAATCACCCTATAATCACCCTAAGACTATTACCTTCTACTTCCTAGCAGATCCGGTAATTACCCTGGGTACTTTCATAGGGAGAGGGAGGGGGATGAATTATAAGGCTGGAGTTGTCCTTTAAAAGGAATTCATAATGAGGCTTGTCTGTAGCAGTGGCTCATATTCTATACATAAAAAATAAATGAACGGAGATGTTGAAACATTGTGTATGTCTGATCAGATGATTTTTAGATTGTATAAAATAAAATGTAGTTTGGATACTTATAAAGTACAGACTAGAGGAACTGGGCACAGAACAACCCAGGCTGAGATTGCTGGTAACAGAGTAAAACCAGGAGATGAGTCAATAATGTCTAAGGTCATTCAGCCAAAAAGTCAAGAAAACAGGCAGAGGTTAGAACTGGCAGCACAGAATCATAGTCAAGGGAAAAGCAGAAGTTGACAGTTGAAATCTCATTAAAAAACCACAATGAGCAATAAGGCAAGCCAAGCACTATAGCAATAAGGGTCAATAGGGCTTTAAAGCTAATAAAGGAAAGGGACCAATTGGAGTGAAACCAAACAGACCAGACTAATAGGATGACTGATAAGATTTCAATTCATTTTGCTCCCTTCACCTTTGCATCTGCACATGGCAGTGAATAGGAAGATGACCGCACACATATAGGGTGTTAATAAATAATGAAAGGAGCAAGGGGTAACACAGAGGAGAGGACCATGTTCATTAAGTGTGGAAATCAATAAAATGATATTGTGGTGATTGATTGGTATAAACACGAAACATGGCTAAAGGTTCACGGACAGGGGCAGTACACTTTAAAAAGATATCCTTGTTAAGACTGATATAGCAAATAAGAAATGATGGTTATGTTTAAAGCCAAATGTAAAAATATGAAGTACCTGGCAGTATAAATAAAAATCCTGAAACCATATGAATGCAGCTGGGCACGAAAAGCAAGAAGGTGTTTAATAAATTGTAGGTGTATGTTACAAGCCACCAAATGCTAGTGAAGATGAGGTGTAGCTAGTGAGATATTAATAGGAAACTGCCAGCCACCTCAGAAGGTTTCAAATTTCTAAATTTGCTATATGAGCAAACTAGAAGGAACCTGCAAAAAAATTGGAACAAGACTGAGCTGTCTGAGATGCACTGTCTATGGAACAATCCTTGCTAATACAGCCAACTTATCATCTTGGTGATATACCTAATAGTAGTTATTATTTTGTTTGTTTTTTGTGTATGAAATTAATGTTTCTACCTCTTATCAAACACACTACACGGATTTAAGCAATACTTAAATATCTCTTCTACTATTCCCCTCTCACTTTATAAACAGAGGGCAGCAGAGAATGGTGGGAGTTGTGTTTGAAACCATTTGGAGAGCTTGAGGGTAATCGAAAAACACATCAGTAAGGCACAGTCAGGATTATTGCAGTTCAATCAATGCAGCCTGCTAATTATATAACCTGCTAATATATAAATCTGTCTGTCTGCTCTGTATGATAAATGTTTTGTTACCATATAACTTTAATTTAGGGCCTCGTGATTTTAATCAATAATCACAGGAACTGAATGGGTAGCTTCATTCACTTTTGTAATAATTTTAACATGGTACTTTGGGATTTTATTCTATGAACACACACAGGAAACCAACTGAGCCACTATCTTGAAAATGTGTCATTTCTGTTGCTGAATTATTATAGCTACATTAACTCTGACCATCTGGACCAATTTTGAAAGCTGCAATATTCACACAGACCTTTCAGTTTGTCAAATCTTCCACCCTTATTATCTATTTAAAGATCAGTTACGGAGCTACCGACCCTTCACTAAGTGACAAATCTCCTTTCCATTTCTATCGGACGGTACAAAGTGATAATAACAATTATTTGGCATTAAGTAATTAGTGAATATTTTGGTTGGACCTGGGTTGGAATTATTACAAATCAGATACATCAGTGGAGAGAGAGAAAGTCAAGTTCTCACAAATCATCTTAATAGTGAAGGAATCTGTTTTGACTTTACAGTTAAAATAAGTAAAGAAATGAGATGTGAATGTTAATAGAACCAAAATTCTAAGATTCTCTGCCAGAGTAATAATACTTTGTGGGACTTGTCCATAGCCAATTCGTTTTAACTTTCATATTCTGGAAATAGAAGAAGATACAGAGAAGACATTAATCCTTCATCCTCCTGGCAGCTAATGATATGATTTTGGGTTGTGCCCCCCAAATATTTAACTCTAGTTTGGCTTTGTCGCATTTTATGGCTATACCCTAGATACTCCTGAAATGAGGAACTTTCTAGAGAATCTCCATCCTTTAAAATACCCAAAAGACAAATTGCTTGAAGATATCTGAGATGATTTATCATTTATGTTTCTCAAAGAAAAAATTAAAAACTACTTGCATAGATTTATTTCTTTACATCTCTCCATAACTGCACTGGAGAAGAACGTATTACTCATCCAATCTTTTAGTAGCTCATATAATTCTCCCCAAGTCATCTCTCAGTAATCTGATGTCTCAAGCTTCATGATATGATCATCCATCATAGAACAGAGCTAAAAGAATAGAACGGTTCAAGTACCAGGTAAGTCATGATTACATAGTTTAGACAAAACCCAATACATATCTACAGTATCAGGTATAAATGAAAGTAAAAGTAATAATGAAAACATGAAAGAATAACTAAAAAATAGCATGCCATATGCCTAGGTGAACACGGAGATTGTAGGCAGCTGTAGAAGGACAAAGCATTAGAGCAACTGCAGCAAATGATTCAACCAGCTCAGAAGTGTGACCACTTTCCATTTGTTTAAACAAATATCTCACACTAACAATATCTTTGTGTAACCTACACACAGTGTTCTGTGCACTTTTCCTAGGAATTTCACATGTCTTGAATCGAACTGTTTGACTTCACTTCCACTTTATATTCCAAGTTGATGGTTGACAGAACCTAAGAATATGGGGCTAGGTGCTAAATTCCTGTTCCTATTAATAGTTGCATGTTGTGGTATAACAGTTTTTTTTTTGTATTTCCCAACACTTTCCTATTGTCAATATAAATGAATAATTTCTACTCTTTATTCTTAGTTACATCGATTTTGAAAAATCTTCAGTACCAACCCCACAAGGCCAGTTTTCGTCTTGGTGGAGATGGAGATATATATGTGTACACACAGTGTTTATAACTATATTATCACCCCGGAAACTCAGAGATTATATATGTAATAGGAGAGTTTTCAGCATTTACACACTTGGTCACAACTTAATCTCACCACTTCCTTTAATACAGTGGAAGACTAACAATGGACACGTAGTATTCTTGTTACCTATATGACCGAATACTGTTACAATTAGAGGGAACGGAACTGGAAATTTTATTGCAGTTCCGTGGACTTATTGAAGTTAATGAAAATCCAAATATCTGATCCAAGCCCAATTGATTAGAATTTTAAAATTTGATCATATTTTCTATTTTCCACAAAATTTTATGATATCTGTTGTATTCAATTAGATCAACTGGACTGGAAATGTTATTCTTGAAGACGTTTCGCTAGTCATCCGACTGGCTTTCTCAATCAGAATGACTTGTACAAAACTCTGTGCAATTATGTACCCTGGAAAATCCCAATTACATATCACAGCCAGGTGTTAGGGTGTGATTAGATAGTGGCTAAGAGGTTTATAGGAACGCCCCAGAGTAATGTGTTTAAAACAGCATTGTCCATGGCAGACAGTTGTGTCGTTGTGTCCACATGAAGAATGAACCATGATTCTGATACATGAAGAATGAACCATGACACTCAAAAAACTAACAATGCTGTCATTATTTATATCTTGGGAAATAAACCTCTTACATGATTTATATCCAAATATTAATGACCCTCATGAATTTACAAAGCCAAAGAGATCAAACACGAAGTATCTATCATATGTACTTTTTTGTAATGGTTTAAAGTGGATTTCTGGGACACCCTAAGGCCTAAAGGTATGGTGTTTGGTTCCCTAGGTGCCAAAAACCCTAGGGATACATACCCCTGCTTGTGATAGTTGTGCTGGGGGGTTCCAATATTATTTATTATACCCCTGATTTGTAGCTGTCCATTGCTGTATAAACGTAAGGATTACCATAAAGATGTTCTACATGATATTCAGTTACATTTTCATCATCTCCGTGGGGTCCTGAAATGTACAGGGAATTACTGACTTAGCAGTGTTAATACCTTTAATTTAAATCTTTTCAGAATAGACCGGAGATCCCAGGTGTGTGTGTTAATGTTAATGTAATCTTCACTTCTCTCTATAAAACATCCTGTATCTAGGGTTAGTCTGTCCCTGTGACACTCTGTACCACTGATTGCAATAGAAAAGGTTCGATCCTTCACCCTGCATTGCAGTATACTGAGCTCTATAGGTGTAATGCTGACAATCCCTATTACATCTAATACCATGAAAGTGCTGATATATCTGATGGTCCTGTGTGTGGGACCCTGCAGATCTACATCTCACATCCCCAATCCTGCCTGCCATCTGGAGATTGTTAAAACAGTTGCAGAATATGAATATATCCAGGAAGGAGACATTGTAATTGGAGGGGTGATGACAGCTCATTTATCTGCAGTATTATCTATGTATAATGTTATACATCAAAATGACAAATCTAAGAGACTGATGTGCATTGAGTAAGTTCCAGGTGAAACAGCCACACACATTACAGCAATAGAATACACAGGGTTCCCCTATGGTGTATAATTATACAACCAATAGTGCAGAACCAGTGGGTAGCAATGAGCACTCACCAATAGAACCTACTGTGGATGTAGATTTGATTTATGAATTGATTTTTGGAGCTAGTAACTGCCACGCTAAACATCCTGATAACACCCTGTATACATTCACATTGACTATCCTACACCACTAACCCAACAGTGTTTCCAATGTGTTTATGTTGTGGAATATTTCATTTCCCTTAATAGGTGATCTATAAGACTGTATGTAACAGGTATACAAGTCTGGGCCCACAGTGTCTGTTCCATTTATCGTACAGGGACTTTGATCTATTACATTCTCTATATTGGGAATTCTGTGTCTTGTGATTAGGTTTGATGTGATATAATGTACAGTGTTTTCATTGTGTGTTTAAAAAAAATACAAAGCAAGAAATGATTTCCCTATAATTTGGGATGTTATAACATATAATAATGTACAATATAAGAATGAAATACGATTATTTAAATACTCCAAATACCAGTATTAATGTTATAATCATAAAAACCCAGTTCTCTGGCTGAATGGATCCAATTCAACCAAGCAGGAAGGATAGACAAATACTAGGAGAGTACAATGAAGGTAAAAACATATCTAGTTAGATCCAAAGTTTTCATCCAACCTCTCAGGGGATGGCGAGTCTGTTAGCTGCTTGAAATCGACTGGCGACAGCCAAATGAATTGGTCGGACGTGACCAATGGAAAGTAAGAAACCACCAGCGCTGTAGATATTACATAGATTGGACCGAACATCTAATATCCAATTACTGTAGGGAACATTTAGGTTTATTATGGAAACTTCACATTGAAATCACATATTCACATAAAATCTTTTAATTCTTGACAATTGTTAATGTTTCATAGTACATAATTGTTAATAGTTCCAATTAAATTTATTGTTACATGTTTCGTGTTGATTGGCTTATAATTATGCCCCATCACCCATGCTGCACTGCACTGCAAAGCTACAATTTTAAGGACTTTATTCTGCCCATTTCTGTCATTATCATAACTGGTTCCCTTTTCTTAAATTTCCCCTTTAGCTGATAAATCCCATGTCTTGCTTATACTTTATTACCGCTTGAAAGCCTGTAGCTGATGTGCCGGTACCTGGCAATGACAGTCCTCTCCTGTGTTGAACTGCCTGGGCCGGACTTAAGCTGCGATTGCGCTGTCTGCGGCGTGAAATTTTAGGGCTGAGGCGTTCGCTCGGATGTGCTCTTCTCCTGGGTCATGTGGTAACTGGTCCTCATGTTTCCAGACTCGGTTCTTGGGCTGTGTTGGCAGATGAAGAGCCTTCCTCAGCGTCATCCTGGGGAAGCAGTTGTCTCAGCCACCCCTCTCCTCTGTGGATCGTGGCATTCCTAGCTGCTTCCATGAAGGTGTCCAAGTGAGCCATTGTCACGTGTTGGTAGCCCCCCCTGCCAAATGGCAGCTATGCCATGTGCCCCTACCCCTTATAAAACCTCTCCTGCCTGCCCCTTCCTGCCTTTTTCCCCCTCTCCTGCACTCTCCTTAACCCCCTGACTCCACTTACTTAACCCGTTGTGCATCCTAACCTGCCCTGTCATGCAGCCCCTTCTGTTAACCCTTTGGGTGCCAGGTCTAACCGCTTACTAAAATTACACAAGTTACAACTTAATTTTAACATATTAACTCTTGCAAAAGAAAGAAACATTTTCCATATTTTGTCCCTAACACTGTGAAGGCCCCAAACCCTGAGATTATGTGTCTGTCTGGGTTCTGTGTATTTAGGGAACATAACGAGACCTCATACTTTGGGGCCCCCAAGTACTTAAATAAATAGTTTTTTGAAGAAGTGAATTATTCCTTTAATGCATTGAATGAAGAACAGTTCTTCAATCAGCGCATTAAAGTAATAGTTTATATTTTAGTGAACTCATCCTTTAAAGTAGAATTTACTTAGATTGCAAGCTCTTTGGGGCAGGGATCTCATTTCTGATGTTTAAAGGCATGCCATATTTATATTAATTTATTTAATCTTTATTAATCAGTATAATTACATTATCCCCTTGTTTGTATCCTCTGTATTTTGTCATGTACAGCGCTGTGTGTCCAAGTGGCGCCTTATAAATACAATTATACATATACAAAGAATACAGACTCTGATTATAGAAGGTGAATCACCCACCAAGGTTTTTACCTCCTTCTTGTAATGACCCCACCTGGTGTAGTGGGAGTTGATTGACAGAGACCTTTGTAACGTTCTCTGTAGCAGCTTTTCTGAAGAATGAATGAATGTCCATACAGATGGAATTTGTTTATAAGTTTTTTGTCATTCATACAGCTATTACATTTAATAACACTGTGTCAGTATCTCATGTGACTTAACCTGTTATTATATCTAATACCCTAGCCCTATTCAACAGAGTCACAGGTATTTAGTGGATTTTCGATTTGCCATCGATCAAACCAATAAAGATCCGTATCTATTACCCAACCTGACTGTGGGATTCCATATATCAGATTCCTGTGGGGACATGCGGATGGCGGTGAGAAGTGTAATCCGGATATTATCAGGTACCAGGACCGGTTCCCAATTACTCCTGTGTGGGAATAGAAACATTGCTGGATTTATTGGGGATCAAATCTCAGAGACAACAATCCCCATAGCCCAGATACTGAGTCTGTACGGATATTCCCAGGTAAGTGAAAGGTGAATGTTATACTAAGGATACAGCCATCACATGTTGCAATGTTGGAGATTATTTTATACAAAGTGGCAATCACCCTATAATCACCCTAAGACTATTACCTTCTACTTCCTAGCAGATCCGGTAATTACCCTGGGTACTTCATGAGGGAGAGGGAGGGGGATGAGATTATAAGGCTGGATTTGTCCTTTAAAAGGAATTCATAATGAGGCTTGTCTGTAGCAGTGGCTCATATTCTATACATAAAAAATAAATGAACGGAGATGTTGAAACATTGTGTATGTCTGATCAGATGATTTTTAGATTGTATAAAATAAAATGTAGTTTTGGATACTTATAAAAGTACAGACTAGAGGAACTGGGCACAGAACAACCCAGGCTGAGAATTGCTGGTAACAGAGAGTAAAACCAGGAGATGAGTCAATAATGTCTAAGGTCATTCAGCCAAAAAGTCAAGAAAACAGGCAGAGGTTAGAACTGGCAGCACAGAATCATAGTCAGGGAAAAGCAGAAGTTGACAGTTGAAAATCTCATTAAAAACACACAATGAGCAATAAGGCAAGCCAAGCACTATAGCAGATAAGGGTCATAGGGCTTTAAAGCTAATAAGGAAAAGGGACCAATTGGAAGTGAAACAAACAGAACGAGACTATAGGATGACTGATAAGATTTCAATTCATTTTGCTCTCCTTCACCTTTGCATCTGCACTGGCAGTGAGTAGGAAGATGACCGCACACATATGAGGGTGTTAATAAGATAATGAAAGGAGGCAAGGGGTAACACAGAGGAGAGGGAGCCATGTTCATTAAGTGTGGAAATCAATAAATGATATTGTGGTGGTGATTGGTATAACAGAACATGGCTAAAAGGTTCACGTGACAGGGCAGTAACACTTAAAAAATATACCTTGTTAAGACATGATATAGCAAAAAAGAAATGATGGATTATGTTTAAGCCAAATGTAAATATGAAGTACCTGGCAGTATAATAAAAATCCTGAAACCATAGAATGCAGCTGGGCCAGAAGCAAGAAGGTGTTTAAATAAATTGTAGGTGTATGTTACAAGCACCAAATGCTAGTGAAGATGAGGTGTAGCTAGTGAGATATTAATAGGGAAACTGCCAGCACCTCAGAAGGTTTCAAATTTCTAAATTTGCTATATGAGCAAACTAGAAGGAACCTGCAAAAAAATTGGAACCAGACTGAGCTGTCTAGATGCACTGTCTATGGAAACAATCCTTGCTAAATACAGCCAACTTATCATGCTTGGTGATAAGTACCTAATAGTAGTTATTATTTTGTTTTTGTTTTTTGTGTATGAAATTAATGTTTCTACCTCTTATCAAACACACTACACCTGATTTAAGCAATACTTAAATATCTCTTCTACTATTCACCCTCTCACTTTATAAGAACAGAGGGCAGTCAGAGAATGGTGGGAGTTGTGTTTGGAAACCATTTGGAGAGCTTGAGGGTAATCAGAGAAAACACATTCAGTAAGGCACAGTCAGGATTATTGCAGTTCAATCAATGCAGCCCTGCTAATTATATAACCTGCTAATTATATAAATCTGTCTGTCTGGCTCTGTATGATAAATGTTTTGTTACCATATAACTTTAATTTATGGCCTCAGTGAATTTTAATCAATAATCACAGGAACTGAATGGGTAGCTTCATTCACTTTTGTAATAATTTTAACATGGTACTTTGGGATTTTATTCTATGAACACACACAGGAAACCAACTGAGCACTATCTTGAAAATGTGTCATTTCTGTTGCTGAATTATTATAGCTACATTAACTCTGACCATCTGGACCAATTTTGAAAGCTGCAATATTCACACAGACCTTTCAGTTTGTCAAATCTTCCACCCTTATTATCTATTTAAAGATCAGTTACGGAGCTACCGACCCTTCACTAAGTGACAGAATCTCCTTTCCATATTTCTATCGGACAGTACAAAGTGTATACAATTATTTGGATTAAGTAAATTAGTGATATTTTGGTTGGACCTGGGTTGGAATTATTACATCAGATGACATCAGTGGAGAGAGAGAAAGTCAAGTTCTCACAAATCATCTTAATAGTGAAGGAATCTGTGTTGACTTTACAGTTAAAATAAGTAAAGAAAATAGAGATGTGAATGTTTATAGAACCAAAATTCTAAGATTCTCTGCCAGAGTAATAATACTTTGTGGGACTGTCCATAGCCAATTCGTTTTAACTTTCAATATTCTGGAAATAGAAGAAAAGATACAGGAGAAGACATTAATCCTTTCATCCTCCTGGGCAGCTAATGATATGATTTTGGGTTGTGCCCCCCAAATATTTAACTCTAGTTTGGCTTTTGTGCCATTTTATGGCTATACCCTAGATACTCCTGAAATGAGGAACTTTCTAGAGAATCTCCATCCTTTAAAATACCCAAAAGACAAATTGCTTGAAGATATCTGGATGATTTATCATTTATGTTTCTCAAAAGACAAAATTAAAAACTACTTGCATAGATTTATTTACTTTACATCTCTCCATAACTGCACCGGAGAAGAACGTATTACTGACATCCAATCTTTTAGTAGCTCATATAATTCTCCCCAAGTGCATCTCTCAGTAGATCTGATGTCTCAAGCACTTCATGATATGATCTCCATCATAGAACAGAGCTAAAAAAATAGATCAAGGTTCAAGTACCAGGTAAGTCTGATTACATAGTTAAGACAAAACCCAATACATATCTACAGTATCAGGTATAAATGAAAGTAAAAGTAATGAAATGAAAACATGAAAGAATAACTAAAAAAATAGCATGCCATATGCCTAGGTGAACACGGAGATGTAGGCAGCTGTAGATAGGACAAGCATTAGAGCAACTGCAGCAAAATGATTCAACCAGCTCAGAATGTGACCACTTTCCATTTGTTTAAACTAAAATATCTCACACTACAATATCTTTGTGTAACCTACACACGTGTTCTGTGCACATTTTCCTAGGAATTTCACAGTCTTGAATCGAACTGTTTGACTTCACTTCCAACTTTATATTCCAGAGTTGATGGTTGACAGAACCTAAGAATATGGGGCTAATGGTGCTAAATTCCTGTTCCTATTAATATGTTATGTTATGTGTGGTATAACAGTTTTTTTTGTATGTTCCCAACACTTTCCTATATGTCATAAATGAATAATATTCTACTCTTTATTCTTAGTTACATCGATATTTGAAAAATCTTCAGTACCAAACCCACAAAGGTCCAGTTTTCGTCTTGGTGGAGATGGAGATATAATGTGTACACCAGTGTTTATAACTATAATCACCCCTGAACTTCTGCAGATTATATATGTAATAGGGAGAGTTTTCAGCATTTACACCACTTGGTCATCAACTTAATCTCACCACTTCCTTAATACAGTGGAAGACTAACAATGGACACGTATGTATTCTTGTTACCTATATGACCGAATACTGTTTACATTAGAGGGGAACGGACCTGGAAATTTATTTGCAGTTCCGTGGACACTTATTGAAGTTAATGAAATCCAAATATCTGATCCAAGCCCAATTGAATTAGAATTTTTAAAATTTTTGATCATATTTTCTATTTCCCAACAAATTTTATGATATCTGTTTGTATTCAATTAGATCAACTGGACTGGAAATGTGTTGTTTAAGACGTTTCGCTAGTCATCCGACTGGCTTTCTCAATTCAGAATGACTTGTACAAGAATCTGTGGCAATTATGTACCCTGGAAAATCCCAATTAGCATATCACAGCCAGGTGTTAAGGGTGTGATTGATAGTGGCTAAGAGGTGTTATAGGAACGCCCCAGAGTAAGGTGTTAAACACATTGTACATGGCAGACAGTTGGTGTCGAACCCCCCCCCCTCTATTTAGGCTTGGTTTTTATTTTCACATAAATGGCCTCCTTAACACCTCTCTTGAACCAGTCACGTTCCTTCGCCATATGTTAAACATTACAATCTTCAAAGGTATGTCCTTTATCCTTAAGATCAGATACACGGCTGAGTCCTGACCGAGGAATTGGCTCTTCTGTGCTGGGCCATACGTTGATGCAGTTGCTGTTTGGTCTCCCCCACATACAAATCAAGCGATTTTTCACTGCACTGCACTGCATAATCTGA
>JAACNH010000270.1:156749-229664 GCA_019447015.1 Hymenochirus boettgeri | reverse complement strand
TACCCATAATGTCTGTATAACAGTTACATAGTAACATAGTATTGGAAATTGTATAAAGACATACATCCATCTAGTCCAAACTTTATACCCTACCCATAATGTCTGTATAACAGTTACATAGTAACATTGGAGGTTGTATAAAGACATACGTCCATCTAGTTCAACCTTTATACCCTACCCATAATGTCTGTATAACAGTTACATAGTAACATAGTATTGGAGGTTGTATAAAGACAAACGTCCATCTAGTCCAACCTTTATACCCTACACATAATGTCTATATAACAGTTACATAGTAACATAGTATGGGAGGTTTGTATAAAGACAATACAGTCCATCTAGTCTCCACCCTTTATACCCTACCATAATGTCTGTAGTAAAATAGTTACATAGTAACATAGTAGGAGGTTGTAGATAAGACATACGTCCATCTTTAGTCCAACCCTTATACCCTACCCATAATGTCTGTTACCGTTACAAGTTAACATAGTATTGGGAGGTGGTTGTATAAAGAGCATACGTGCCATCTGTCCAACATTTATTACCTACCACATAAGTCTGGATAACAGTTACATGTATACATTCAGTATTGGAAGGTGTTAAAGAATACGTCCATCTAGTCCAACCTTTATTACCCCTACCCAGTATGTACTAAACAGTTACAGAGTAACATAGTATGGAGTTGTAAAAAGACATTACGTCCATCTAGTCCAACCTTTATACCCTACCAATTATGTCTGATCACAGTTACATAGTAACATAGTATTGGAGGGTATAGACATACGTTCATCTAGTCTCCAACACTTATACCCTACCTAGGGAGACACGGTTGTTTTGTTTTGTGGATTATAAATAGCGTTGATACACTGCACTTATGTCTTGAGAACGGCCCAGACAGATCAGGGCGAAACAGCGTCGAAAGAAGGTGATATGAATATATTTTTCAATATTGGAAGAGACCCAGGATGACTCGGTTTCCATTAGTTAAAGTCCTATTAGAGCCCTCCACGGAGCACCCGGGAAAGCGTGGTGAGAGTGGTTACGAGTGCCGCTCACACTTGGTTATTGTCTACCAATAAATGTCTGTATTTAAACAGTTACATAGTAACATTATTGGAGGTTGGTATAAAGGAATATCGTCACATCTAGTCCACTTTATACCCTACCCATAAGTCGTGTATAAACAGTTACATTAGTAACATAGTATTGGAGGTTGATATAAGACATACGTCCATCTGTTAACAACTTTATACACCTACCATAAGTCATGTATAACAGTACATATAAACTAGTATTGGAGGTTGTATATAAAGACATACGTCCATCTAGTTACAACGCTTTTACCCTACACCATAATGTACTGATAACGTTGACATAGTAACATAGTATTGGAGGTGTATAAAAGACAAACGTGCCATCTAGTTCAACCTTTATACCCTACACATAATGTCTATATAACAGTTACATAGTAACATAGTATTGGAGGTTGTATAAAGACAAACGTCCATCTAGTCCATAGCCAGTGTCCTACCCTGTCCCACAGCCAGTGCCACTCCCTCTGTCCCACAGCAAGTCCCGCAGTCAGTCTCCCTCTCCCCCCTCTGCCCCACAGCCAACGTCCCCCCCTCTGCCCCACAGCCAGCATCACCCCTCTCACAGCCAGTCCCCCCCTCCGTGTAAGTTCCCCCTTCTTGGCAGCTACCCCCTCTGTACCAGCTCCCCCCTCTGTGGCAGGTCCCCTTTTCTTGGCAGCTCCCCCCTCCGTTCTTTACATTTAAAATGAGCCATCAACCATCTCTCCACGTGCTGCACAGCCCAAGATATGAAGAAATCCACCTCAGAAAGTTAGGGGGTGGGAGGTTCTGAATCTGCGGTCAAAATACTTGTTTCCTAATCTGCGGTTGGCACATGCTCATGCAGAGAAAGAGAAGAAACCAGGAAGAGATTGGAGTTAGTGACTGAAGGAGAAGAGGGAGGGTCCACAGAGGGTTTCAAGGGGACTCCAAGGGGTGGGCCCATGAGGGAGGAGGAGACACTGGGATTTTATTAGATGTGTAAGGTTGTTTTGTCATCACAGTTGTTTTTATGAATGCAGCGAAGGGCAGTTGTGGTATATTTAGGTTGGTAGCTTGCTATCAATTTATTTCGCATTGATAAATAATGTAAATAAATACCTTTCTACTATAGGTGGTTGGAAACTACAACTCCCAGCAACTAAAGCATGCTGGGAGTTGTAGTTTCCAAACATCTACAGTGGAAAGGTATTAGGGTATTAGGTTGGGGGACAGTATGCCATACAGTAACCCCCAATACCTTTCTACTATAGGTGGTTGGAAACTAGTACAGTATAGTATAGTACAGTATAGTACAGTACAGTACAGTACAGTATAGTATAGTACAGTACAGTATAGTATAGTATAGTACAGTATAGTATAGTACAGTATAGTATAGTACAGTATAGTATAGTACAGTATAGTATAGTACAGTACAGTATAGTATAGTAAAGTATAGTATAGTACAGTACAGTATAGAATAGTATAGTATAGTATAGTACAGTATAGTACAGTATAGTACAGTATAGTATAGTATAGTACAGTATAGTACAGTACAGTACAGTACAGTATAGTATAGTACAGTACAGTATAGTATAGTAAAGTATAGTATAGTACAGTATAGTATAGTATAGTACAGTATAGTACAGTATAGTACAGTATAGTACAGAATAGTATAGTACAGTACAGTACAGTATAGTAAAGTATAGTATAGTACAGTATATATAGTATAGTACAGTATAGTATAGTACAGTATGGTACAGTACAGTACAGTATAGTATAGTATAATACAGTATAGTACAGTATAGTACAGTACAGTATAGTATAGTACAGTATAGTACAGTATAGTACAGTATAGTATAGTATAGTATAGTACAGTACAGTATAGTATAGTATAGTACAGTATAGTACAGTATAGTAAAGAATAGTATAGTACAGTATAATATAGTACAGTACAGTATGAATCAGAATTTTTAAAATTTTTGATTATAATTTTCTATTTTCAAACACAATTTTAAGATGTCATTTTCGATTTTCTAATTTTTGATTTTTTTTAATAAGTTTAAAAATGTTGTTTAATCTGTGTATTTTCGAAACCGGCAGTACCATATCAAAACCAGAGTCAAACCAGGACTCATAACTATTTAATATTACATTATATACTATATAGGAAATTCACCAAGCCAATTGCCACTCTTTAAAAATGTCATCCTAAAAAGCCGCTTTTGGCTTGGTTCATTGGTTGCGGCAGTTGTGTGACACTCTTTTTGTGCACACCTCTAAAAGCTATGTTAACCCTTTTAAATCCCATTAAATATTCATCTTTTACATTTCCTGGACAAAACAGTTCCCCCAGTGTACACAGTGACACGACCAGCAAAAAGCTTCAGAGAGAGCCAACTCATAACTTTATGGTGGCATTAAATGTTAAAGCAAAATGGGCTCTTCACAGTTAGGGCCCTATTTAAAAAGGCGTGGTACATTTAATGTGCGACTGCAGAAATAAAACTAGAAAAACTAGAGAGGGAAAGTTTAAGTTTAAACTTTGAATTTGGCTTGAAAGACTGTATTTTGGAAGGGAATGTGTGTGTTTGTGCAGCAGATTTTAAAACTCAATAATGCCAATGATGAGGTCATCTTTGTTTACTTACCCTTTAAATATGCATTAAAGGTAAGTCAGTTGGTATGTATACCTCGTGTCAGGTTGGGGGATAAAAGACTAACATTTTTGATGATTGGTCAAAATGTGTTGTTTTTTTAACTTACCCTTTAAATATGATTACCATATGAATGAATGGGAACTTCAGTTGGTGTATGTACCTGTGTCAGTTTGAAAGTTAAAAATACACTTTTTTTTATTATTGATCAAAATCAATTTTTGACTATAGTTACCCTTTATGTATGTCTCCCACAGAAATGGAAGAGTAGGTCAGTAGGTATGTGTACCTGTATCACGTTGGGGGTTAAAAAACTATTTTTTGATTATTGATCAAAATTAGTTTTTTTTACTTTAGTTACCCTTTAAATATGGCTGCCACAGTAATGGATAAGTAGATCAGTAGGTGTGTGTACCTGGGTCTGGTTGAGGGGATATGTCTTTTTTGTGTTTACAACCATAAAACTATCTTTTATTGAGGATAAATCAAAATGAGGTTTTTTTTTACTTTAGTTACCCTGACGTACGGCTGCCATAGGAATGGAAGGGTAGGTCAGTAGGTGTGTGTACCCATATGAGGTGGGGGGTATGTGTTTTTGCATGTATGAATATGTAACTAACTTTCATTGATGATTGATCAAAATTAGTTTTTTAACTATAGTTACCCTTTAAGTATGGCTTCCATTGGAATGGATAAGTAGATCAGTAGGTGTGTGTACCTGGGTCTGGTTGAGGGGGTATATCTTTTTTTGTGTTTACAACCATAAAACTATCTTTTATTGAGGATATATCAAAATTAGTTATTTTACTTTATTTACCCTTTAAGTAAGGCTTCCATGGGAATGGAAAGGTAGGTCAGTAGGTGGGTGTACCTGTGTCTGTGTGGGGGGTTGGCGGTATCACCATTTGTATTTATGACCATGAAACTGTTTTGAAATATCCAAATATTTGAGGATTTTTACCATTATAGTCTATGGGAAAAAATGTCCCGAAATTCATCGATAACGCCGTAACGCTTCCGCGGATTCCTTAGCTAGAATATAGCACACTTCTCCTATATGCCCCGTACGGAATTTCATGACTCTAGCTCAAAAAGTAACCGTCAGGGATCGGCTGTGAACTAACCGTCAGGGATCGGCGGTGAACTAACCGGCAGGGATCGGCTGTGAACTAACCGGCAGGGATCGGCTGTGAACTAACCGGCAGGGATCGGCTGTGATGTGAACTAACCAGCAGGGATCGGCTGTGAACTAACCGGCAGGGATCGGCTGTGAACTAATCAGTCTGTTGAAAGATTTTAAATTACTTTTTGTTAAAGGGCATGTCAACCCCTTAGACAATTTTTGCCATATAGTAGTGCTAGTTCCCCCAGCCTAGACAATTTTTGCCATATAGTAGTGCTAGTTCCCCCAGCCCCAACCACCATAATATATTTTCCAGAGACTCCCCCTATCTTTACTTACCTTCCCTCTTTCCTCCACCGCACTGCCCGGCCCTCTGCTTGCATTGAACTGCAAGCAGGGGGTGGGACCAGCAGCCGCATCCCTGATTGGCTGAGAGGCAGCCAATCACGGACGCGGCTGCCGGCAGTTCAGAACACTGGAGGAGAGAGGGAAGGTAAGTAGAGTTCGGGGGAGTCTCTGAAAAATATAATACAGCGGTTGGGGCTGGGGGAACTAGCACTTATATTTGCCAAAGGGGATTTACACTAGGGGGGAGGGAGAACAAAACGGGTGGGAGAGGGTGGGGGGGAAGGAGTGAAGGGCTACTCTGAGCAAGACAAAAACCTCTGAGAAGACAGCTCAGAGGCAGAGACAATTTCCCTGGTGGCCAGGCTCCTGGTGGTCAGTTTTCTGGACTTTGGGGGGACTTTACAGGAGAACCATTTGGAGCTGAGATGTAAGGTAAGGGTTTTTATGCACTACACAGTGGGGCCAGTAGTGGGTTAAATTATAGTTTTGGGGGGTGGACATGCCCTTTAAACACAACACACAATATCAAAAAGTTGTGGATATCCAACAGGTAAGTTAAGAAGGTGCACCCTGAGATTATGTGTCTGTCTGGGTTCTGTGTATTTAGGGAACATAAAGAGACCTCATACTTTGGGGCCCCCAAGTACTTAAATAAATAGTTTTTTGAAAAAGTGAATTATTCCTTTAATGCATTGAATGAAGAACAGTTCTTCAATCAGCGCATTAAAGTAATAGTTTATATTTTAGTGAACTCATCCTTTAAAGTAGAATTTACTTAGATTGCAAGCTCTTTGGGGCAGGGATCTCATTTCTGATGTTTAAAGGCATGCCATATTTATATTAATTTATTTATTCTTTATTAATCAGTATAATTACATTATCCCCTTGTTTGTATCCTCTGTATTTTGTCATGTACAGCGCTGTGTGTCCAAGTGGTGCCTTATAAATACAATTATACATATACAAAGAATACAGACTCTGATTATAGAAGGTGAATCACCCACCAAGGTTTTTCACTCCTTCTTGTAATGACCCCACCTGGTGTAGTGGAAGTTGATTGACAGAGACCTTTGTAACATTCTCTGTAGCAGCTTTTCTGAAGAATGAATGAATGTCCATACAGATGGAATTTGTTTATAAGTTTTTTGTCATTCATACAGCTATTACATTTAATAACACTGTGTCAGTAGGTTATGTGACTTAACCTGTTATTATATCTAATATCCTAGCGCTATTCAACAGAGTCACAGGTATTTAGTGGATTTTCGATTTGCCATTGATCAAACCAACAAAGATCCGTATCTATTACCCAACCTGACTGTGGGATCTTTTTAAATGTACTGCCCTGTCACGTGAACCTTTTAGCCATGTTCATTAAGTGTGGAAATCAATAAAATGATATTGTGGTGATGTGATTGGTATAACAGAAACATGGCTAAAAGATGATATTGTGGTGATGTGATTGGTATAACAGAAACATGGCTAAAAGGTTCACGTGACAGGGCAGTACATTGATGCAGTTGCTGTTTGGTCTCCCCCACATACAAATCAGAGCATTTTTCACTGCACTGCACTGCATATATGATGTCGCTTTTCTTGTGTTTAGGTATTGGGTCTTTCGGATGTACCAATTGCTGCCTCAGTGTGTTGTTCGGTTTAAAGCAGACAGGGATACGATGTTTTTTGAAAATTCTTCTTAATTTCTCGGAGACCCCTGCTACATATGGGATGACCATGTTTTTCCTCTTGTCTTGCTTTTCCCCTTCCGTGTTTTTTCGGTGTTCTTTTCTTTCCTTCTACTTCTTTTGACAAAGGCCCAGTCTGGATATCCACAAGTTTTAAGGGCTCCTCTGAGATGTTTCATTACTTTAGCCTTCGCCTCTGTGCTAGTGGGGATGTTCTCGGCTCTGTGTGCAGGGTCGATGGACACCCAGCTTGTGATCTAAAGGGTGGTGGGAGTCAAACATCAAATGCTGATCTGTGTGTGTTGGTTTTCTGTAAACCTCTACTTCCAGTTTACCATTTTCCTTAACTTCTACCAAGCAGTCCAAGAAAGCCAGTTTGTTATTTTGTACCTCTTCCCTTGTGAATTTAATGTTTTGGTCCACCGCATTAATGTGTTCTGTGAAAGCTTGTACTTCCTTCTGGTGGATTTTAACCCAGGTGTCATCAACATATCTGAACCAGTGGCTGGGTGCTATGCCCTTAAAGGTATTAAGCGCCTGTGTTTCTACCTCCTCCATGTAAAGGTTGGCCACAATAGGTGAAACTGGAGATCCCATAGCACATCCATGTTTTTGCTTATAGAACTTATCCCTTTATTTGAAATAGGTGGTATTCAGGCACAAGTCCAGCAACACCTGTTCTGGGTTGAGATCAGTTCTGCTGGTAAGAGTGCTTTCTTGGCCCAGCTGTTTTCTCACCATATCAACAGCCTCCTTGGTGGGTATACAAGTGAAGAGAGATGTCACATCATAGGACACCATAGTTTCTTCTACACCGAGTACTATATCTTCAATCTTGTTGGTGAAATCCTGAGAGTTCTGGATATGATGCTTAGAACTTCCCACCAAAGGTCCTAAGATGTTAGCTAGATATTTTGCCACCTTGTATGTTACAGAGTTGATGCTGCTGACTATAGGTCTTAGTGGGGCTCCTTCCTTATGTATCTTTGGGAGTCCATATATGCATGGATGTGCCTCACCAGGGTAGAGGCGATGATACATTGCTCGGTCAATGGCTTTATCCTTTTGAAGCTGTTGTAGTAAGTCTATGACTCTTTTCTTGTAACGGCTGGTGGGATCCCTTGTTAAAGCCTCATATGTGTTGTTATCGGCCAGGAGCATGGTCACCTTATCATGGTAGTCTGAGGTGTTGAGTACCACTGTGCATCTTCCTTTATCTGCCGGTAGAATGGTGATACTGGAATCTTTCTTGAGGGATGTTAAGGCTCTTCTTTCCTGTGTAGTCAGGTTAGATGAAGGAATTTTAGCACTGGCTAAGGCTGCAGATACCTTAAGGCGAAGTTGTTCTGCCTCACTCTGTGATACCTTATTACTGTGGATAGAGGCTTCTGTGGCTGCTATAATATCCACCACAGGGATGGCTTTAGGGGTGATGGCAAAATTCAAGCCCTTACCAAGGACTTCCATTTCTGGCTGGGTCAGGGTCCTGTTAGACAAGTTTCTCACCCATTCCTCCTTGTTTGATGAAGTGACACTTCCCTCCTTTTGTATCCAAGGTAGTTGTTCTCCTTTGGGGCTGTTCTGGGATGACAGAATAGAGAACTTGTTCTGTTGCCTTTGTTTGCCCTTACAGTGCTGAGAAAGCTGTGCTTGTTTGGTGAACTCCATCACTCTTTCCCAGATGGACACAGGTAGCTGTGAGGCCAGGTTCTGTTCTAGTTGACTAATGTTGTGCATTAAAGCATCGACTGTAAAATGTGTCTGTCGTACCCGTTCACTTAGGAGCTGTGTTTGAGCCTTTTGCAGTATCTGTTTGGCTCTGATGCCTTTAACCGTGGAATCCAGACGTATACTGCATGGTACTAGCCTTTGTTGTCTGCATCGGAGGTTAAATCGCAGGTGGTTTCTGTAGTCTGCCAATTTCCTTGCTGTCTTTTCATATTGCCGTACAAGTTTGAGGGTTTTCTCCCCAAAATGATTAGAAATATGCTTGTGAAGGTTCTCATTCATCCAGGTCATGGTATATCTGTTGTATTCAATTAGATCAACTGGACTTGAAATGTAGTTCTTGAAGACGTTTCGCTAGTCATCCGACTGGCTTTCTCAATTCAGAATGACTTGTACAAGAATCTGTGGCAATTATGTACCCAACTGTCTGCCATGTACAATGCTGTTTTAACACCTTACTCTGGGCGTTCCTATAACACCTCTTAGCCACTATGCAATCCCGCCCTTAACACTTGGCTGTGATATGCTAATTGGGATTTTCCAGGGTACATAATTGCCACAGATTCTTGTACAAGTCATTCTGAATTGAGAAAGCCAGTTGGATGACTAGCGAAACGTCTTCAAGAACTACATTTCAAGTCCAGTTGATCTAATTGAATACAACAGATATACCATGACCTGGATGAATGAGAACCTTCACAAGCAAAATTTTATGATGTTGTTTTTGATTTTCTAATATTAGATTTTTGATAATACGTTTTGAAAAGTTTAAAAATTTCTTTGATATGTGAATTTTCAAAACTGGCAGTTCCATATTATAACCAGAGTCTAACCAGGACTCATGACTATTTACTATCATATTATATACTGTATAGGGGTAATATATAGAGATCCCTTAAGGCATTTCCCCAAGACGATAGCTGCAATCCTAAAAAGTCGCTTTTGGCTTGGTTTATTGGTTTATTGGCCAATAGTGGCTTTCTATATATTGTTCCTTACATATTGAACCCTCTCAGTGCCAGTATATTATTTTACTAGTGTCACCTTCAGTGCCAGAGGAATATCTAGAATTTTGCCTCAATTACGTAAGACAAATTTTACAATGGGAAACTCTCCAATAAATAGAAAATACAATATTTTTTAGCACAAAGTGTTTTTTCAACAAGATAACAAAATTTTATAATTTTTCTGTAGATTTCACTGGATTTTAGGGTGAAATATGTAAAAAAAAAAAGTGCAAAATGTTGTATTATGTCTTGTACAATAATAAAAGACATATGTGGGTTCTCCACTGGTCCTGTCCAGGATACTCCTTAGAATTAAAAAAAAGTGCAATTAGAGAAAAAGTATTTAAAAATATGATTCAAAGTTTGAAATCTTACTCAATATAAATTTCTCACATGTCCTGAAATAAACGGTAGGCCATATGCATGGGTCTGTACAGAGACATGGCCACCAACTAACCCCCAAAAGGAACCAATGCACATGTGCAATTAAAGCTATATTAATACATAAATAGCAATGGGTAAGATAAATAGTAAAGGTGTAAATAAGGATATTCCTTTTATTCAATTAAAAATTAACAATAGTAAAATACCATAAAATATCTGTATATAAATATATAAAAATATGTTATAATTATGGTGAAACCCCAGTGGTGTTTAAGAGTGAAGGTTCAAAGCAGCACTCCAAATTTTTCCACTTTAAATTTATAGGCTCATTCAGTAAGGATTGGTTGCACTCATAAAAAGATACAAATATAAAGAGATATAAAAAATCAAGTTGTTTTAAAAGTTCTTAACAGATAAAAACTGATAAAAGCATATATTAATGATTAATGATGAGTTTCACTTACTTTTTAAGTAAGGATGCAGGTTCAGCCAGTAATAGAGTTTAAAAATGGCTTTATTAAAGTACACTCAAACACAAACAAAGTGCCAAAAATTTGCATAAAAACCCAGCAGTGTTATTAGCTGGATCCCCTTAGAATCTCTGTCTGCATTGGCCAGGAATCTGCTTTAGTTAACATGTTTCACTACTTTGTGTTAGTAGCTTTCTCAAGACTGCTTTTTTCCCCCTTTAAATCGCACTATTTTCATGCCTTTTTCAGCTTCCGCAATTTTGCATTCCACTATGCGTTCCAGTGGCCATTTTGAAATTGCGTCTGGATATGAAGTTATATTTCAGCTTATATAGATCCTAGGTGATTTTTTGCATTGAGGCTCTGGAGGCTTGATCTCTGCATGGCATTATAACTGGTGGAACGTTAGGAAGTCTGTGACTGGCGGGAAACCCTACTTGTCTGTGCAAACTTTCTATTCTATGGCACCTGGCTTGGATTTATATTTCAGATTTATTTGAAAAATTATATAAAAATATGTAAAATAGATAAAAAGATGACAAGGTGTGTCAAATACTGATTAAAAATGTGATTGTTATTAAAAAAGGAGAAATAAAAATTATTTTTCAATTAAAACTGAGCTGTATACCTGTATAAAACACACACATATATATAAAAGCCGTAAGTGAAACATTGAAAGAAAAATTTTATATTGATTTTATTCTCACACATAATTTTTTTATCTTCCAAAATAATTTTATCCTACAAACTATATATAGGATCTATATAAGCTAAAATATAACTTTATATCCAGACGCAATTTCAAAATGGCCGCTGGAACGTATGGTAGAACGCAAAATGGCACAAGCCGGAAAAAGGTGCGAAAATAGTGCCATTTAAAAGGAAACAAGCACAACTTACCAGATACAGTCTTGAGAAAGCTACAAACACAAAGTAGCAAAACGCATTAACTAAATCAGATTCCTGGCCCCTGCAGACAGAGATTCTACAGTAAGGGGATCAAACTAATAACACTGCACAGTGTGTTTTTCTGTAATTTTTTTGGGCACTTAGCACTTTGTTTGTGTTTGTGTGTACTTAAATAAAGCAGTTTTCAAACTATGTACCTGTCACTGGCTGAACCTGCATCCTTACTAAAAAAGTAATAGTAGAGAATTGTACCATGTTAGCCATTGATGAAAGTGAAGACATCTTGGATATAAAGTAATACCTTTTATTGGCTAACTAAAATAATTGAAAATGCAAGCTTTCGAAGCACTTAGGCTTCTCACTCAGGCATGATACAATTCTGAATCTTCTGATGCACACTATTTTATACATACACAAAGACTTTCTGACATTACACAGATGTTATCTTATGCCCCTATGCCTGGCAATTGCTGTCATAAATAAAACAGTAAATACACCTTCAATGATCACAGGCAGTAATAAAAGAATTAGTAAGGGTTAAACAATCAGATACACTTCACTTCTAGTGTCAATGGAGGGTCTGGTATAAATGAGATATTTATGGGTTTCGGTGGTTTAGAGGAATTTGGTCTGATTAATTCTACATGACATTAAGATTAGAGACATAGTGGCATGTTAAGTTTAGATCTTTGTTGAGTCCAGAGTCCCATATTTTTGTATGTTTACATTCCCATTCCCAAAAGGGAATTCATCCATTGTTATATATGCTTTTAATCAGTTTTTATCTGTTAAGAACTTTTAAAAGAACTTGATCTTTTATATCTCTTTATATTTGTATCTTTTTATGACCAATCCTTACTGAACGAGCCTAAATATATAATAAATATAACAATACCCTAAGTACACTCTAGTTAGTGAGTCAAACCCAGAAACTCAGTACATAATAATACAACCAGTAAGTTCAGAATAATAACTCCAAAACAGAAAAGTGTGGTGACCAAATAGTCCTTTGAAAGTCCAATGAAGAAAAAAGAGGTACAATTACCTTCAACATAGAGCCTTCCAGAGGTGGACCGTTTCTAACCACTCCCTCCTATGTCCACTATTAAAGATATTGTAATTGGAGTCCACTTCCTCTCTTAGAGGTGAGAATATTGTACCTTCTATAATATTAATAGAAATATCTAAAAAGTCAATTGACTCTTTACTGATACTACTTTGGAATTTCAAACAAGCAGAGGACTTGTTTAGATAAGGTTATAAAATCCGACAATACATTCTGGGATACACACAGCCATACCATAAACACATTGTCATTATATCTACACCAAATCACCCCATATTCAAGGAACTCTTTATTTTGAAGTATTCTACTCCCATCTAGCCATATACAGACCATCATAGTTAGGTGCTAGGCGGGTCCCCATTGCAGTACCATTCATTTGGATGTAGAACACATACTCAAAGCTACAATAATTCCCTCAATACAAACATAGACATTCCCCCAAAAACTCAACCATGTCAGGATGCAGACTTTGCAAAAAAAAAAAAAAAAATATTAACTGCTTCAATCTCATCCCTATGGGGTATAACCATATACAGTAAGGTGACATCTAGCACATTGAAAATCTCCATCAAATCTCTCAAGTAAGACAAAATCTTGCTTACTAATGGCTGCAAAAAGAAATTAAAATTTCTAGATAAATATGCCATCAGGTTCCTCACCCCTGAAATAATAGGATGACGGGGGGGGGCTCTTATGAATTTTATGCAATGTATAAAAGATAGCAAGATTAGGTCTACTATTGATAAGGTATATTTCCTTTTCTTTCCCTTTGCACATAATCGTTTTTAGTTCTACCACAAACTCATTCGTAGGATTAGACTTAAGTTTCTGATCATTAAGCTGTTTGAGGGCTTCTTCAGTATAGTATTCCCGATCTAAAGGTACTACACCCCCTACTTTATCAGCTGCCTTAATCACCACATTATTGTCTCTCTTAAATTTATAAAGTGCTAGATGTTCATGCTTATACAAATTATCCCTAAATCTTCTATTATCATCCTTTATACTATGAATATCCTTAACCACCAATTTCTTAAACAAGTCAATAGCTCCATTTCTATACTGAGTAAGATTACATTTTTATTTTGCTTTCAATGTAGTATGTGGCATTTCTAAGGAGAGCTGCATTAGATCTCTCACAGAGCTTCCTTTCAGATTGTGCTATTTGGTGGCATGTGTAATTAGAAAAAAAAATCAACTTCTTTTATTCTGAACAAATTACCAGTATATATTTGGAATAATTTCATATACATAAATGAAAGCATAAAACCAGATGCAGTTCTCTGTAGTATTTTGCACTTTAAGAAAATGAAGAAATCAGAAAAGACTTAGAAATCTTGAACAAGCCTCGAGTAACAAAGAAAGTTTCCCAATAAATATTTATCTTTTACATTTCCTCAACAAAAAGTTCCCCCAGTGTACACTAAGACACAGCCAGCAAAAAGCTTCAGAGAGAGCTAACTCGTAACTTTACGGCATTCTTGACTTTTTCAGACCCTTACCTGGAAAGCAATTCCATAAATTACATATTTTTGGAATCCACATAAAGGTGCCATTCTTTCACATATATGTGCAGAATTCAAAATGCGGTTCTTCGCAGAATTTCTCTGATTATTAAAACTTAGGCAAAGAAAAAAAACTAAGATAAAAATAAGGCAAAGGAAAAAAAAAAATATTATAAAAAGGAAAAATATAAAAATATTATAATATATATAAACCCGCAATATTGCCAAGTTCTGGTAGCAATGGGGCATAAAGTACTGATCATTATGGGTGCTTTGTGCCTGGTTGTTCTTTTACAGCCGCTGTATCAAATTAACATTATTGGCGATATCTCACAGTTGTGGTATACCATTTGGTATTGGCATTTTGCACTGCGGTTATACATTTAAGACCACAGAGTAAAATAAGAATTTCATTGTAAACTTGTCGTTTTCGGAAGCTCACAACACTGCTAAAGGCCGCCATATTGTGCCATAGTGATACCGTGTATTTACAAATATGGTCCTTATTGTAAAAATTACAACATTTAGGAAGATACACACCAAAATCTCACTTTTCCCATAATGTGCCATGAAGTTATGATTTGAATTTTATGGCCGTGATACTTGTGTTGCCATCTGGTAGAGACTAATTTGTGTTCTACTAAATTCATGTTAGAATTTCCATTGCTATAGTAAATATGTTTAATGTAATCTGCTACTCACTACGATCCTTGACTAAACAATGTACATAAGGAATAGGAAAACCATTTTGAGCATTTCTCTCCTTACATTCTTTTTATATTTAGATCCCAATATCCCAGTGCAGAGACAGTTGTGTTCCTGGTTTCAGGAAGGTTTTAATCCCTGGATCCCAGTCCTGCTGTTATAACTGTGTCCCATGTTCAGAGGGAGAGATCTCCAATACGACTGGTATCAATACAAGACTTAATAATAATTATGTTTACAATTATTTCAATGAAAAATAAGAGAATGTCATCTTAGTCCTAATAGGATGTTCTATACAATCTAACCCAAGATATCAATACAGATCCATTGGTGTAACAAACATTCCCTTAAAGGGGAAGGTCAGTCTGTTGAAAGATTTTAAATTACTTTTTGTTAAAGGGCATGTCAGGGGGATATAGTTTTGAACCTGTTCAGATGAGAAAGAGAAAGTAGAGAGATAGAGAGAGAGAAGAGAGAGGATGAAGACTCCTTTATTTTCCCACAAGATTTTTGGGACTGCATGGTCCTTTATCAAGTGATAACTTCATATTTAGGATTAGTAGAGAGAGCACTGAGTTTAGATCCACATACTGGGTACTGGTATCTTGTGTGGAGAGGTGTTAGGGTATAATTGGTCCTTTAAGACTTTACGAGCAATGACAGTTAGAATATAATGCTCTGCCAGGGATCCTGGTTGGCCTTCTATGAATAAAAGGAGTGGAGGAAATATTGAAAGGTTTTAAGACCAGGTAAATTTAGTGTATCCAGAGAAGTGATCTGTCACTCTATACTTTTACCTCCACGTGCTGCTCACAGGGCACTGCCCAGCACTGACCATTTAACTAAACAGGAATAGAACCCCTGGGTACTTACCACCAACATGAATTGTGACCAGCTGAGCTTTCCATTGGGTTTAGATGATGTTCCCAGTACGGTTCTTCTTCCTCTATCTTTATCTGTAATATTTCTGCCGCGTCTCTGGGATCCCTGCCAGTAGGACACAGACAGTCAATGTAAAACTGGGGGTAATGACTCTTTATACATCATACAGGGTACAACTCCTATAGTGAACCCAGTTTTTTTAAAGCAGAACAAAAAAAAAGTCCCCCCACCCCCAACTAAAAGTGTACACAAGCAGATCCTCAAAACATTACTCCTAAAGCTCTAACCTTTCATACCTGATATTTCTCAGTCATCTTCTGCCTTCCAAATGGTTGCTGCCTCCTATTAAAGGTCTTTTGACCCCCCACCAGTCATTAGATTTAATTTAGATGAAAAGATTCCAGATATCCGCTGGTGACATTGTCCTACTCCCCTTCCTTCCGGGGAGCAGCCTTAAGTCACCGCTGTGATGGCTAATGACAAGTGAATGTACTGGATGGCAGATCCACAAACAGCCTCCTCTGCACATGTATGGGTTTGCATAGCTTGAAGAGAAGGAAGCAAGGGCACACCGCTTGAAGAGAGCAAGGGCACCACAGCTTGAAGAGAAGGAGCAAGGCAAAGCTGAAGAGAAGGAATCAGGCCACACAGCTTGAAGAGAAGGAAGCAAGTGGTAGAATAGCAGGTCTCCGGGGCACCTGCAACTAAGTTGGCCCGGGGGGGGTCAACTTGCTCTTTAAAGCTGAACAAGCTCTTTATAGCCTCGCACATGTGGGAGAGAGCAACTTGGGGACAGCAACACAGGACTTGATGTTGTCTATAACGGCTAGGCATTACTACCACCCGCTGCTTATCACAAAGTAGTCTCATCCCTTGAAATCTGATTAGTGTGTGCATTGCAGTAGCGGGGAGCCTCATAACTTTTGTGGGCTTTTACTCCTGAATGTTTAGGGCCCCGGTATGTGCGGTTGGCAGTGTGTCCCGTCGCAGTGTCCTGTACCTGCATTGTGCATCTGGTGTATGCTCTGTTTTTGCAATGCATACATTCACATCTTTTGACGATTGCACTCGTTTCTATTTCCATACACACAATACAAGCACAGGTCACCATTTGTGTTGTTTTCAATGATCCATATTAGTTTTGGTGCACAACCTAATTCAATAGCAATATTAAAAAAGATTCAGTGGCTCTTTAAAAATGACCAATATAGCAATTCAAAGGTTCTCCACTGGCAAAATATATTATTTGATTGCCCATCGCAGGACTTGTCAGAGACAGGGCAAGAGGAGCAAGAAATCATGTAAGTTCTCTAACTTTCGTTCCTGGCTCCTGAACGTTTTATTGAAGAACCGGAGGTACGACACGGATCCTCTACCTCCTGTTCTTCAATAAACTCAAAAAATGTATTTTACCAGTGGAGGTACCCTTTAAAATTATTTACAATACATTACAATTCTTTACACAGCATCACCAATCTCCCAGTTGCTTGCTACGTACCACTCTCAGTATTGGCGAAGTAGACTTTCCATGGGTTCAAAAATTTTCATTCGGTCTCTCTTTTGCTCATCTCTGTTTTAAATCCTGCACATCAAAAACAATTCATAACTAAATAGGGAGTACTGCCTTGTACATTATACATGGTTATAATCCTGTGGTGTAACATCTACAGATACATTAGGACACAAACCATCTATGTAAAACTGGGGGTGAGGAAATGCCTTGTACATTATACAGGTTATAACCCTGTGTGTAACATTACAGATACATTAGGTACAAACCATCTATGTAAAACTGGGGGTGAGGAAATACATTACATTATACAGGTTTTAATCCTGTGTGTAACATCTACAGATACATTAGGTACAAACCATCTAATGTAAAACTGGGGGTGAGGAAATACCTTGTACATTATACAGGGTTATAATCCTGTGTGTAACATCTACAGATACATTAGGACAAAACCATCTAATGTAAACTGGGGTGAGGAATGCCTTGTACATTATACAGGGTTATAATCCTGTGTGTAACATCTACGATACATTAGGTAAAGACCATCTAATTTAAAGCAAGGTTGAGGAAATACCTTGTACATATAACAGAGTTTATAATCCTGTGTGAATATCTACAGATATATTAGATTGGCCCCCGATTGACCAATATACGGATACGTGTATGGCCCAATGCATTCAACTAAAAAAAATAGATTGCTTGTACATAACATTCCGAAAACCTAAATAGAACCCAGAGTAAGACCCAAACGATAAATCCTTCCCTCTTGGGTACTTTATCTATTAGTCTGGAATACATAACGTTTCTTTCACAGCACTGGTCTGTTCTGATGGGTAATGTCAGGGGCACAGATTCCCAGTCTGGTCCCTCACTTGGTCCCTCAGTCCCCACAACGTAGAGGGAGGAAGGTAATCCCTTACCCAGTAGTCCAGGCTGGAGATGTAGTACAGGGGATGATGGGTATTGTCAGGGTCACAGATTCCCAGTCTGTCCCGCAAGACAGTACAGGGGAAGGTAAATCCCTTACCCAGTAGTCCAGGCTAGAGATGTTAGTACAGGGGATGATGGGTATACAGGGACACAGATTCCCAGTCTGTCCCTTGGTCCCTCGTCCCACAGACAGTAACGGGAGGAAGTAAATCCCTACCCAGTATGTCCAGCTGGAGATGTGTACAGGGGATGATGGGTAATGTCAGGGACACAGATTCCCAGTTCGTCACTTGGTCCCTCATTCCCACAGACAGTACAGGGAGGAAGGTAATCCCTTACCCCCTAGTCCAGGCTGGAGATGTAGTACAGGGGATGATGGGTAATGTCAGGGACACAGTTTCCCAGTCTGTCACTTGGTCCCTCAGTCCACAGACAAGACAGGGAGGAAGGTAAACCCTTACCCAGTAGTCAGGCTGAAGATGTAGTACAGGGATGATGGTAATGTCAGGGCACAGATTCCCAGTCTGTCCCTCCCACTTGGTCCCTCAGTCCCACAGACGTACAGGGAGAAGGTAAATCCCTTACCCAGTAGTCCAGGCTGGAGATGTAGTACAGGGGATGATGGGTAATGTCAGGGACAACAGATTCCCAGTCTGTCACTTGGTTCCTCAGTCCCACAGACAGTACGGAGGAAGGTAAATCCCTTTACCCAGTAGTCCAGGCTGGAGATGTAGTACAGGGGATGATGGGTAATGTCAGGGACACAGTTTCCAGTCTGTCACTTGGTCCCTCAGTCCCACAGACAGTACAGAGGAAGGTAAATCCTTACCCATAGTCCAGGAGATGTTAGTACAGGGATTGGGTAATGTCAGGGACACAGATTCCGGTCCCTCATCCCACAACAGTACAGGGAGGAAGGTAAATCCCTTACCCAGTAGTCCAGGCTGGAGATGTAGTACAGGGATGATGGGTAATGTCAGGGACACAGATTCCCAGTCTGTCCCTCACTTGGTCCCTCAGTCCCCACAGAACAGTACAGGGAGGAAGGTAAATCCCTTACCCAGTAAGTCCAGGCTGGATGTAGTACGGGGATGATGGGTAATGTCAGGGACACAGATCCCAGTCTGTCACCCACTTTGGTCCCTCAGTCCCCCACAGACTACAGGGAGGAAGGTAAATCCCTTACCCAGTAGTCCCAGGCTGGAGATGTAGTACAGGGGAGATTGTAATGTCAGGGACACAGATTCCCATCGTCACTTGGTCCCTCAGTCCCACAGACAGTAACAGGGAGGAAGGTAAATCCCTTACCCAGTAGTCCAGGCTGGAGATTTAGTACAGGGATGATGGGTAATGTCGAGGACACAGATTCCCAGTCTGTCCCCTCACTTGGTCCCTCATTCCACAGACAGTACAGGGAGGAAGGTAAATCCCTTACCCAGTAGTCCAGGATGGAGATGTAGTACAGGGGATGATGGTAATGTCAGGGACACAGATCCCAGGTCTGTCCCTCACTTGGTCCCTCAGTTCCACAGACAGTACAGGAGGAAGTAAATCCCTTACCCAGTAGTCCAGGCTGGAGATTGTATATAGGGATGAGGGGTAATGGTTACTTGGTCCAGTCTGTTTTTCCCACAAGTAACAATGTTTAAACTCGGCTATTTCCTGCCACCAACAAAATGGCAACCAGACTTCCGGTGGGGACAATTTCCTTATACAGTAGACATTTCATTGGTGGAGAGTCCATGGGCTGACCTAGACTGCGTCCATCATGGTGAGGAATGGATGACCCGCTACTAAGACAGAATGGGCGTTTCTCAGGGAGGGGGAGGAGTTTCAGTCTCTGACTTGGAACAGGGAATTCTGGAGAGAGACTGGAAGATCTGAGGTGAATTTCTAGTGCCCATTGATGGGGTTAGATCTTTACAGGGGATTGGGATCATATGACAGATGTATTATTAATGTTATTAATACCAGAGGGGATCCAGTGGCAGCTCCCAATGTATTATTATTGATATCAGAGGATCCCAGTTGCAGCTCCCACAATGTTATTATTGTCTGATCCAGGAGGGATCCCTGGGCAACTCCCACCATGTTATTATTGTCCTGATACCAGGAGGGTATCCCAGGAAGCTCCCACAATGTTATATTGTCCTGATACCAGGAGGGATCCCAGTGGCAGCTCCCACAATGTTATTGGTCCTGATACCAGAGGGATCCCAGTGGCAGCTCCACAATGTTATTATTGTCCTGATACCAGGAGGGATCCCAGTGCTGCTCCCACAATGTTATTATTGTCCTGATACCAGGAGGGGATCCCAGTGGCAGCTCCCACAATGTTATTATTGTATTGAATATCAGGAGGGGATCCAGGGAAGCTCCCACAATGTTATTATTGTCCCTGATACCAGGAGGGATCCCATGGCTGCACCACAATGTTGTTGTTTTACTGTACCAGGAAGGGAATCCCAGTGGCAGCTCCCACAATGTTATTATTGTCCTGATACCAGGAGGGAATCCCGTGGCAGCCCTACAATGTTATTATTGTCCTGATACCAGGAGGGGATCCCAGTGGCAGCTCCCACAATGTTATTATTGTCCTGATACCAGGAGGGATCCCAGTGCAGCTCCCACAATGTTATTATTGTCCTGATACCAGGAGGGGATCCCAGTGGCTGCTCCCACTATGTTATTATTGTCCTGATACCAGGAGGGGATCCCAGTGGCAGCTCCCACAATGTTATTATTGTCCTGATACCAGGAGGGATCCCAGTGCAGCTCCTACAATGTTATATTGTCCTGATACAGGAGGGGATCCCAGTGGCGCTCCCACAATGTTATTATTGTCCTGATACCAGGAGGGATCCCAGTGCAGCTCCCACAATGTTATTTTGTCCTGATACCAGGAGGGATCCCAGTGGCAGTTCCCACAATGTTATATTGTCCTGATACCAGGGAGGGATCCCGTGCAGCTCTCCCACAATGTTATTATTGTATTGATATCAGGAGGGGATCCCAGGGAAGCTCCCACAATGTTTATGGTCCTGATACCAGGAGGATCCCAGTGGCAGCTCCCACAATGTTATTAGTCCTGATACCAGGAGATCCCAGTGCAGCTCCCACATGTTATTATGTATTGATTACCAGGAGGGATCCCAGTGGCAGCTCCCACAATGTTATTATTGTATTGATACCAGGAGGGATCCCAGTGGCTGCACCCACAATGTTGTTGTTGTACTGATACCAGGAGGAATCCCATGGCAGCTCCCACAATGTTATTATTGCCTGATACCGAAGGGAATCCCAGTGGCAGCTCCTACAATGTTATTATGTCCTGATACCAAGGAAGGATCCCAGTGCAGCTCCTACAATGTATTATTGTCCTGATACCAGGAGGGATCCCAGTGGCGGTCCCCACAATGATGTTATTGTTCTGATACAGGAGGGAATCCCAGTGGCAGCTACTACAATGTTTTTTATGTCCTGATATGAGGAGGGAATCCCAGTGGCAGCTCCCACAATGTATTATTGTCCCTATACCAGGAGGGATCCAATGGCAGCTCCTACAATTTGTTATTGTCCTTGATACTAGGAGGGATCCCAGTGGCAGCTCCCACACCACTCTATTTGTTGGTTTTCTGTCTGTCCTTTCAGGTTCTCCGAAGATGGAACCAAGGGGGTTTAAAGGTGAAATCAGAGAATGAAGATCTGGACCCTGAGGACCATCTGCCCACAGTAAAGTTGGAGATGGATCCAGTCCCTGTGGATGGTGAACAGACCAGTTATTAAAGGTACAGTGTTCACTATGGGGGTGTGGGGCAGTGAATGTGACCAGACAGGAAAGTGTAAAGGGGAAGTTCACACACATTTATTTTACTGTTTGTTCCATTGTCACACAGAATCCCGTGGGTTAATGAGGAAAGGTATTTCATTTATAGTTAACATGGAAATTATTTTCCCCTGACTGTATAGATGTAATGGTATATTGTTCTATCGCTGTACGATTGTGAGTGTGTTTATTTAAATGTGATCTGCTTTATACTTCACTCTCGTTTAATTATTATGCCTATTTCACTTTATCCTATTCTGCCCCCCATTTCTATAATAGAAAAACACAACTGGTAAAACTGGTCGTTAGCCACTGCGCCCTATTTAGAGAGATGTCCCTAGAATTTTGCAGAATATCCGGGTTACAGCTGGTGATTGCATCTTGTGTGTCCTCTGTGATTGGTTGTGTCCTTGTCTAGTTTGGGTTCTGATAGGGTCGGTGTTATTACAGTGGAGAAGACTGTTCTTTTGTTGGGGGGTGCAGTTCTTTTTTCACAGAGACATTGAGCTGATAGACTGTTTCTTTTTTTTGACTCGGAACCAACCTGTAACTACAGTATGTCTTCAATAGACTAATAAACAATCACGTGCCCAGTTTATTTTGTTTGGTTAGAGGGGATTTATGGGTGTTATGGGGACACTGGAAGTATTTCCCCCTTAATAGTGACATTCAGTCTCCACTAGCGATTATAACACATTCATTGAGGGTAAACAGCCTATTATACCAAATAGTAAGAGGTGGGAACCAAAGAAGTTCCCCAAAAACTAAAGGCACTGCTACATATGGCAAATAAAGTGCTAGGTTTATGGTAACTAGTGCATAGGCATAAATTCAATCACATATAGAATCTAAAACATCCCCTACATAACAACATCCCCACGATTACAACATAATTACTACCGACAATGGAACATGTTAAAACACAGGCAAAACTGCCGGGCGTCCCGGCCTAAGAAAGGGGAGTCCTGGTAGCTACGTGCATAGAAAATCCCAGTGGGTGTCTAACCGGTAGAGGCTGCAAACACACAGGTCAAATGCAGGTAACATAGCTTTTTGGGACTTCGGGTTATACAGTATATGTAATACTTAAACAATACTTCCTATATCTATCATCTTTCTATCTATCTGTTTTTACTGTCTGTCACATCTATTATCTATCTATCTATCTATCATTTATCTATCTATCATCTATCTATCTGTTTATCTATCTGTCTGTCTGTCTATAGATCTATCTATCCATCTATCATCTATCTGTCTATCTATCTATCTATCTATCTATCTATCTATCTATCTATCTATCTATCTATCATTTATCTATCTATCATCTATCTATCTGTTTATCTATCTGTCTGTCTGTCTATAGATCTATCTATCCATCTATCATCTATCTGTCTATCTATCTATCTATCTATCTATCTATCTATCTATCATTTATCTATCTATCATCTATCTATCTGTTTATCTATCTGTCTGTCTGTCTATAATCATCTATCCATCTATCATCTATCTGTTGGTGAAGAACACACAGCACAGCCCACAGCAGGGAGTGTGTAAGGTTTGTACATTTTTAATGCCTCCACACAGGAGGGAATGTCCCATGGTTTCACAAGCAGGAATCATAAAGTTCAGAGGATCCTGTTTTATGCTGTACCAATATCACACAGTAAAAATGTAATATCTTCAAAACTGTAAAAAAAAAAGAAAGACAGATATTGCCACCATACTCATGAAAGCAATTCGTCATTTACCAAAATCATTTTTTGATCACATTATTCTTTAGAAATCCTCCACATGGTTAAATACTTTTTGGTACTTCCGTTTTCATTGAAGAACAGAAGTAAAATGAGCTGTGCCTTTACTTCCCCTTCTCTTTGCTTTTTCACCCCATCCCCTTCCTCGATACAATTCTGAATCTAGTGAAGCACACTATTTTATACCTAAGTGCTTGGAAAGCTTGCATTGTTAATTATTTAGTTAGCCAATTAAAGGTATTATTTTATATCCAAGATGTCTCTACTTTCATCAATGGCTAACACGGTACAATTCTCTACTATAATCAAGATCTGTAAAGTGCTGGAGTACTTCTGTGCTGAAAAGTGCAGTTCATCAATATTTTATGTGTAACATGGAATCAATGTCAAACTACCAGAGAAACAAGGATATAAACTAAAATAATATATCACTTGTGTTATCCAGGTAAATGGGAAAATAAATATCTTTTCATTGAGGGAATTCAACATTGAATAGAATGATGAATAGATTACTACATCTAATGTTCCACAGAATATAATCCCAGATGATGAAGATTTTGTAATTATTTCCTTTTTTTCTTTTTCACTAGCAAAAAAATATTTAAAATATCCCCTTAACTTTACTTTATAATCAATGCAGATACCATGACTGGAGAGATATTTTGTAAGAGTTGAAGTTATACAAGCACTTGTAAATTGAAGTTCTCTCTCTCCACTGAGATCATCAGATGTAATAATTCTAACCCAGTTCCAACCAAGGTATCTTATTAATTTTACTATGGCAGAAAACTATCACTATATGCACCGTGGGGTTCTCATGAAAAGTTGTGTTACATAATGACAATAAAGTGCTTGAACTTGAACTAGAATTAGTACATGGTTTTTCAAACTTTTCTAGTTGTTGGCCATGATGACTAAGTGATTTGACTTGATGACTAAGTGATTTGACTTGATGACTAAGTGATTTGACTTGATGACTAAGTGATTTGACTGGTGCATCTTCATTATGCGTTAGAAGATGAAAGACACAAATCCTAGTACATTAATGATTTTCATAAGGACAAACAAATATTTACTCCTTCGAATTACACATTCGTTCATAAGCAGGAGATGAGTTTCTCTTGTAAAAATTGGAAAGCTATTAGAGCTTTTTCCTTGAAAGGAAATTATGCAGAAGACCACACAGTGGACGCCAGGATGTACCATTAAATAACTATAAAGAACCTGGGTCTGGCAGGGAACAAAGGACAAACTTGGTATTTTCATTGAAAAATTAAATGACGGCCCATTTAAAGGGCATGTCCACCCCTTTTTAAAACGTTTGGGGTATAGTAGGTCTCCCTCTCCCAGCCCCAATCTCTAAAACAGTTTTTACTGAAAATCCCCTGATCATTACTTACCTTATCTCTTTCCTCCAGTGTACTGTCCTGGCCCTCTGCTTGCATGAAAACTATTATACCGGTTGGGGCTGGGGGAGGGAGACCTACTATACCCCAAAAGGGTTACTTTCATTTCGAAAAGTCAAAGCCCTCACTCACTCACTCACTCACTCACTCACTCACTCATCACTAATTCTCCAACTTGCCGTGGAGTCAGACGGCTTATATTTGGCAGGCTCATTCATTGCACCTTACTATCAAAAGTTAAGCAGGTTTTGTTTCGAAAAGGCAAAGTCCTCACTCACTCACTCACTCACTCATCACTAACTCATCACTAATTCTCCAACTTGCCGTGGAGTCAGACGGCTTATATTTGGCAGGCTCATTCATTGCACCTTACTATCAAAAGTTAAGCAGGTTTTGTTTCGAAAAGGCAAAGTCCTCACTCACTCACTCACTCACTCATCACTAACTCATCACTAATTCTCCAACTTGCCATGGATGCAGACGGCTTAAATTTGGCAGGCTCATTCATTGCACCTTACTTACAAAAGTTAAGCAGGTTTCGTTTCGAAAAGGCAAAGCCCTCACTCACTCACTCACTCACTCATCACTAACTCATCACTAATTCTCCAACTTGCCGTGGAGGCAGATGGCTTAAATTTGACAGGCTCATTCATTGCACCTTACTTACAAAAGTTAAGCAGGTTTCATTTCGAAAAGGCAAAGCCCTCACTCACTCACTCACTCACTCATCACTAATTCTCCAACTTGCCGTGGAGGCAGACGGCTTAAATTTGGCAGGCTCATTCATTGCACCTTACTTACAAAAGTTAAGCAGGTTTCGTTTCGAAAAGGCAAAGCCCTCACTCACTCACTCATTCACTCATCACTAATTCTCCAACTTGCCGTGGAGGCAGACAGCTTAAATTTGGCAGGCTGATTCATTGCACCTTACTTACAAAAGTTAAGCATGTTTCGTTTCGAAAAGGTTTAGTATTTCGAAAAGTCAAAGCCCTCACTCACTCACTCACTCACTCACTCACTCACTCATCACTAATTCTCCAACTTGCCGTGGAGTCAGACGGCTTATATTTGGCAGGCTCATTCATTGCACCTTACTATCAAAAGTTAAGCAGGTTTTGTTTCGAAAAGGCAAAGTCCTCACTCACTCACTCACTCACTCATCACTAACTCATCACTAATTCTCCAACTTGCCGTGGAGTCAGACGGCTTATATTTGGCAGGCTCATTCATTGCACCTTACTATCAAAAGTTAAGCAGGTTTTGTTTCGAAAAGGCAAAGTCCTCACTCACTCACTCACTCACTCATCACTAACTCATCACTAATTCTCCAACTTGCCATGGATGCAGACGGCTTAAATTTGGCAGGCTCATTCATTGCACCTTACTTACAAAAGTTAAGCAGGTTTCGTTTCGAAAAGGCAAAGCCCTCACTCACTCACTCACTCACTCATCACTAACTCATCACTAATTCTCCAACTTGCCGTGGAGGCAGATGGCTTAAATTTGACAGGCTCATTCATTGCACCTTACTTACAAAAGTTAAGCAGGTTTCATTTCGAAAAGGCAAAGCCCTCACTCACTCACTCACTCACTCATCACTAATTCTCCAACTTGCCGTGGAGGCAGACGGCTTAAATTTGGCAGGCTCATTCATTGCACCTTACTTACAAAAGTTAAGCAGGTTTCGTTTCGAAAAGGCAAAGCCCTCACTCACTCACTCATTCACTCATCACTAATTCTCCAACTTGCCGTGGAGGCAGACAGCTTAAATTTGGCAGGCTGATTCATTGCACCTTACTTACAAAAGTTAAGCATGTTTCGTTTCGAAAAGGCAAAGCCCTCACTCACTCACTCACTCACTCATCACTAATTCTCCAACCTGCCTTGCCTGGGAGGCAGACGGCTTAATTTGGCAGGCTCATTCAGTTGACAACCCCTTACCACACAATTGTAAGCAAGGTTTGGCTTTATGCAAAGCCAGCCCACACTCTTCCTCCGCCTCACTACCACACTTCTACCTCATTCTTCATTGCCTTTACACATTTCATGTCACCAACTTGCCATGTGGCCAGGCCCAGAGGCTTAAATTGCGGCCGACACGCGCCATCATCATTTTTACCTTACTTACACACACTACTCCTGTCCTATTTTCTAGATACCTGGTTCCTGCGCAGACTCGAAACATCCCCCCCCCCGGCCCCCACACGTTTCAAGCCCACTTTAGACCTCATCCTCATCCCACACTCACTATTCTCAACCCCACCGTGGAGGCAGACGCCTCCCAAATTTGGCCCCTATGGGTCACTCATTCGTATGTTCGCCCCATATGTACCTACAAACTTTGTTACCCACGCCAGGTTCCTAGCGTTTTCATTTCGAAAAGTCAAAGCCCTCACTCACTCACTCACTCACTCACTCACTCACTCATCACTAATTCTCCAACTTGCCGTGGAGTCAGACGGCTTATATTTGGCAGGCTCATTCATTGCACCTTACTATCAAAAGTTAAGCAGGTTTTGTTTCGAAAAGGCAAAGTCCTCACTCACTCACTCACTCACTCATCACTAACTCATCACTAATTCTCCAACTTGCCGTGGAGTCAGACGGCTTATATTTGGCAGGCTCATTCATTGCACCTTACTATCAAAAGTTAAGCAGGTTTTGTTTCGAAAAGGCAAAGTCCTCACTCACTCACTCACTCACTCATCACTAACTCATCACTAATTCTCCAACTTGCCATGGATGCAGACGGCTTAAATTTGGCAGGCTCATTCATTGCACCTTACTTACAAAAGTTAAGCAGGTTTCGTTTCGAAAAGGCAAAGCCCTCACTCACTCACTCACTCACTCATCACTAACTCATCACTAATTCTCCAACTTGCCGTGGAGGCAGATGGCTTAAATTTGACAGGCTCATTCATTGCACCTTACTTACAAAAGTTAAGCAGGTTTCATTTCGAAAAGGCAAAGCCCTCACTCACTCACTCACTCACTCATCACTAATTCTCCAACTTGCCGTGGAGGCAGACGGCTTAAATTTGGCAGGCTCATTCATTGCACCTTACTTACAAAAGTTAAGCAGGTTTCGTTTCGAAAAGGCAAAGCCCTCACTCACTCACTCATTCACTCATCACTAATTCTCCAACTTGCCGTGGAGGCAGACAGCTTAAATTTGGCAGGCTGATTCATTGCACCTTACTTACAAAAGTTAAGCATGTTTCGTTTCGAAAAGGCAAAGCCCTCACTCACTCACTCACTCACTCATCACTAATTCTCCAACCTGCACAAGGAGAATGAACCATGATTCTGATACAGGAAGGATGAACCATGACTATGATACATGAAGAATGAACCATGACTCTGATACAAAGAGATTGAACCATGACTCTGATACACAAAGAATGAACCATGACTCTGATACATGAAGAATGAAAATTGTTTCGGATACACAAAGAATGAACCATGCTTCTGATACATGAAGAATGAACCATGACTCTGATACACGAAGAATGAACCATGACTCTTATACATGAAGAATTAACCATGACTCTGGTACATAAGGAATAAACCATGACACTGATACACAAAGAATGAACCATGACTCTGATACACGAAGAATGAACCATGACTCTGATACAAGGAGAATGAACCATGATTCTGATACATGAAGGATGAACCATGACTATGATACATGAAGAATGAACCATGATTCTGATGCATGAAAAATTAACCATGACTCTGATACATGAAGAATAAACCATGACACTGATACACGAAGAATGAACCATGACTCTGATACATGAAGAATGAATCATGACTGATACATGAAGAATAAACAATGATTCTGATACATGAAGAATGAACCATGATTCTGATACACGAAGAATGAACCGTGACTCGGATACACGAAGAATGAACTATGACTCTGATACACGAAACATGAACCATGACTCTGATACACGAAGAATGAACCATGACTCTGATACAAAGAGATTGAATCATGACGCTGATACACAAAGAATGAACCATGACTCTGATACATGAAGAATGAACCATGTTTCGGATTCACGAAATATGAACCATGACTCTGATACACGAAGAATGAACCATGACTCTGATAAACGAAGAATGAACCATGACTCTGAAACACGAAGAATAAACCATGACTCTGATACATGAAGAATTAACCATACTTCGGATACACGAAGAATGAACCATGACTCTAATACATGAAGAATAAACCATGACTTTGATACAAGGAGAATGAACCATGATTCTGATACATGAAGGATGAACCATGACTATGATACATGAAGAATGAACCATGACTCTGACACAAAGAATGAACCATGACTGATACATGAAGAATGAACCATGTTTCGGATACACGAAGAATGAACCATGCTTCTGATACACGAAGAATGAACCATGACTCTGATACAAGAAGAATGAACCATGACTCTGATACACGAAGAATGAACCATGACTCTGATACATTAAGAATGAACCATGACTCTGATACATGAAGAATGAACCATGACTCTGATACATGAAGAATGAACCATGATTCTGATATATGAAGAATGAACCATGACTCTGATACATGAAGAATGAATAATGATTCTGATACACGAAGAATGAACCATGATTCTGATACACGAAGAATGAACCGTGACTCTGATACATGAAGAATGAACAATGATTCTGATACACGAAGAATGAACCATGATTCTGATACAAAGAGATTGAACCATGACTCTGATACACAAAGAATGAACCATGACTCTTATACATGAAGAATGAACCATGTTTCGGATTCACGAAGAATGAACCATGACTCTGATACACGAAGAATGAACCATAACTCTGATACACGAAGAATGAACCATGACTCTAATACACGAAGAATGAACCATGACTCTGATACATGAAGAATGAACCATGATTCGGATACACGAAAAATGAACCATGACTCTGATATATGAAGAATAAACCATGACTTTGAATCAAGGAGAATGAACCATGATTCTGATACAGGAAGGATGAACCATGACTATGATACATGAAGGTCGGATAACATGAAGAATGAACCATGCTTCGGATACACGAAGAATGAACCATGACTCTGATACATGAAGAATAAACCATAACTCTGATACAAGGAGAATGAACCATGATTCTGATACATGAAGGATAAACCATGACTATGATACATGAAGAATGAACCATGATTCTGATGCATGAACAATTAACCATGACTCTGAAACATGAAGAATAAACCATGACACTGATATACGAAGAATGAACCATGACTCTGATACATTAAGAATGAACCATGACTCTGATACATGAAGAATGAACAATGATTCTGATACACGAAGAATGAACCATGATTCTGATACAAAGAGATTGAACCATGACTCTGATACACAAAGAATGAACCATGACTCTTAAACATGAAGAATGAACCATGTTTCGGATTCACGAAGAATGAACCATGACTCTGATACACGAAGAATGAACCATAACTCTGATACACGAAGAATGAACCATGACTCTGATACACGAAGAATGAACCATGACTCTGATACACGAAGAATGAACCATGACTCTGATACATGAAGAATGAACCATGATTCGGATACACGAAGAATGAACCATGACTCTGATATATGAAGAATAAACCATGACTTTGATACAAGGAGAATGAACCATGATTCTGATACAGGAAGGATGAACCATGACTATGATACATGAAGAATGAACCATGACTCTGATACAAAGAGATTGAACCATGACTCTGATACACAAAGAATGAACCATGACTCTGATACATGAAGAATCAACCATGTTTCGGATACACAAAGAATGAACCATGCTTCTGATACACGAAGAATGAACCATGACTCTGATACACAAAGAATGAACCATGACTCTTATACATGAAGAATGAACCATGACTCTGGTACATGAAGAATAAACCATGACACTGATACACGAAGAATGAACCATGACTCTGATACACGAAGAATGAACCATGACTCTGATACACGAAGAATGAACCATGACTCTGATACATGAAGAATGAACCATGCTTCGGATACACAAAGAATGAACCATGACTCTGATACATGAAGAATAAACCATGACTCTGATACAAGGAGAATGAACCATGATTCTGATACATGAAGGATGAACCATGACTATGATACATGAAGGTTGAACCATGATTCTGATGCATGAAAAATTAACCATGACTCTGATACATGAAGAATAAACCATGACACTGATACATGAAGAATGAACCATGACTCTGATACATGAAGAATGAACCATGACTGATACATGAAGAATGAACAATGATTCTGATACATGAAGAATGAACCATGACTCTGATACACGAAGAATGAACCGTGACTCGGATACACGAAGAATGAACTATGACTCTGATACACGAAACATGAACCATGACTCTGATACACGAAGAATGAACCATGACTCTGATACAAAGAGATTGAACCATGACTCTGATACAAAGAGATTGAACCATGACTCTGATACATGAAGAACGAACAATGTTTCGGATACACGAAGAATGAACCATGACTCTGATACACGAAGAATGAACCATGACTGTGATACACGAAGAATGAACCATGACTCTGATACACGAAGAATGAACCATGACTCTGATACATGAAGAATGAACCATGCTTCGGATACACGAAGAATAAACCATGACTCTGATACAATGAAAATGAACCATGATTCTGATACATGAAGGATGAACCATGGCTATGATACATGAAGAATGAACCATGATTCTGATACATAAAGAATGAACCATGATTCTGATACATGAAGAATAAACCATGATTCTGATATATGAACAATGAACCATGATTCTGATATATGAAAAATGAACCATGACTCTGATACATGAAGAATGAACCATGACTCTGATACATGAAGAATGAACCATGAATCTGATACATGAAGAATGAACCATGACTCTGATACACGAAGAATGAACCATGACTCTTATACATGAAGAATGAACCATGACTCTGATACATGAAGAATAAACCATGACACTGATATACGAAGAATGAACCATGACTCTGATTCACGAAGAATGAACCATGGCTCTGATACACGAAGAATGAACTATGACTCTGATATATAAAGAATAAACCATGACTTTGATACAAGGAGAATGAACCATGATTCTGATACAGGAAGGATGAACCATGACTATGATACATGAAGAATGAACCATGACTCTGATACAAAGAGATTGAACCATGACTCTGCTACAAAAGAATGAACCATGACTCTGATACATGAAGAATGAACCATGTTTCGGATACACAAAGAATGAACCATGCTTCTGATACATGAAGAATGAACCATGACTCTGATACACGAAGAATGAACCATGACTCTTATACATGAAGAATTAACCATGACTCTGGTACATAAGGAATAAACCATGACACTGATACACAAAGAATGAACCATGACTCTGATACACGAAGAATGAACCATGACTCTGATACAAGGAGAATGAACCATGATTCTGATACATGAAGGATGAACCATGACTATGATACATGAAGAATGAACCATGATTCTGATGCATGAAAAATTAACCATGACTCTGATACATGAAGATAAAAACAATGACACTGATACACGAAGAATGAACCATGACTCTGTCATGAAGAATGAATCATGACTGATACATGAAGAATAAACATGATTCTGATACATGAAGAATGAACCATGATTCTGATACACGAAGAGAACGTGACTCGGATACACGAAGAATGAACTATGACTCGATACACAAACATGAAACCATGACTCTGATACACGAAGAATGAACCATGACTCTGATACAAAGAGATTGAATCATGACGCTGACAACAAAGATGAACCATGACTCTGATACATGAAGAATGAACCATGTTTCGGATTCACGAAATATGGAACCATGACTCTGATACACGAAGAAATGAAACATGACTCTGATAAACGAAGAATGAACCATGACTCTGAACACGAGAATAACCATGACTCTGATACATGAAGAATATTAACCATACTCGGATACACGAAGAATGACCATGACTTAATACATGAAGAATAAACCATGACTTTGATACAAGGAGAATGAACCATGATTCTGATACATGAAGGATGAACCATGACTATGATACATGAAGAATGAACCATGACTGACACAAAGAATGAACCATGACTGATACATGAGAATGAACCATGTTTCGGATACACGAAGAATGAACCATGCTTCTGATACACGAAGAATGAACCATGACTCTGATACAGAAGAATGAACCATGACTCTGATACACGAAGAATGAACCATGACTCTGATCATTAAGAATGAACCATGACTCTGAACATGAAGAATGAACCATGACTCTGATACATGAAGAAATGAACCATGATTCTGATGATATGAAGAAGTGACCATGACTCTGATACATGAAGAATGAACAATGATTCTGATACACGAAGAATGAACCATGATTTGATACACGAAGGATGAACGTGACTCTGTATACATGAAGAATGAACAATGATTCTGAACAAGAAAGACGACATGTTCTGATACAAAGAGATTGAACCATGACTTGATACACAAAGAATGAACCATGACTCTATACATGAAGAAGAAATACCATGTTCGGATTCACGAGAATGAACCATGACTCTGATACACGAAGAATGAAACCTAACTCTGATACAGAAGAATGAACCATGACTCTAATACACGAAGAATGAACCATGACTCTGATACATGAAGAATGAACCATGATTCGGATACACGAAAAAATGAACAAGACTCTGATATATGAGAATAAAACAGACTTTGAATCAGGAGAATGAACCATGATTCTGATACAGAGGATGAACCATGACTATGATACATGAAAAATGAACATGACTCTGATACAAAGAGATTGAACCATGACTTGATACACAAAGAATGAACCATGACTCTGATACATGAAGAATCAACCATGTTTTGGATACACAAAGAAGAACCATGCTTCTGATAACGAAGAATGAACCATGACTCGATACACGAAGATAGAACCATGACTCTTATACATGAAGAAGAACCATGACTCTGGTACATGAAGAATAAACCATGACACTGATACCGAGAATGAACCATGTCTCTGATTACCAAAGAAGAACCATGACTCTGATACACAGAAGATGAACCATGACTCTGATACACAAGAATGAACCATGCTTCGGATACACAAGAATGAACCATGACTCGATCATGAAGAAAACCATGATCTGATCAAGAGAATGAACCATGATTCTGATACATGAAGGATGAACCATGACTATGATACATGAAGAATGAACCATGATTCTGAGCATGAAAAAATTACCATGACTCTGATACAGAGAATAAACATGACACTGAACACGAAGATGAACCATGACTTGATACATGAAGAATGAACCATGACTGATACATGAGACATGAACAATGATCTGATACATGAAGAATGAACCATGATCTGATACACGAAGAATGAACCGTGACTCGGATACCGAAGATGAACTATGACTCTGATACAGAAACATGTAACCATTGACTTTACACGAAGAATGAACCATGACTCTGATACAAAGAGATTGAACCATGACTCTGATACAAAAGAATAACCATGACTCTGATTACATGAAGAATGAACCATGTTTCGGATTCACGAAGTAGACCATGACTTGATACACGAAGAATAACCATGACTCTGATACACGAAGAATGAACCATGACTCTGATACACGAGAGAATGAACCATGACTCTGATACATGAAGATTAACCATGGATTTGATACCGAAGAATGACCATGACTCTAATACATGAAGAATAAACCATGACTTGATACAGGAGAATGAACCATGATTCTGATACATGAAGGATGAACAATGACTATGATACATGAAGAATGAACCATGACTCTGATACAAAGATTGAACATGACTCTGATACACAAAGAATGACATGCTCTGATACATGAAGAATGAACCATGTTTCGGATACAGAAGAATGAACCATGATTCTGATACACAAAGAATGAACCATGATCTGATACACGAAGAATGAACCATGACTCTGATACATGAAGAATGAACCATGACTCTGATACATGAAGAATGAATCATGACTCTGATACATGAAGAATGAACCATGATTATGATATATGAAGAATGAACCATGACTCTGATACAAGAAGAATGAACCTGACTCTGATACATGAAGAATGAACCATGACTCTGATACACGAAGAATGAACCATGACTCTGATACACGAAGAATGAACATGACTCTGATACACGAAGAATGAACCAATGATATATGAACTACATGAAGTATGAACCATGACTCTGATTACAGAAGGATAAAACATGACTCTGATACATGAGAATGAACATGATCGATTATGAAGAATGAACCATGACTCTGATACAAGAAGAAGAACCATGACTCTGATACATGAAGAATGAACCATGACTCTGATACACGAAGATGAACCATGACTCTGATACACGAAGAATGAACCATGATTATGATACATGAAGTATGAACCATGACCTGATACATGAAGGATGAACCATGATTCTGATACACAAAGAATGAACCATGAACACTGATACATGAAGGATGAACCATTGAATTTGTACATGAAGAATAAACCATGACACTGATACACGAAGAATGAACCGTGACTCTGATACACGAAAAATGAACCATGACTCGATACACGAAGAATGAACCATGACTCGATACAGAAGAATGAACCATCTTCGGATACACAAAGAATGAACCATGACTTGATACAGGAGAATGAACCATGACTTGATACATGAAGAATGAACCATGCTTCGGATACACAAAGAATGAACCATGGACTCTGATACATGAAGAATAAACCATGACTTTGATACATGAAGGATGAACCATGACTATGATACATGAAGAATGAACCATATTTCTGATGCATGAAAAATGAACCATGACTCTGATACATGAAGAATAAACCATGACACTGATACACGAAGAATGAACCATGACTCTGATACATGAAGAATGAACCATGATTCGGATACACAAAGAATGAACCATGACTCTGATACATGAAGAATAAACATGACTCTGATACAAGAGAATGAACCATGATTCTGATACATGAAGATGAACCATGACTATGATACACGAAAGAAGATGAACCCATGATTCTGATGCATGAAAAATTAACCATGACTCTGATACATGAAGAATAAACCATGACACTGATACACGAAGAATGGAAACCATGACTCTGATACATGAAGAATGAACCATGACTGATACATGAAGAATGAACAATGATTTTGATACATGAAGAATGAACCATGATTCTGATACACGAAGAATGAACCGTGACTCGGATACACGAAGAATGAACTTGACTCTGATACACGAAACATGAACCATGACTCTGATACACAAAGAATGAACCATGACTCTGATACATGAAGAATGAACCATGTTTCGGATTCACAAAGTATGAACCATGACTCTGATTCACGAAGAATGAACCATGACTCTGATACACGACGAAGAACCATGACTCTGATACACGAAGAATGAACCATGACTCTGATACATGAAGAATTAACCATGCTTCGGATACAGAAGAATGAAACCATGACTCTAATACATGAAGAATAAACCATGACTTGATACAAGGAGAATGAACCTGATTATGATACATGAAGGATGAACCATGACTATTATACTGAAGAATGAACCATGACGGATACAAAGAGATTGAACCAGACTCTGATACAAAAGAATGAACCATGACTCTGATACATGAAGAATGAACCATGTTTCGGATTCACAAAGTATGAACCATGACTCTGATACACGAAGAATGAACCATGACTCTGATACACGAAGAATGAACCATGACTCTGATACACGAAGAATGAACCATGACTCTGATACATGAAGAATTAACCATGCTTCGGATACACGAAGAATGAACCAATGACTCTAATACATGAAGAATAAACCATGACTTTGATACAAGGAGAGAGAATGAAACCATGATTATGATACATGAAGGATGAACCATGACTATGATACACAAAGAATGAAACCATGACTCTGGATACATGAAGAATGAACCATGTTTCGGATACACGAAGAATGAACCATGCTGCTGATACAAAGAGATTGAACCATGACTCTGATACACAAAGAATGAACCATGACTCTGATACATGAAGAATGAACCATGTTTCGGATTCACAAAGTATGAACCATGACTCTGATACATGAAGAATGAACCATGCTTCGGATACACAAAGAATGAACCATGACTCTGATACACGAAGAATGAACCATGACTCTGATACATGAAAAATGAACCATGACTCTGATATATGAAGAATAAACCATGACTTTGATACAAGGAGAATGAACCATGATTCTGATACAGGAAGGATGAACCATGACTATGATACATGAAAAATGAACCATGACTCTGATACAAAGAGATTGAACCATGACTCTGATACACAAAGAATGAACCATGACTCTGATACATGAAGAATCAACCATGTTTTGGATACACAAAGAATGAACCATGCTTCTGATACACGAAGAATGAACCATGACTCTGATACACGAAGATAGAACCATGACTCTTATACATGAAGAATGAACCATGACTCTGGTACATGAAGAATAAACCATGACACTGATACACGAAGAATGAACCATGTCTCTGATACACAAAGAATGAACCATGACTCTGATACACAAAGAATGAACCATGACTCTGATACATGAAGAATGAACCATGCTTCGGATACACAAAGAATGAACCATGACTCTGATACATGAAGAATAAACCATGACTCTGATACAAGGAGAATGAACCATGATTCTGATACATGAAGGATGAACCATGACTATGATACATGAAGAATGAACCATGATTCTGATGCATGAAAAATTAACCATGACTCTGATACATGAAGAATAAACCATGACACTGATACACGAAGAATGAACCATGACTCTGATACATGAAGAATGAACCATGACTGATACATGAAGAATGAACAATGATTCTGATATACATTATTGCTTTCTTACTAAAAAGGTTATTTCAATACATTTCCACTGCGAAGCGCGGGTATTTTGCTAGTTGAGAATAAATCTTAATTAGTTTTTTTTAACTTTAGTTACCCTTTAAGTATGGCTGCCACAGTAAAGGATAAGTAGATTAGTAGGTGTGTGTACCTGGGTCTGGTTGAGGGGTATGTCTTTTTTGTTTATAACCATAAAACTATCTTTTATTGAGGACTAGCAAAATACCCGCGCTTCGCAGCGGAGATGTATTGAAATAACCTTTTTAGTAAGAAAGCAATAATGTATCAAGATTGCTGTAATTATAATAACAACAACAGAAAAATCTGTTATGTTTCGCTGTTAATTGTAACGGGTGCTCTTGGGTGTTCGGATGAGCGTTCTCTTCTGGCAATGTTGATGCTAGGACAGCATGTAATCGGTGATGTGACAGTGGAGAAAATAACCCCCAACACCCCTCCCTGTCTGCCCCCAATACCCCCCACTATTCCTTTCTGTCCACCCTCCAAACCCTTCCCCTTACACCTCAGCCAGTCCCCGCACACACCCTGAAATTTTGGTAAAAATCGGTCCAGCCGTTAGTGTGCAGAAGTTCAAAATTCAATTCCCCCCCCCCCCATTCACCCCCACCCTAATAGAAATATTTCATTAACCTTTTACTGGTAAAGGAGTATATGCATACCAAATTTTGGTTGAAATCGGACCAACCAGTCTGTGCAATGTCAGATACTCACCGTTACAGGTGCATTGTTAGATACTCACCGTTAAAGGTGGAATTTCGAAACGAAACCTGCTTAACTTTTGTAAGTAATGTGCAATGAATGAGCCTGCCAAATTTAAGCCGTCTGCCTCCACGGCAAGTTGGAGAATTAGTGATGAGTGAGTGAGTGTGGTGATGATTGAGTGAGTGAGTGAGTGAGGGCTTTGCCTTTTCGAAACGAAAGCTGCTTAACTTTTGTAAGTAAGGTGCAATGAATGAGCCTGCCAAATTTAAGCCGTCTGCCTCCACGGCAAGTTGGAGAATTAGTGATGAGTGAGTGAGTGAGTGAGGGATTTGCCTTTACGAAACGAAACCTGCTTAACTTTTGTAAGTAAGGTGCAATGAATGAGCCTGCCAAATTTAAGCCGTCTGCCTCCACGGCAAGTTGGAGAATTAGTGATGAGTTAGTGAGTGAGTGAGGGATTTGCCTTTACGAAACGAAACCTGCTTAACTTTTGTAAGTAAGGTGCAATGAATGAACCTGCCAAATTTAAGCCGTCTACCTCCACGGCAAGTTGGAGAATTAGTGATGTGTCTATAAGGTTTTAGCACCACTCCCTCTGACATATACAGGGCCTGCCCGGTAGCTGCTATAATCATGCAGGGGGCCTCATGATAGTTTGGTTGAAGGGGGGGTTCCAATATATTTATTATACCCCTGATTTGTAGCTGTCCATTGCTGTATAAACGTAAGGATTACCATATAGATGTTGTACATGATATTCAGTTACATTTTCATCATCTCCGTGGGGTCCTGAAATGTACAGGGAATTACTGACTTGGCAGTGTTAATACCTTTAATTTAAATCTTTCCAGAATAGACCGGAGATCCCAGGGTGTGTGTTAATGTTAATGTAATCTTCACTTCTCTCTATAAAACATCCTGTATCTAGGGTTAGTCTGTCCCTGTGACACTCTGTACCACTGATTGCAATGGGAATGGTTCGGTCCATTGCAGTATACTGAGCTCTATAGGTGTAATGCTGACAATCCCTATTACATCTAATACCATGAAAGTGCTGATATATCTGATGGTCCTGTGTGTGGAACCCTGCAGATCTCCATCTCACATCCCCAATCCTGCTTGCCATCTGAAGATTGTTAAAACAGTTGCAGAATATGAATATATCCAGGAAGGAGACATTGTAATTGGAGGGGTGATGACAGCTCATTTATCTGCAGTATTATATATGTATAATGTTATACATCAAAATGACAACTCTAAGAGACTGATGTGCATTGAGTAAGTCCAGGTGAAACAGCCACACACATTATAGCAATAGAATACACAGGGTCTCCTAGTAACTGCCACGCTAAACATTCTGATAACACCCTGTATACATTCACATTGACTATCCTACACCACTAACCCAACAGTGTTTCCAATGTGTTTATGTTGTGGAATATCTCATTTCCCTTAATAGGTGATCTATAAGACTGTATGTAACAGGTATACAAGTCTGGGCCCACAGGGTCTGTTCCATTTATCGTACAGGGACTTTGATCTATTACATTCTCTATATTGGGAATTCGTGTCTTGTGATTAGGTTGATGTGATATAATGACAATCAGGGTTATTCAATAAATGTTCTTATTGATAAAAATGGTGCTAATATTGCCCCAACCAATCAGATGTTAGCTTTCAAATGCTAAATAAGATCTGATTGGTTGGGGCAAAATTAGCACCATTTTAAACGATAAGAACTTTTATTGAATCTCCCTGAAGGTTTTTATAGTGTATTTAAAAAAATACAACGCAAAAAAATGTTTTTCACTTCAGTTTGGGATGTTATAACATATAATAATGTACAATATATAATGATGATTATTAAAATACCCAAACTATCGGTATTAATGTTATACATACAAAACCCAGTTCTTTGGCGAATAGATCCAATTCAACCAAGCAGGAAGGATAGACAAATACCAGGAGAGTACAATGAAGGTTTAAAACATATATAGTTACATCCAAAGTTTTCATCCAACCTCTCAGGGGATGGCGAGTCTGTCAGCTGCTTGAAATCGACTGGCGACAGCAAAATGAATTGGTCGGACGGGACCAATGGAAAGTAAGAAACCCCCAGCGCTATATTAATATATATTAATATAGATGTTACATAGATTGGACCGAATGTCTAATATCCAACTAGTGTATGGGAACATTTAGGTGGAAATTACACATTGAAAGCAATGAGATCTCTGGTTACAATACTGGATTACATGACTTTATCTCATATTCACATTAAATCCTTTACTTAATTCTTAAAGCTGTCAACGTTTCATTGGCTCAATGTAAAATTTACATGTTTTTTTTAGGTCCCATTACCCATGAATAGAGATGGCAAAACTTTCGAACTATATGGAAAGTTCGATTGTTCGAAAGTTTCTAAAACTGACCCCATTAAAGTCAATGGGAGTCAAATACTTTGAAAAGTTTGAATGAAATACAATTAAAATATCAATGGTACTTAAAGGGTATCTCACTCGTTTTTATAAGTTTTGTGAATCCAGTTCTATTGAGGAACGGGAGGTAATGGAGCTGTGCCTTACCTTCCGTTCTTCAATAGAACACACAGGAGACTGGTGACAAGCCAAGAAACGTACCCGCTCGCTCCCCCGGCGCGTAGTCTGACAGGTCCCGACGGACCATGTCTTCTATGCGCATAGATCGCGCATGCGCATAGAAGACATGGTCCGTCGGGGACCTGTCAGACTACGCGCCGGGGGAGCAGAGCGAGCGGGTAAGTTTTTGGCTTGTCACCCAGTCTCTGTGTGTTCTATGAAGAACGGAAGGTAAGGCACAGCTCCATTACCTCCCGTTCTTCAATAGAACTGGATTACCAAATCTTATAAAAACGAGTGGAGATACCATTTAATGTAAATGGCTGTGGGACCTGGGAAATGGTCTGGGGAACATGTTCCAATATCCAGGACTTTTGAAAAATCGATTTTACTCTCACGTTCGAACATTTATATTTATCCCATAAACGATATTTACTCGCGTATTGGTATAATAGACATTTTTACTCACATATTCGATATTCGATATTTACTCGCGTATTGGTATAATAGACATTTTACTCACATATTTGTTTATTCGATATTTACTTGCGTATTGGTATAATAGACATTTTTACTCACATATTCGATATTCGATATTACTCGGTATTGGTATAATAGACATTTTACTCACATATTCTATTCGATATTACTTGCGTATTTGTATATAGACATTTTACTCACATATTCGTTATTCGATATTTACTGCTATTGGTATAATAGACATGACTCACATATTCGTTTATTCGATATTTACTCGCGTATTGGTATAATAGACATTTTACTCACATATTCGATAATTCGATATTTACTTGCGTATTGGTTAATAGACATTTACTCGACATATTGTTATTCGATATTTACTCGCGTATTGGTATAATGACATTTTACTCACATATTCGTTTATTCGATATTTACTCGCGTATTGGATAATAGACATTTTACTCACATATTAGTTTATTCGATATTTACTGCGTATTGGATAATAGACATTTGACTCACATATTCGTTTATTCGATATTTACTAGCGTATTGGTATAATAGACATTTTACTGCATATTCGATAATTCGATATTTACTCGTGTATTGGTATAATAGACATTTTACTCACAATATTCGATAATTCGATATTTACTTGCGTATTGGTATAATAGACATTTTACTCACATATTCGTTTATTCGATATTACTCGCGTATTGGTATAATAGACATTTTACTCACATATTCGATAATTCGATATTTCTCGCGTATTGGTATAATAGACATTTTACTCACATATTCGATAATTCAATATTACTTGCGTATTGGTATAATAGACATTTTACTCACATATTCGATAATTCGATATTTACTCGCGTATTGTATAATGACATTTTACTCACATATTCGATAATCGATATTTACTCGCGTATTGGTATAATAGACATTTACTCACATTCGATAATTCAATATTCTTGCGTGATGGTATAATAGACATTTTACTCACATATTCGTTTATTCGATATTTACTCGCGTATTGGTATAATAGACATTTTACTCAATATTCGATAATTCGATATTTACTCGCGTATTGGTATAATGACATTTTACTCACGTATTCGATAATTCATATTTACTTGCGTATGGTATAATAGACATTTACTCACATTATTCGTTATTCGATATTACGCGTATTTGTAATAATGGACATTTACTCGCATTATCGATAATTCGATATTTACTTGCGTATTGTATAATAGACATTTTACTCGCATATTCGATAATTCGATATTACTCGTGTATTGGTATAATAGACATTTTACTCACATATTCGATAATTCGATATTTACTGCGTGATTGGTATAATAAACTTTTACACATATTTGTTTATTCGATATTTTTGCGTATTGGTATAATAGACATTTTACTCACATATTCGTTTATTCGATATTTATTCGCGTATTGGTATAATAGACATTTTACTCACATATTCGTTTATTCGATATTTATTCGCGTATTGGTATAATAGACATTTTACTCACATATTAGTTTATTCGATATTACTCGCGTATTGGTAAAATAGACATTTACTCGCATATTCGATCATTCGATATTTACTCGCGTATTGGTATAATAGACATTTTACTCACATATTCGTTTATTTGATATTTACTTGCGTATTGGTATAATAGACATTTTACTCACATATTAGTTATTCGATATTTACTCGCGTATTGGTAAAATAGACATTTTACTCGCATATTCGATCATTCGATATTTACTCGCGTATTGGTATAATAGACATTTTACTCACATATTCGTTTATTCGATATTACTTGCGTATTGGTATAATAGACATTTTACTCACATATTCGTTTATTCGATATTTACTTGCGTATTGGTATAATAGACATTTGACTCACATATTCGTTTATTCGATATTTACTCGCGTATTGGTATAATAGACATTTACTCGCATATTCGATAATTCGATATTACTCGGTGTATTGGTATAATAGACATTTACTCACATTTGGATAATTCGATATTTACTCGTGTATTGGTATAATAGGACATTTTACTCACATATTCGATAATTCGATATTTACTTGCGATTGTATAATAGACATTTTACTCACATATTCGTTTTATTCGATATTTACCGCGTATTGGTATAATAGACATTTTACTCACATATTCGATAATTCGATATTTACTCGCGTATTGGTATAATAGACATTTTACTCACATATTCGATAATTAATATTTACTTGCGTATTGGTTAATAGACATTTTACTCACATATTCGTTATTCGATATTTACTCGCGTATTGGTATAATAGACATTTTACTCACATATTCGATAATTCGATATTTACTCGCGTATTGTATAATAGACTTTTACCGTATTCGATAATTCAAATATTTACGCGTATTGGTATAATAGACATTTACCACATATTCGTTTATTCGATATTACTCGCGTATTTGTATATAGACATTTACTCGAATTCGATAATTCGATATTTACTTGCCGTATTTGTATAATAGACATTTACTCGCATATTCGATAATTCGATATTACTCGTGTATTGGTATAATAGACATTTACTCACATATTCGATAATTCGATATTACTTGCGTATTGGTATATAAACATTTTACTCACATATTGTTTATTCGATATTTAGTCGCGTATTGGTATAATAGACATTTACTCACATATTCGTTTTATTCGATATTTATTCGCGTATTGGTATAATAGACATTTACTCACATATCGTTTATTCGATATTTATTCGCGTATTGGATAATAGACATTTTCACCACATATTAGTTTATTCGATATTTACTCGCGTATTGGTAAAATGACATTTTACTCGCATATTCGATCATTCGATATTTACTCGCGTATTGGTATAATAGACATTTTACTCACATATCGTTTATTGATTTTACTTGCGTATTGGTATAATAGACATTTACTCACATTAATTAGTTTATTCGATTATTTACTCGGTATTGGTAAAATAGACATTTTACTCGCATATTCGATCATTCGATATTTACTCGCGTATTGGTATAATAGACATTTTACTCACATATTCGTTTATTCGATATTTACTTGCGTATGGTATAATAAGACATTTTACTCACACATTCGTTTATTCGATATTTACTCGCGTATTGGTATAATAGAATAGAAATTTTACTCACAATATCGTTTATTCGATATTTACTCGTGTATTGGTATAATAGACATTGTACTCACATATGGATAATTCGATATTTACTCGTGTATTGGTATAATAGACATTTTACTCACATATTCGATAATTCGATATTTACTTGCGTTGGATAATAGACATTTTACTCGCATATTCGTTTATGCGATATTTTCTCGCGTATTGGTATAATAGACATTTTACTCACATATTCGTTTATTCGATATTTACTCGCGTATTGGTATAATAGACATTTTACTCACATATTCGATAATTCGATATTTACTCACGTATTGGTATAATAGACATTTTACTCACATATTCGTTTATTCTATATTTACTCGCGTATTGGTATAATAGACATTTTACTCACATATTCGATAATTCGATATTTACTCGCGTATTGGTATAATAGACATTTTACTCACATAGTCGCAGAAGGTGTTTTTCAGAGGGGATGCTGACTTTTTTTTTTTTTTTTTTGCTGTATTGCAAAATGCTCTTCTAACAGCACCATATTAGATGGACATACGTCCATCTAGTCTAACCATTATACCCTACCCATAATGTCTGTATAACAGTTACATAGTAACATAGTATTGGAGGTTGTATAAAGACATACGTCCATCTAGTCTAACCATTATACACATAGTATTGGAGGTTGTATAAAGATATACGTCCATCTCGTCCAACATTTATACCCTACCCATAATGTCTGCATAACAGTTACATAGTAACATAGTATTGGAGGTTGTATAAAGACATACGTCCATCTAGTCCAACCTTTATACCCTACCCATGTCTGTATAACAGTTACATAGTAACATAGTATTGGAGGTTGTATAAAGGGTTGTATAAAGACATACGTCCATCTAGTTCAACCTTTATACCCTACCCATAATGTCTGTATAACAGTTACATAGTAACATAGTATTGGAGGTTGTATAAAGACATACGTCCATCTAGTTCAACCTTTATACCCTACACATAATGTCTATATAACAGTTACATAGTACTTGTATTTATGGGAGATGGAGAATAGACTTTGGAGATATCATTATTTTTCCAGATAAATACAGTAAATATGAATGTAAATATTTTAGATGTAAATATGTAAACTTAGAATGTGAGTTTTTATATGTAAATGTAACACGCCCAGGGCACGGGCGTGCAGACAGTTATTCTGAATAATGAAACAATAAGGGACACAGAGTCATCTTTCTTGGTTAGCTGCTCCTTGATAACTGTTTATTACAAAATGCAATTTAATATTTCGTCTTTGCTTGTCCTTTAGCAATTATTCACAATATATACTATACAATACATTTCACAACATATCACATGTACATTACCTTCCCTTTAATTCTCATGAACATATTATATATAATAAATCATCATCCACTATACAAACTTGAGATATACTTACAATAGAGTAATCATTATTATTAGCATTTTAAAGCTAATCTGGCTACATTAACACAAGACACCTGGTACATCTGACTATACAGCGTACATGGAAGCAGATCATCACTTAACTTTAAGATATCAAACTTCTAACAAGCCTAAAATAAACTGGTATTACTAACACTGTCTTAATCACTAATTATGGCTTCTGCCATTTACACTGGGCGCCATCTTGCAACATGCATTACAGGGTGATACAGATGAATGAAATAACAATGTATGTTACTGTATGCAGGAGCTGTAATACTGACACAGATACACATATATCCAATATAACATTTCAACTATGGATCCACATCTATATGTTCACATCCATTATTAGGCCGTGTGGTGTCCTCCATTTTACCACCATGTTATAACTTGCAATGATTTAATCCTCTTCATTACAGGGTTATAATGCTCCAACTGCCTCTACACTGAGTCTGGTTATTATCAAAGAAGATTCCCATTAAATATTCATCTTTTACATTTCCTGGACAAAACGTTCCCCCAGTGTACACACGACCAGCAAAAAGCTTCAGAGAGAGCCAACTCATAACTTTAGGCATACAGTATTTGCCTTTTTTCAGACCCTTACCTGGAAGTAAACCCCAAAATAACATATTTTTAGAATCTACATAAAGGTGCCATTGTTTCACACTATGTGCAGAATTCGGATTGCGGATTGCGGATAGCTGTGACTAGGTATTTAATAACTAAAGCTAGACAATAAAAGATTAATAAGATTATTTATAACCAAAAACAAACAAAAGAAATATAACCACGGAAAGAAAAACCCAACCTAGAAAACATAAACCCTAACTAACTAATAGAAATTTACAAGGCAAAGAAACAAAATTAATAATATAAAGGCGCGGATAGACAAATCACAAATACCAGTAGTATAGATGAAAGCAAAGAAAAGAAACCAAGTAGAAAGAAAGGGCAAGGGAATAAGACAATGGAGTATAAATGTTAGGACAAGCAAATTTAGAAACAAAGTCAGAAACCAAGAACAGAATAGTGAAGAGCAGGTCTAGGAAACAGGAATTAATAAACCAGACTGGGGAGCCAGGAACAAATAATTCTGGCAACTGGAACATGGAAGACGGAGTTCTTAAATTGCCACCTACAGTTCATAGGTGGGGTTGATGAAAATGATGCTGGAAGAGACCTCTGGTGGTGTACAATGAAAGTGCAGGAGAAGTTCAAGACTCCAGCAACACCAGCTGGAAAATACATATTAAAAATCACAACAGGACAAGAAAAAACTAAAGAAAGAAAAAACTAAAGATCAATCTCCCACATGCCCTGAATCAACAGGTGTGCCACAACTAACCACAAGGGGACAAACACATGTGCTAAATTGCAGGAAAAACATTAAACGATAGATAGTGTCCCGAACACCTCTAGCTGCTGGATCCTGCTTTGCACTGTCCCAAACACCTTAGCTAAGTCAAAAAATGGGAAGATGGTAATGCAGGTGCTTCCAAACAAAGAAGGCTCCAAAGGATTATCTTATGGTGCTTTATTGACACGACATGTTTCGGAGGTGAAGTCCTTTATCAAGTGTCACTTTTTTAACTTAGCAGGAAAAACATACCCAGCTCTGTCATTGAACATCTTTCAGTTTTTTTAAACTAAACACCCCCAAATATCCCCCCCAAACTATATTGTTTGGAACTCATATATGCAGAATACTGGGTGCAGATATTTGTAGAAATGTCCATTTAGTAAATTTTCAGGGGGGGGGATTGGGATGCCAGGATTTTGTTCTAAAGGTTTAGTTGCCCACACATTGAAACTGTGTGGTATCAAATGGTTAAAACTGTATCCGGACAGAAATACACCAAACCCAAAGTGTTGGCTCAACATCCAATTTCTAACCACAGACAATCATTGTTTTCTGCTAAATTATGAAACATGACTGTTGAGATTTCATACAAAAGTATTCTCCATGGATGGCATCACAGCAAAGCTCTTTCACACAAGAAACATTAAACAATAACTTTGTAGATCTGCTTTCTGCTCAGTGGCATTAAATGTTAAAGCAAAATGGGCTCTTCACAGTTAGGGCCCCATTTATAAAGGCGTGGTACATTTAATGTGCGACTGCAGAAGTAAAACTAGAAAAACTAGAGAGGGAAAGTTTAAGTTTAAACATTTGAATTTTAGCTTGAAAGGCTGTATTTTGGAAGGGAATGTGTGTGTTTGTGCTGCAAGATTTTAAAACTCAATAATGCCAATGATGAGGGCATTGTTGTTTACTTACCCTTTAATATGCATTAAAGGTAAGTCAGTGGTGATGTATACCACGTGTCAGGTGGGGATAAAAGACTAACATTTTTGATGATTGGTCAAAATGTGTTGTTTTTTTAACTTACCCTTTAAATATGATTACCATATGAATGAATGGGAACTCAGTTGGTGTATGTACCTGTGTAGTTTGAAAGTTAAAAATACACTTTTGATTATTGATCAAAATTAATTTTTGACTATAGTTACCCTTTAGTATGTCTGCCACAGAAATGGAAGGTAGGTCAGTAGGTGTGTGGTACCGGTATCTGGTTGAGGGGGTATGTATTTTTTGTGTCTACAACCATAAACTATCTTTTATTGAGGATAATCAATGATTTTTTTTTTTTACTTAGTTACCCTTTAAGTGGCTGCCACAGGAATGGAAGGGTAGGTCAGTAGGTGTGTGTACCCATATGAGGTGGGGGTATGTGTTTTTTGCATGTATGAATATGTAACTAACTTTCATTGATGATTGATCAAATTAGTTTTTTGACTTTAGTTACCCTTTAAGTATGGGCTTCCACTAGTAATGGATAAGTAGATCAGTAGGTGTGTGTACCTAGGTCTGGTTGAGGGGTATGTCTTTTTGTGTTTACAACCATAAAACTATCTTTTATTGAGGATATATCAAAATTAGTTTTTTTACTATTTACCCTTTAAGTAAGGCTTCCATGGGAATGGAAAGTGTAGGGTCAGTAGGTGGTGTGTACCTGTGTCTGTGTGGGGGGTTGGGGGTATCACCATTTGTATTTATGACCATGAAACAGGGATTGGCTGTGAACTAACCGGCAGGGATCGGCTGTGAACTAACCGGCAGGGATCGGCTGTGAACTAACTGGCAGGGATCGGCTGTGAGCTAAACGGCAGGGATCTGCTTTGAACTAACCGGCAGGGATCGGCTGTGAACTAACCGGCAGGCATCAGCTGTGAACTAACCGGCAGGGATCAGCTGTGAACTAACCGGCAGGGATCGGCTGTGAACTAACCAGCAGGGATCGGCTGTGAACTAACCGGTGCTGTATGTGATTCAAAGCAAAAAAAGGGGGGGAGGAGAGCTGCTCACAGCAGGGATAGGCTTTAAGATGACAGCAGGAAACAGTGGAGTACCGGTAACTCGATGTGCTGGGAATCAAAGCACAAGGTATGTGTGGGGGAGAGAGACTTTTACGGGAGTGCAGGGAACAGATTAGTATGTAACTCATCATATGGGAATCAAAGCTGACAGGCAGAAAGGGTTTGCACACTAATGTCACAGGGACTGTCACATGGTTTTGGACCAGGAAGCAGGAAGTGCAGGGGATCTGGTGATGCTGCTCCCATATCACACCTAAAAATGTGAATAACTTCAAAACTACGTAAAATAAATAATTAAAGTAAATTACAAAAATACTCAGAAAGCAATTTCTGTGAATTACCTAAAGTATTTTTGGACCACAGTTCCCCTTTAATTAATTACGATCGCCTTAGTACATTTACAATACAATAGCGTTAGTCTACTGCTACTTGAATGAAGCGTTCTTTTACAGCCGCTGTATCAAATTTACATTGTTAAGGACCGTTGTGGTATTGTATTAGTGATACCTCACAGCTGCGCTATACCATGTGGTATTGGCACAACACTGCTAAAGGCCGCCATATTGTGCCATAGTGATACCGTGTATTTACAAATATGTCCTTATTGTAAAAATTACAAAATTTAGGAAGATACACACCAAAATCTCACTTTTCCCATAATGTGCCATGAAGTTATGATTTGAATTTTTATGCTGTGATACTTGTGTTGCCATCTGGTAGAGACTAATTTGTGTTCATAAATTCATGTTAGAATTTCCATTGCTATAGTAAATATGTTTAATGTAACCTGCTACTCACTATGATCCTTGACTAAACAATGTACATAAGGAATAGGAAAACCATTTTGAGCATTCTCTCCTTACATTCTTTTATATTTAGACCCAATATCCCAGTGCAGAGACAGTTGTGTTCCTGGTTTCAGGAAGGTTTTAATCCCTGGATCCCAGTCCTGCTGTTATAACTGTGTCCCATGTTCAGAGGGAGAGATCTCCAATACGACTGGTATCAATACAAGACTTAATAATAATTATGTTTACAATTAGTTCAATGAAAAATAGGAGAATGTATCTTAGTCCTAATAGGATGTTCTATACAATGTAACCCAAGATATCAATACAGATCCAGTGGTGTAACAAACATTCCCTTAAAGGGGAAGGTCAGTCTTGTTGAAAGATTTTAAATTACTTTTTGTTAAAGGGCATGTCCACCCCTTAGACAATTTTTGCCATATAGTAGTGCTAGTTCCCCCCCCCCCAACACCATAATAAATTTTCCAGAGACTCCCCCTATCTTTACTTACCTTCCCTCTTCCCTCCACCGCACTGCCCGGCCCTCTGCTTGCATTGAACTGCAAGCAGGGAGTGGGACCGGCAGCCGCATCCCTGATTGGCTGAGAGTCAGCCAATCACAGACGCGGCAGCCGGCAGTTCAGAACACCGGAGGAGAGAGGGAAGGTAAGTAGAGTTCGGGGGAGTCTCTGAAAAATATAATATAGCGGTTGGGCTGGGGGAACTAGCACTATTTAGCAAAGGGTATTACACTGGGGGAGGAAGAACAAAAGGGGGGGGAGAGGGTGGGGGGGAAGGAGTGAAGGGCTACTCTGAGCAAGCCAAAAACCTCTGAGAAGACAGCTCAGAGGCGGAAACAATTTCCCTGGTGGCCATGCTCCTGGTGGTCAGTTTTCTGGACTTTGGGGGGACTTTACAGGAGAACCATTTGGAGCTGAGATGTAAGGTAAGGGTTTTTTATGCACTACACAGTGGGGCCAGTAGTGGGTTAATTATAGTTTGGGGGTGGACATGCCCTTTAAACACAACACAAATAATACACCCCTTGACAATTTTTGCCATATAGTAGTGCTAGTTCCCCCACCCCCAACCACCAAATAACATTTTCCAGAGACTCCCCCTATCTTTACTTACCTTCCCTCTTCCCTCACCGCACTGCCCGGCCCTCTGCTTGCATTGAACTGCAAGCAGGGAGTGGGACGGCAGCCGCATCCTGATTGGCTGAGAGCAGCCAATCACAGACGCGGCGCGGCAGTTCAGAACACCGGAGGAGAGAGGGAAGGTAAGTAGAGTTCGGGGGAGTCTCTGAAAAATATAATATAGCGGTTGGGGCTGGGGGAACTAGCACTTATATTTAGCAAAGGGGATTTACACTAGGGGGGAGGAAGAACAAAATGGGTGGGAGAGGGTGGGGGGAAGGAGTGAAGGGCTACTCTGAGCAAGCCAAAAACCTCTGAGAAGACAGCTCAGAGGCGGAAACAATTTCCCTGGTGGCCATGCTCCTGGTGGTCAGTTTTCTGGACTTTGGGGGGACTTTACAGGAGAACCATTTGGAGCTGAGATGTAAGGTAAGGGTTTTTATGCACTACACAGTGGGGCCAGTAGTGGGTTAAATTATAGTTTTGGGGGGTGGACATGCCCTTTAAACACAACACACAATATACATAATGCTTTTCATACAGCCTAAATGGAAATATTATCTATACATTGAAGATCCATCCAGATGGAATTGCTCATGGGGTCACCATCTTATTAATTGGTGTAGGGAACTGACACACACTATTGGTTTCACCGTGATATATGTGTTGTGTTATATACATCTGACTTTCAGGGACAAATAATCCTTTAGACACCTGCCTATGGGTGCCATGCAGGGGTGGCTGCTTTTCCATTCTCCTTTTTAATCACCCACTTTTAGGTGTATCTGACCCCCCTGTGGTATATTGAATATTTTATACAGTTCATGTTTTCAGCAGTTTGCCCCAACCAATCAGATGTTACTTTTACAAATGTTAAATAAGATCTGTGGTGTGGCAAAATTAACACCATTTTAAATGATAAGAACTTTTATTGAATCTTCCTGTATGTCTCTGTGGCTTAAGTTCCATCCGTTGGGCGGATCAATGAGCTCCAACCGAAGAGCGATTTCAGGCAACAAAACATAGCACGATTGTTGGACACAATGTTCACGCATACACATTGTGTGTCGCAGGTCTCCCCATGATGCTATGCCTGTATGAGCCTTTATAACTCAAATAATTTAAAGATATAACCCTATAGTTTACCTTTTATACAGGATAAAGTAGGATTATCTCTATATCTCTTTATTTGCATTTTAAATGTCCATCCTTCTGGGTAATCAGTTGTAATACAGAATGCAGGTCACATTGTGAGGGTTAGTAAGGGTCTGTGATCACTGGCTTCAAATTGAAGATGTGTTAACGTGCGTTTGATCCTAAAGATGCCCTGAACCAGGCAAACATTAATCAGTGCTGGTGAATAATATAGTATAGTTAATAAACTGTACATTGTCTCACATTGTCATTCTAGTATAGCTTTATACAATAACCAAATAAATAGCATTATATATAGTATATATAGTAATTATATTAGTATAGTTATATAAACGCTGTACATTGTCTCCACATTGTCATTCTAGTATAGCTTTATACAATAACCAAATAAATAGCATTATATATAGTATATATAGTATAGTATATATAGTATAGTTATATAAACGCTGTACATTGTGTCCACATTGTCATTCTAGTATAGCTTTATACAATAACCAAATAAATAGCATTATATAGTATATATAGTAGTATATATAGTATAGTTATATAAACGCTGTACATGTCTCCACATGTATTCTAGTAAGCTTTATACAATAACCAAATAAATAGCATTATATATAGATATATAGTATAGTATATATAGTATAGTTATATAACGCTGTACATTGTCTCCACATTGTCATTAGTATAGCTTTATACAATAACCAAAAAATAGCATTATATAGTATATATAGTATAGTTTATATAGTATAGTTATATAACGCTGTACATTGTCTCCAATTGTATTCTAGTAGCTTTATACAATAACCAAAAAGCATTAATATAGTATATATAGTATAGTATATATAGTATAGTTATATAAACGCTGTACATTGTCTCCACATTGTCATTCTAGTATAGCTTTATGCAATAACCAAATAGCATTATATATAGTATATATAGTATAGTATATATAGTATAGTTATATAAACGCTGTACATTGTCTCCACATTGTCATTCTAGTATAGCTTATTTACAATAACCAAAAATAGCATATATTAGTATATATAGTATAGTATATATAGTATAGTTATATAAACTCTGTACATGTCTCACATTGTCATTCTAGTATAGCTTTATACAATAACCAAATAAATAGCATTATATATAGTATATATAGTATAGTATATATAGTATAGTTATATAAACTGTACATTGTCTCCACATTGTCATCTAGTATAGCTTTATACAATAACCAAATAAATAGCATATTATATAGTATATATAGTATAGTATAATAGTATAGTTATAAAAAGCTGTACATTGTCTCCACATTGTCATTCTAGTAAGCTTATACAATAACAAATAAATAGCATTATATATAGATATATAGATATAGTATAAAATATAAGTTATATAAACGCTGACAAGTTGCCACATTGTCATTCTAGTATAGCTTATACAATAACCAAATAAATAGCATATTATAATATAGTATATAAGTATATATATAGTATATAAACGCTGTACATTGTCTCCACATTGTCATTCTAGTATAGCTTTATACAATAACCAAATAATAGCATATATATTAGATATATAGTATAGTATATATAGTATAGTTATTAAACGTGTACATTGTCTCACATTGTCATTCTAGTTAGCTTATACAATAACCAAATAAATAGCAGCATATAATAGTATTATAGTATGTATATATAGTATAGTTATATAAACGCTGTAACATGTCTCCACATTGTCATTCTAGTATAGCTTATACAATAACAAATAAATAGCATTATATAAGATAATTAGTTAGTATATATAGTATAGTTATATAAGTGTACATTGTCTCCACATTGTCATTCTAGTATAGCTTATACAATAAAACCAAATAAATAATAGCATTATATATGTATATATAGTATAGATATATATAGTTAGTTATATAAACGCTGTACATTGTCTCCACCTTGTCATTCTAGATACTTTATACAACTAACAAATAAATAGCATATTATATAGTATAAATAGTATGTAATATAGTATAGTTATATAAACGCTGTACATTGTTCCACATTGTCTATCTAGTATAGCTATACATAACCAAATAAATAGCATTTATATAAGTAATATAAGTATAGTATATATAGTATAGTTATATAAAACGCTGTATAAGTCTCCACATTGTCATTCTAGTATAGCTTTATACAATAACCAAATAAATAGCATTATATATAGTATATATAGTATAGTTATATAAACGCTGTACATTGTGTCCACATTGTCATCTAGTATAGCTTTATACAATAACCAAATAAATAGCATTATATATAGATATATAGTATATAAGTATATATATATAGTATTATAAACGCTGTACATTGTCTCTCACATATGTCATTTGTATAGACATTATACAATAACCAAAATAGATATATATAGATATATATTAGTAAAGTAACAAAGTTATTCTCAGAATATGTTTATTAAACCAAATATAGCATTATAAATATATTATATAGTATATTAGTATTGTTATATAACGCTGTACATTGTCTCCACATTGTCATTCTGTTAGCTTTTAAACATACATAAGCATTATATTAGTATATAGTATAGTATATATAGATTAGTTATATAAACGCTGTACATTGTTCCACATTGTCATTCTATGTATAGCTTTATACAAATAACCAAATAAATAGATATATATAGTATATATAGTATAGTATATTAGTATAGTTATATAAACGCTGTACATTGTCTCCACATTGTCATTCTAGTATAGCTTTATACAATAACCAAATAAATAGCATTATATATAGTATTAAGTATAGTATATATAGTATAGTTATATAAACCTGTACATTGTCTCCACACTTGTCATCTAGTATAGCTTTATACAATAACCAAATAAATAGCATTATATATAGTATATATAGTATAGTATATATAGTATAGTTATATAAACCGTACATTGTGTCCACATTGTCATTCTAGTATAGCTTTATACAATAACCAAATAAATAGCATTATATATAGTATATATAGTATAGTATATATAGTATAGTTATATAAACGCTGTACATTGTGTCCACATTGTCATTCTAGTATACCTTTATACAATAACCAAATAAATAGCATTATATATAGTATATATAGTATAGTATATAAGTATAGTTATATAAACGCTGTACATTGTGTCCACATATTGTCATTCTAGTATAGCTTTATACAATAACAAATAAATAGCATTATATATAGTATATATAGTATAGTATATATAGTATAGTTATATAAACGCTGTACATTGTCTCCACATTGTCATTCTAGTATAGCTTTATACAATAACCAAATAAATAGCATATATATAGTATATATAGTATAGTATATATAGTATAGTTATATAAACGCTGTACATTGTCTCCACATTGTTCTATCTATCTATCTATCTATCTATCTATCTATCTATCTATCTATCTATCTATCTATCTGTTTATCTGTCTGTCAATCTATTATCTATCTATCATTTATCTATCTGTTTATCTATCTGTCAATCTATTATCTATCTATCATTGATCTATCTATCTATCCATCTATCTGTTTATCTATCTGTCTGTCTGTGTATTATCTATCTGTCCATCTATCATCTATCTGTCTATCTGTTATCTATCTATCGATTATCTATCTATCTGTCTATCCATCTATCATCTATTTGTTTATCTATCTGTCTGTCTGTCTATTATCTATCTATCTATCTATCTATCTATCTATCATCTATCTATCTATTATCTATCATCTATCTATCTGTCTATCCATCTATCATCTGTCTGTCTGTCTATCTATCTATCTATCTATCTATTATCTATCATCTATCTATCTATCTATCTATCTATCTATCTATCTATCTATCATCTATCTGTCTATCTCTCTATCTATCATCTATCTGTCTATCTATCATCTATCTGTCTATCTGTCTGTCTATCTATTATCTATCTATCTATCTATTATCTATCATCTATCTATCTATCTATCATCTATCTATCTATTATCTATCTATCTATCTATCTATCTATCTATCTACCTATCCAACTATCATCTATATATCTATCTATCTATCTATCTATCTATCTGTTTATCTATCTATCTATCATTTATCTATCTATCTATCTCTATCTGTCTATCTATTATCTACAGTGGTTTGCAAAAGTGTTCGGCACCTTGAAGTTTTCCACATTTTGTCACATTACTGCCACAAACATGAATCAATTTTATTGGAATTCCATGTGAAAGACCAATACAAAGTGATGTACACGTGAGAAGTGGAACGAAAATCATACATGATTCCAAACATTTTTAACAAATCAATAACTGCAAAGTGGGGTGTGCGTAATTATTCAAATCCAGGGTCCCCCCCTAGGTCCCAAATCCAGGGTCCCCCCTAGGTCCCAAATCCAGGGTCCCACCCTAGGTCCCAAATCCAGGGTCCCCCCCTAGGTCCCAAATCCAGGGCTCCCTCCTCTGTCCCAAATCCAGGGTCACCCCTCTGTCCCAAGCAACCTTACCTGCAGTCTGTGTAACTTCTGTGTTCTTCCTTCGTGCTTGTTTCCTGTGTTTCTCCCTCTAGTGGTGAGTCAATGGGAACTGCAGACAATCTTACCATCTCCCTCTAGTGGTGAGTCCATAGGAACTGCAGAGACACACGGACCCAGACACACACTTCTCACGGACGCAGCACTTGGCATTTCATAATATAGGATATCATGACTGGTATAGAGAACATTCTGATACAGAGTAGAGATCATTACAGTAGAGATCATTACAGTAGAGATTACAGTAGAGATCATTACAGTAGATATCGAGACCGGTATAGAGAACATTCTGATACAGAGTAAGACATTACGTAGGAATCATTACAGTAGAGAAATCATTCGTAGATATCATGACCGTATAGAGAACATTCTGATACAGATTAGAGATCATTACAGTAGAGATCATTACAGTAGAGATTTTACAGTGGATATCATTACAGTAGAGATCATTACAGTTGGGGGGGCGGAGCTAGCGTTCAATGGAGTCGCAAGGTGCCACAGCTCCCGCACCAATAACTTATCCAGGCTATTACCCGTCAATTTACCTGCTTACAACGGCATCCTGAAGCGGAGAGACCAGGAGACACACCCATGACCAGGTCTAGGACACAGAAGGCGCATAGCTGCTAAAACTACACAAAAGTTCGCGTGGCGCGCTGATACGGATCCTGTTCCCGCCAATTCCCCCCCCACCACAGGAAGCACATGGAGGCTGCGGCTAATTCACCTCCACAGTCAACCAGCTCTCCAGCGGACACTCCAGCCCGACCTTCACCCCCGTCTGAGCCCAACACAGGAGAACAACAGGTAATCTGGCGGCAATCCAGGAAACTAAAATGTCGCTAACCAATCTTCTAGAAGAGGTGAGATCTGACTTTCTATTATGAAACATGATATGCAAAGGCTCAGACAGAGGGTGGGGGAGGCGAGGACAGGATCAGCATATAGAGAGGACATGTGTACCCCCTATGGGACCAAACATGCAACTTACTCGAGAGCTTGAGTTAACCCGTCAAAAGCTAGACGATCTTGAAATAGATCCAGGGGCAGAACCTGAGTTTATCGGATTCCCGGAGCGGGTGGAGGGTGCCAATCCAACTGAATTTATTGAAACTGGCTTAAAGAGGTTTTAAAAAAGGCCAAAACTTGTCCAATACCTTCGCTATTGAAAGAGCCCATACAATCCTGGAGAATCCCCGGCCCCAGGAGTTGGGCCTAGACCTCTATCGCCAGACTCTCCTAAACGCCAGGGACCGGGATAAATATCTTGAGGCTTATTCGTTGACTGGTGAAATTAAATTTTAAAATACTGCAATTAAGTGTTTCCTGATTTTTCGTTAGAACGTGCAGAAAAAGGGCGACCTTTGGTGAGGTCAAAAGCGTCTTGCAACAAGCCAATATCAAATACAGTATGGTATACCCTGCTAATTAAGAATTGAAACGGACGGCTCTGTCAAATTCTACGATAATCCAAAGGCTGCAGTGGACTGGCTGGACTCTAGATAATATCTAGGCCACACGTGATGCACATTTAATTTCTTCCACGGGAGATCACCCACTGATACCCCCCCAGATGTTTATCAATGTTTCTCCTCTCCTGGAATTTAATGAAACTTCTACCTCGTCTAACTTATGAACTACTTTCTAAATTATGTCACTAACCTTGTTTACTAAGAGGCAGATCCCAAATATTGGATATATCGCACACAGACTACCCTCCCTCCATGAGATTGGCAACACGGACGGTCAATGTAGAAACTATATGAGGACAGGTTAATACCCATTGGTGCGTGATCAACGTACGAATAAAACAACCCCTTTTGGCAGGGAACACCCCACCCTGCTAAACGATGACTCTCCTCCAAAACCGCGAAAACAGCACACAATGTGCATCCCCCAAAACTACCCCCCACCATTTGGTGATACAATTCAAGCTCCCCTAGTCTTCTATTGTCCCAAGCTACAGCTGGGAACCGTGACTCTACCCCCCGTTTATTGGTACTTCTACCCCCCCCCCCAGTCCCAAACCCCTTCCTTCATTTTTCCCTGGTTTAAAAGTTCATGTTTAAGTGTGTATGTGAAGCTATTCTATACTACAAGCAATGAGAATTTGGTATTTTCGCCACTGTTTCTGCTAATGATATGATAATGAGTATGAATATATCTACTGCGTTTTCTTAGTGTTTATTGGATATATGGTAATTTGCGAGCCTGGCTCCCCCCACTGCATATACTGGTCCCATCCCCCGGATCCCTCTGATTGTGACTAAATATTTGTTTATAACAACTGAATGTTGCTGTTTATTATGATGTGGACGCATGCACCCATAACCCCCTATATGGTTCAGGCCCCTTTCATCCCTATTCAATCCATGACCCTACCTTATGCAATGTATTCAAGGTCTTCCCCCCTCCCAGCCTACTTATTATGGTCTGTTGTAACTGAAGTACTGGACCGTCGGGGTAGGTTTATAACGATTTAGGGAATGTTTTAATCAATGTCTCCCTATGCTGCTGATGCCAAGACCAAGTGAATTTTATTTGAAGTGTAATGATATGGGAGGCGATGTTTGGAGACGAGACACCCGCTGGAACCCTCTGTAAAGAATAATCTATATAAATTGTTTTATATATTGACAGCTCATTTAAATTACTGTCTGGAATGTTAGAGGCCTAAATGACCCCAAAAACAAAGATGGCAGTCTGTTCATTGATCAGGTCTTTGGGTGCAGATGTGATAGTTTTGCAGGAGACCATCTCCTGCTTCCACCTCCATCTATCTAAAACGCCGGGATCTGCTTCTCTTCCGCCTTTCATAGTGTTTACTCAGTATACTCCCCCCACCGCATCTCAAGGCGGCAGTCAAATTTGGGCTACAATTTTCTCAGGCTAGAGGATATTTGTTGGGGACTTCAATAATATAATGGATACTCACAGACAGATGACCCCTTCACCGATTAAAAACAGTCCCTGTATACTATATAAGTGAACTTGGCTGGATAGATGTTTGGAGGTTACAACATCCCCAATAAGGGAATTCACCTTGCCACTTCCAGCATCCATAAACCCTGTCTAGAGTAGACTGTTTGCTAGTAAAAATACTGTGAATGTAATTAAGAAGGTATCACATGAGGTCAGAGGTGTTGTCGGACACTCCCCAGTTTCTGGCATCTCTCTGCCTGGGAAGAGACCCCAAACTAATAATATGTTCAGTATCCCCACCATTCTGGATGACTCTGCTCCCACACCAGACCCTATAGAATTCAAATCAGTGAATATCTTGCACTAGATCCACAACCCTGTTTTCTATCGACACTCAGTGGAATGCATCAAAGCAGTCTTGCGAGGATATTTCAATTCAGAGATAAGACATTTAAGAAACAGGCGAGAATAAATGAACGACAGCGGCCCACATCGCTGCAGGGAAACAGAAACACATATATAATGACCCAAATGCTCAGAATAATACGCCTGGGCACTAGCACAAACTTTATATAATAATGCCATAAAACAGAAAGGTAAACAGACAGTCCTTTTTCCCTAAACAGAAGTTTTTTGAATTAGGCAATCAATCAGCCAAACTGCTTGCGAGGCCAGCTCATGGCCCGAATCAAATATTTCTCACCTTTGCGCCACCCAGAGGGAACGCAGACCCAGGATATCCCCAGTATACTTAGATATTACAAATTTTTTAAAGACAATATACCTCCAATTCAGCTCACCCCAGACAACTATCTGAGTATATGGACCGGATACCTTTTCACAACACTCAGTAATACCAATAGGTCTATACTAGAGGAGATATTTCCCCATCAGAAGCTAATGGAGGCTATTGGCTCCATGGCCTCCAACAAAACCCCTGGCCCCAGGGCCTCCCTGCAGAATTTATAAAGATACTGTGAACATATCCTTCCTCAACGGTTGGTACATACAGTTTCTATCTCTCTTACAGCGGCTGAAACTCCCATCCTCTATGTATGAAGCCCATATTATTCTAATACATAATCTTGGTAAAGACCCCCTAGATCCAGCTTCGTATAGACCAATTTCCCCTTGCTTAATTAACTACAAGATACTGGCCAAATACCTTGCAAGTAAGACTCCAAAAAATTTATAACACACTAATACATTCAGATCAATGGGGCTTTATGCCTGGGAGTCAACTTCATCAACATACGGAAAACTCTTATTAACTGTCTAGTTGATCATGACAACTCTGGGACAAAGTACATCCTCCTCTCTGGATGCCAGGAGAGCATTGACTCAATTGAGTGGCCCTATATCTGGGAGTGTCTGGAGAGATTTCGGGTTTGGCCCCAAATATATTCAGAGTGGGTCAAACTATGTATGTATCTCCTCAAGCCCCATTAAAGTAAATGGCTTGATATCCCCGTATTTCGCATTGGATAGGGAACCAGGCAAGGGTTGTCCCCCTGTCCCCCTATCTCTTTGACTGGCGCTTGAACCGTTGGCAATATTAATTAGGAACAACGAGATATCCGGGCATTACCCTGGGGTCACACACTTCTTTGATTAGTATGTATGCAGATGATATGATTTTGTATCTCGCTGGCAGACTCATCGGTGGCCTGTTGGCAGCATATGGGACCATCTCCAGTTTAGCCCCAATATCTGGTCTGTATATAATTGGGAAGTCTTGTTTGTTCCCCGCTGGACCCAATATCAGGTGTACCCCTCCCATATTGCAAAATCTTGTCCCCGGTTGCAGAGCAATCAACATATCTGGATATAATAATAACAAAGTCACCCTCAGACTTCATGGCACTTAATAATAATTCCCCTCCAGCCTTGTCGAGACCAAAGTACAAATCTGGAAAACCTTCACGATAATGTATGGGAAAGGATCACCCTAATCAAAATCATTTTACTCCCTTAAAATATTATACATTTTGCAGCACAGTATACATACACACCCCCTTCATCCTTTTTCAAAAAACTAAACAGTTAAATTCTATCATGTCTATGGGCATCTGACGCCCCAGAGTCAAATTAAAATCCTGCAAGCCCCTAAAACACAGCTGACTAGCACTACCAAATTTCTACCACTACTATCTGGCAGGACAATTAAAGTATTTTTGCAGACTGGGTAATTCCCCCTCCCCCAACCCCAGTATACCCCCCCCCCCCCTGGATCAAAGGCAAATTTGTTGATGCTGAGGGGTTTGTTACATGCATACCCTACCATCCTGTCCAATGAACTTCCTAGGTCGCCAGTTTATTATACCCTGCCAGTGGAGGACGGCTCTCACATTCAACAATTTAGAATTTGGAAAGAAACAATAAACTGTTCATCAATTGGTGGGCCTTTTAATGATCCCATTGTGGTGAGTCCTCACAGTTCCCGGAGCTCCTGCTCATTTGCGGGAGCGGATTTCTGGGAGAAGAGGCGAATCCAGTATTTTTCGCAATGTGTTAAAACAATGAATTAATGTCGTTCGCTGATGCTACAGGGAGATCTGCAAATCCCACCCTCATCCCTTCAGATACTGGCAGTTGAGACAACTGTATACGTGCTGAATTCAAACGCACACAGATCCCCAATACAAAACAACCCTGTTATTTGTATCCTTCAAGTAAGGAGATCCAAAATGGGTCCAACAATATACAAATGTATGTCTGAGTTGTTCCTCCACCTCCAACTCTATATCTATTCTCTCTAAATGGTCCATATATACCAGAAATAATACAACTAATTGGGAGGAGTTGGCTGACTCTCATAATAAGGTCTCGGTCTCTGCAAATAATTAACCTGATCCAGTTCATATAATCAACCAGGTTATATTTAACCCCGTACCGGATGTCCTAAAATATCCCCTATATGGTCGGAGTGCCCCCAGTGTCTAGGTCCCAATGCTGACTTCTGGCACTGATGTGGGACTGCCCATCGATCTCCGGCTACGGGTCCTCAGATTGTTAGCAAATCTCCATCAATTGCACTACAACCGGTGTCCTTTGGACCCTGTGTATCTGTCTGCTGGGGATTGATGAGGAGGATAAATGGTTTGGCTCATGCGCTATACTTGTAAGGAGAAACCCTATTTATTGCTCGGAAGGTAATTGTTTTAAACTGGCTGTCTCCTATGTACCTCCATCTCCCAATGGGAATCTCTAGTTACAACCACAACTGGCATATAATAGGGTGGTATATAAGATATAGAGTAAGGTAGCCAAGTTTGAAAGATATGGAACCCCTGGCTCGAATATATTGGCATACAACATAGGAGGCCTGTACATTCACCAACTTCAATACAATATGGCTCTGATAGAAGGAAATTAGCAGAGATAAAAAGGCAGATGCTCTTTCTCTGAGAATTTTTAGTATTTAAATTGTAACAGGCAGGAAATCTCTCAATAAGCTATTCATGGGCTCATTGTTATCTGTTCAATGTTTTAAGGTTTTTAAAGTCAAGATATGTTGTAGAAAGCTAATTGCTGTGCCCAGATTTTACAAAGAAGTATTTGGTCAAATTGTATTGTATAATTATATATGTACAAAGAATTATTATGATTTCTCAAAATAAAAACAGTTAAAAAAAAAAGAGTATTACAGTAGAGAACATTACAGTAGAGATCATTACAGTAGAAATCATTACAGTAGAAATCATTACAGTAGAGATCATTACAGTAGAGATCATTACAGTAGAGATCATTACAGTAGAGATTATGACCGGTATAGAGAGAACATTCTGATACAGATGAGATCAATTAACAGTAGAGAACATACAGTAGAGATCATACAGTAAGATCCAGTAAGATCATGACCGGTATAGAGAACATTCTGATACAGAGTAGAGAAATTACAGTAAGAACATTACAGTAGAGAACATTACGTAGAGATCATTACTAGAAGATCATTAAGTAGAGATCATGAACGGTATCAGAACATTCTGATACAGAGTAGAGATCATTACAGTAGAGATCATTACAGTAAGAGAATCATTAACCGGTATGAGAACCATTTGATACAGAGTAGAGATCATTACAGTAGATATCATGACCGGTATAGAGAACATTCTTATACAGAGTAGAGATCATTACAGTAGAGATCATGACCGGTATAGAGAACATTCTGATACAGAGTAGAGATCATTACAGTAGAGATCATTACAGTAGATATCATTACAGTAGAGATCATTACAGTAGAGATCATGACCCTGTATAGAGAACATTCTGATACAGAGTAGAGATCATTACAGTTGAGATCATACAGTGATAGAGTATGACCGGTAAGAAGAACATTCTGATACAGAGAAGAGATCATTACAGTAGAGATCATTACAGTAGAGATCATTACCGGTATAGAGAACATTCTGAAACAGAGTAGAGATCATTACAGTAGAGATCATTACAGTAGAGATCATTACAGTAGAGAACATACACAGAGAAAAAATTACAGTAGAGACATTACAGTAGAGAACATTACAGTAGAGACACATTACTTAGAGATCATATACATGAGATCATTACAGTAGAGAACATTACCGTCAGAACATTACAGTAGAGATCATTACAGTAGATCACTTGTAAGAACATTTACAGTAAGATCATTACAGTAAGATCATTACAGTAGAATCATTACAGTAGAGATCATGACCGGTATAGATAACATTCTGATACAGAGTAGGATCATATTACAGTAGAGAACATTACAGTAGAGAACATTACAGTAGAGATCATTACAGTAGAGAACATTACAGGTAGAGATCATTACATTCCAGATCATTACAGTAGATACCATGACGGATATAGAGAACATTCTGATACAGAGTAGAGATCATTACAGTAGAGATCAATTAACAGTAGAGATCACATTACAGTAATTACCATACGGGTATAGAGAACATTCTGATACAGAGTAGAGATCATTACGTAGAGAACTTACAGTAGAGATCATGACCGGTATAGGAGAACATTCTTGATACATAGTAGGAGATCATTACAGTAGATATCATTACAGTAAGAGATCATTACAGTAGAGACATTACAGTATAGATCATTAAGTAGAGAACAATTACAGTAGAGAACATTACAGTAAGATACATTACAGTAGAGATCATGACCGGTCTAGAGAACATTCTGATACAGAGATCATTACAGTAGAGATCATTACAGTATAACCTGACGGTAATAGAGACATCTGATACAGAGTAAGATCATTCTACAGTCAGAGATCATTACAGTAGAGATCATTACAGTAGAGATCATGACCGGTATAGAGAACATTCTGATACAGAGTAGAGATCATTACAGTATAAACTACAGTAGAGAACATTACAGTAGAGAACATTACAGTAGAGACATTACAGTAGAGATCATTACAGTAGAGTATCATGCCGGTATAGAGAACATTCTGATACAGAGTAGAGATCTACAGTAGAGATCATTACAGTAGAGTCATTACATAGTACACATGACGGTTAAGAACATTCTGATACAGAGTAGATACATTACGTAGAGATCATTACAGTAGAGATCATTACAGTAGAGAACTTACAAAGTAGAGATCATTACAGTAGAGATCATGACCGGTATGAGAACATTCTGATACAGGTAGAGATCATTACAGTAGAGATCATACAGTAGAGCTCATTACAGTAGAGAATCATTACAGTAGAGATCATTACAGTAGAGATCATGACCGGTCATAGAAACAATCTGAGACAGAAGTAAGATAGCATTACAGTAAGAAACATTACAGTAGATATCTTCATAGATACCATGACGGGTATAGAGAACATTCTGACGAGTAGAGATCATTACAGTAAGAATCATACCGGTATAGAGAACATTCTGATACAGAGTAGAGATCATTACAGTAGAAATCATTACAGTAGAGATCATTACAGTAGAGATCATTACAGTAGATACCATGACGGGTATAGAGAACATTCTGATACAGAGTAGAGATCATTACAGTTGAGATCATTACAGTAGATATCATGACCGGTAAAGAGAACATTCTGATACAGAGTAGAGATCATTACAGTAGAGATCATTACAGTAGAGATCATGACCGGTATAGAGAACATTCTGAAACAGAGTAGAGATCATTACAGTAGAGATCATTACAGTAGAGATCATTACAGTAGAGAACATTACAGTAAGAAAATTACAGTACAGAACATTAACGATAGAGAACATTACATAGAGAATCATTACAGTAGAGATCATTACAGTAGAATCATTAACAGTAGAAGATCATTACAGTAGAGATCATTACAGTAGGATCATTACAGTAGAATAGCATTACAAGTAAGAAATTACAGTAGAGATCTTGTAGAGATCATTACAGTAAGAGATCATTTACAGTATAGATCATTTACAGTAGAGATCATTACAGTCAGAGATCATGAACCGGTATGAGAACATTCTATCCGAGGTAAGATCATACAGTAAGAAACATCTACAGTAGAGACTTACAGTATAGCATTACAGTAAGGATCATTACGTAGAGATCATTACATAATACCATGACGATATAGAGAAATTCGATCCCGAGTAGAGATCTAAGTAAGATATTACATTAGATATTACAGTAGATACCATAGACGGGTTAGAACATTCTGATACGAGTAGAGATCATTACATTAGAGAACATTACAGTAGAGATCATTACATTAAGATCATGACCGGTATGAGAACATTCTGATACAGAGTAGAATCATTACAGTAGAGATCATTACAGTAAGATCATTACAGTAGAGATCATTACAGTAGAGATCATTACAGTAGAGAACATTACAGTAGAGAACATTACAGTAGAGATCATTACAGTAGAGATCATGACCGGTATAGAGAACATTCTGATACAGAGATCATTACAGTAGAGATCATTACAGTAGAGATCATTACAGTAGATACCATGACGGGTATAGAGAACATTCTGATACAGAGTAGAGATCATTACAGTAAGATCATTACAGGTGAGATCTTTACAAGTATAGATCATGACCGGTATAGAAACATTCTGATACAGGTAGAGATCATTACAGTAAGAGAACATTACAGTAGAGAACTTACAGTAGAGATCATTACAGTAGAGAACATTACAGTAGAGATCATTACAGTAGAGATCATGACCGGTAATAAGAACATTCTGATACAGAGTAAGATCATTACAGTGATATCATTACAGTAGAGATCTTACAGTAGATACCATGACGGGTGATAGAGAACTTCTGATACAGAGTAGAGATCATTACAGTAGAGATCATTACAGTAAGAGATCATTACAGTAAGAGACATTAATAGAGATCATTCAGTAAGATCATGACCGGTATAGAGAACATTCTGATACAGAGTAGAGATCATTACAGTAGAGATCATTACAGTAGAGATCATTACAGTAGAGATCATTACAGTAGAGATCATGACTGGTATAGAGAACATTCTGATACAGAGATAAGATCATTACAGTAAGATCATTACAGTAGATATCATGACCGGTAAAGAAACATCTGATCAGCAGTAGAGATCATTTACAGTAGAGATCATTACAGTAAAGAGATTCTTACATAGAGATCATGACCGGTATAGACATCTGAAACGAGTGAGATTACATTACAGTAGAGATCATTACAGTAGAGATCATTACAGTAGAGATCATTACAGTAGAGAACATTACAGTAGAAAAAATTACAGTACAGAACATTCATAGACGACATTACAGTAGAAACATTACAGTTAAGAGAAACATTACTTAGAGATCATTACGTAAGATCATTACAGTAGAGTCATTTACAGTAGAGAAACATTACAGTAGAGATCATTACAGTAGAGACATTACAGTAATGAACATTGTAGAGAACATTACAGTAGAGATCATTACAGTGAGATCATGACCGTATAGAGAACATTCTGATACAGAGTATAGATCATTACGTAGAGAACATTACAGTAGAGAACATTACGTAGAGATCATTACAGTAGAGAACATTAACAGTAAGAGTCATTACAGTAGAGATCATTACAGTAGATACCATGACGGGTATAGAGAACATTCTGATACAGATTAGAGATCATTACATAGAAGAACATTACAGTAGAGATCATTACATTAAGATCCATGACCGGTATAGAGAACATTCTGATACAGAGTAAGAGATCATTGACAGAAGATCATGACAGTAGAGATCATTACAGTAGAGACCATTTACAGTAGAGAACATACAGTAGAGAACTTTAACGTAGAGATCATTACAGTAGAGATCATATAAGACATTCGGTAGAGAACATTACGATACGAGATCATTAACAGTTAGAGATCATTACAGTATAGATATCAGAAACATGACGGGTATAGAGAACATCTGATACAGAGTAGAGAGCATTACAGTAGAGATCATTACAGTAGAGATCATTACAGTAGAGATCATGACCGTATAGAGAACATTCTGATACAAGAGAGAGATCATTACAGTAGAGAACATTACAGTAGAGATCATTACTAGAGAACATTAACAGTAGAGATCATTACAGTAGAAATCATGAACCGGTATAGAGAACATTCTTGATACAGAGTTAGAGATCTTACGTAGAGATCATACGTAGAGATATTACAAGTAATACCATGACGGTATAGAGAACATTCTGATACAGAGTAGAGTCATTACTAATAGAGATCGTACATTAGAGATATTAAGTAGAGAACTTACATAAGGATCATTACGTAGATATCATACAGTAGAGATCATGACCGTATAGAGAACCATTCTGATACAAGTAGAGATCATTACAGTAGAGATCATTACAGTAGAGATCATTACAGTAAGATCATTACAGTAGAATCATGACTGGATAGAGAACATTCTGATACAGAGTAGAGATCATTACAGTAGAGAAATTACAGTAGATCATACGTAGAATACCATGACGTGATAGAGAACATTCGATACAGAGTAGATCATTACAGTAGAGATCATTACAGTAAGAGAAACATTACCGTAGAAAAAATTACAGTACAGAACATTACAGTAGAGAAACATTACAGTAGAGACATTACAGTAGAGAACATACAGTAGAGATTCATGTAACTAGAGATCATTACAGTAGAGAACCTTACAGTAGAGATCATTACCAGTAGAGAACATTACAGTAGAGATCATTGTAGAAAAATTACAGTAGAATCATTCAGTAGAGATATTACAGTAGAGATCATTACAGTAGAGATCATGACCGCTATAAGAGAACATTCTGAAACAGAGTAAGAGCATCATCTACAGTAGAGAACATTACAGTAGAGAACATTACAGTAGAGATCATTACGTAAGAGAACTTACAGTAGGATCACATTACGTAGAATAATTACAGTAGATACCATGACGGATATAGAGAACATTCTGATACGCGTAGAGATCATTACAGTAGAGATCATACTGTAGAGATCATTACAGTAGATACCATTACGGGTATAGAGAACATTCTGATACAGAGTAGAGATCATAACAGTAGAGATCATTAAGTAGAGATCATGACCGGTATAAGAAACATTCTGATCACGAGTATAGATCATTACAGTAGAGATCATTACAGTAAGAACATTACAGTAGAGATCATTAACAGTAGAGAAACATTACAGTAGAGAACATTACAGTAAGATCATTACAGTAGAGATCATGACCGGTATAGAGAAACATTCTTATACAGAGATCATTACATTAGAGATCATTACCGTAGAGAATCATTCGTAGATACCATGGGGTATAGAGAACTTTCCTGATACAGATTAGAGAGATCATTACAGTAAAGATCATTACAGTAGAGATCATTACAGTAGAATCATGACCGGTATAGAGAACATCTCTGATACAGAGTAGAGATCATTACAGTCAGAGAAATTACAGTAGAGAACATTACAGTAGAGATCATTACAGTAGAGAACATTACGTAGAGATCATTACGTAAGATCATACCGGTAAAGAAACATTCTGATACAGCTTAGAGATCATTACAGATAGAGTCATTACAGTAGAGATCATTACAGTAGACTACATGACGGGTATAGGAACATTCTGATACAGAGTAGAGATCATTACAGTAAGAGATCATTACAGTAGAGATCATTACAGTAGAGAACATTACAGTAGATATCATCCGTAGATATATCATTACAGTTAGAGATCATGACCGTATAGAGAATGACACTTCTGATACAGGAGTTAGATAGATGCTTACAGTAGAATCTTACAGTAGAATCCATTACAGTAAGATCATGACCGGTATAGAGAAACTTCTGAGTACAGAGTAAGATCATTACAGTTGAGACATTACAGTAGAGAGCATACAGTAAGATACCATGACGGGTATAGAGCATTCTTGATACAGAGTAAGATCATTACAGTAGAGTCATGACCCGGTATAGAGAACTTCCTGAGAACATAGTATAGATCATTACAGTATGAGATCATTACAGTAGAGATCATTACATGTAGATACATGCCGGGTATAGAGAAACTCTGATACAGAGTGAGATCATTACAGTAAGATCAGTTACAGTAGAGATGCATTACAGTAGAGATCATGACCGTATAAGAGAGACATTCTGATACAGAGAAGAGATCGTACAGTAGAGAACATACAGTAGATACCATGAGGGGTATAGAGAACATCTGATACGAGTAGAGATCATTACAGTTGAGATCATTACAGTAGAGATCAGACCGGTTAGAGAACTTCTGATACAGTAGTAGAGATAATTACAGTAGAGATAATTATCAGTAGATACCATGAAGGGTATAGAGACATTCTGATACGAGTAGAGATCATTACAGTAGAGAACATTACAGTATAGAACATTACCATATATGAGTCAGATTACAGACGAGATCATTATAATTAAGATTCTTACAGTAGAGATCCGATACCGGTATATGAGAACATTCTGATACAGAGTAAGATCATTACAGTAGAGACATTACATTAGAGATCTTACAGTAAGATCATGACCGGTATAAGACCATTCTGATACAGATAGAGATCATTACCAGTAGAGATCATTACAGTGAGAGATCATTACAGTAGAGATTCATTACAGTAGAGATCATGACCGGTCTAGAAACATTCTGATACAGAGGTAGAGATCATACAGTAGAGATCATTACAGTAGATACCATGACGGGTATAGAGAACATTCTGATACAGAGTAAGATCATTACGGAGCAGATCATTACAGTAGAGATCATAACAGTAGAGATCATGACCGGTATAGACGAACATTCTGATACAGAGTAAGATCATTACAGTAGAGATCATCAGTAGAGAACATTACAGTAGAGAATACAGTAGAGAACATTACAGTGAGATCATCCAGTAGAGATCATTACAGTGAGATCATGACCGTTAGAGAGAACATCTGATACAGTAGAGAACATTACGTGAGAACTACGGTAGATACCATGACGGGTATAGAGAACATTCTGATACAGAGTCAGAGATCATTACAGTAGAGAACATTACAGTAGAGATCATTACAGTAGAGATACATGACGGGTATAGAGAATTCTGATACAGACGTGAGTACATTACAGTAGAGATCATTACAGTAGAGATCATACAGTAGATACCATGACGGGTATAGAGAACATTCTGATACGAGTAGAGAACATTACACGTAGTAGAACATTAACAGTAGAGATCATTACAGTAGAGATCATTACAGTAGATCCATGACCGGTATAGAGAACTTCTATACAAGTAGAGATCATTACAGTAAGATCATTACAGTAGAGATCATTACAGTAGAGATCATTACGTAGAGATCATTACAGTATTACCATGAACGGGATGGAACATTCGGATACAGAGTAAGATCATTACAGTAGAGAACATTACAGTAGAGATCATTACAGTAGAGATCAATTACATATGAGATCATGACCGGTATAGAGAACATTCTGATACAGAGTAGAGATCATTACAGTAGAGATCAATACAGTAGAGAACTTACAGTAGAGAACATTACAGTAGAGATCATTACAGTAGAGATCTTACAGTAGGAGATCTCTGAACCGGTATAGGAGAACATTTTTTTTTCTGATAGCAGAGTAGAGATCATTACCAGTAAGATCATGACAGTAGAGATCATTACAGTGAGATCATGACCGGTATAGAGAAACATTCTGATAACACGAGTTAGAGATCATTACATAGAGGATCATTACAACGGTAGAGAACATTTACGTATGCAGAACATCATAGGAGATCATTACAGTAGAGAAGCATTACAGTAGAGAACATAAGTAGATACCATGACGGGTCAT